>CM077093.1:105263958-105591728 GCA_039513925.1 Platanthera zijinensis | reverse complement strand
CTTCTCATTGTGTTAAGTGGCACAAGAGATTGGCTCATCTTAACTACAAGACAATGGCCAACTCTTTAACATAGAGTTAGTGAGGAATGGTCCTCAAGTTAAGTGTATAAAGGAATGGATATGCTCAGCTTGTCAAAAGGGAAAGCAGACAAAATCCTCCTTTCAAAGCCTTGAAAACAAGGATTCTGTGAGTGCTTATACTCTTGCATATGGATCTTTTGGTCTTATGCCAGTTCATAGTCTAGGTAAGAAGGTCTACACTTTTGTGGTTGTAGATGACTATTCTAGATTTACATGGGTGTTCTTTCTGAGACAGAAATCTGAAACCCCAGGTGTCTTACTTAATTTGTGAAGCAAATTCAGAATGAACTGAATAGTACAGTGGTCAAATCAGAAGTGACAATGGTACTGAGTTTCAAACTGAAAGCATGACAAAGTTATGTGAAGACTTTGGGATTTTCCAAGAGTTCTCCCTCACCTAGAACACCTCAGCAAAAATGGAATTGCTGAAAGAAAGAATAGAACATTAATTGAAGCTGGTAGAACTCTATTGAGTGACACCTATCTACCAGAATATTTCTGGGCTGAGGCAGTAAACACTGCTTGTCATGTGATCAATAGGGCTTCTATCACCAAGAGCCACAAAAAGACTTTCCTATGAGATTATGAAAGGTAGAAAACCAAATCTATCCTAACTTCAGGATCTTTTGGGTGCAAATGCTATATACTTAACAATGGTAAGTCATATTTGACTAAGTTTGCTGCCAAATCCCAGGATGGGATATTTGTTGGGTACAACACAAATAGTAAGGCCTATAGAATCTTCAACTTGACTACTCAAGTTGTTGAAGAATCTGTGCATGTTGTGTTTGATGAAACAAGATTATAATCAACTGTGAGTTGTCTTGTAGATCAAATGACTCAACAGGTATAAGCAAAAGAATGGACAAGCTCTCCATTGCTGAAGCTTCAAGGGAGAAGGAGCATTGGAAAATGAAGGCTACTGTCCAGGGGGAGTACAAGACACAATAGAAGATGAAGAAAACCAAGATGTTCAGCATAATGAAGGAGCTGGAGATGTCTCAACCAGAAGGGAATCTTCCTCCAGCTACAAGACATTTAAGAGACCATCCGCTGATCAGATAATAGGTGATCCAAGACAGGGAGTGTAGACTAGAAGTAGAAGTCAAAGCACAGTTTTGCATTCAAGATTCCTGTCACAAATGGAGCCTAAGAAGTTTGAAGAAGCTATCCAAGACCAGCACTGGATTGATGCTATGCAAGAGGAGCTGAATCAATTCAGAAGGTGCAATGTCTGGGAGCTTGTTTCCTAAACCAAGAGGCCACAATATAATTGGACAAAATGGATCTATAGGAATAAGTTGGATGAGAGTGGAGTAATAGTGAAAAATAAAGCAAGATTGGTTGCTAATGGATACAGGCAGGAAGAAGGGATGACTTTGATCAAACCTTTCCCCCAGTAGCAAGGCTGGAGGCAATCAGAATGTTCCTTGCCTATTGCAGCCTATCAAGACTTCAAAGTATACAGATGGATGTGAAGTCAGCATTTATGAATGGTGATCTTAAAGAAGAAGTATATGTAGAGCAAGCCATCAGGTTTTGTAGATCCTCTTAAACCTGATTATTGGTATAAGGCTTAGAAAAGCTTTGTATGGGTTAAAGCAAGCCCCAAGGGCTTGGTATGAACCCTGTCTACTTTCCTTATTGAGAATAAATTCTCAAGCAGAAAAAATAGACAAAACTCTATTCCTTAGGGAATCCAAAGGCAAGATCATCTTAGTTCAGATCTATGTTGATGACATAATCTTTGGATTATGAAAACAACCTTTGTAAAAAGTTTGCTAAATTAATGCAAGGGGAAGTTTGAGATGAGCAGTATGGGGGAATTAAGTCTTTCTTCTTAGGACTCCAAGTAAGACAGACTGATGATGGCTTGTCCATATCCCAGTCAAAGTTCACCAAAGGAATTAATTAAGAAGTATGGTATGAGTCATCCTCCATCATGAGAACTCCTATGGGAACAAGTATGCTGAAAGTGAAGGGATAGATACTACTCTAGAGGGGGGGGGTGAATAGAGTTATCAAATTTTGCACTAGACAAAACTTAATGGTCTACCCAACTCCCTTGGAGTGAAATGCGGAATGAAAAGATTATAGATATAGAAATAACCCTAAAGCCTAACACAAGTGTTGAGCACAAACTCAAGCTAACTGTAATTACAGTTAAGGCTTGGAAATCCTAATCAGCAACTAGCAGACCTAGTTATATCTAATCACAGCCACAATGCAGGAGTTAAACAAGGCAATTCAGACGACACAAGGAATTTATAGTGGTTCCCCAAACAACTTGGGTACGTCCACTCTTCTACCAACAAGGTAGGAATCCACTCAGGTTTTTGATCAGGTGCCCTGCCACCAACAAGATCTGCTTCAGGTAGATCCAGAAACCCTTTAGACTTTTGATCAGGTGTCTAAAAACCGAACATAGGTTTTTGATCAGGTGCCCTGCCACCAAGGGATACTTTTGAAGGGAGTAATAACCCTGTACAGGAGGGGGGAAAGAAGGTTAAGATGTCTTCTCTATTTTACAATAGATTAGAGAAGCGCAAAGACTTGCACTGAGCTAGAAAGCTCAAGGAATCAAGGCTCCCCCTCCCCTCAAAAATGTCCAGGTGAAGTCTTGCTTCAGTGCAGAAACTCTTCAGAAAGATCTGAAGGAAAAACTACAAGAAGATAATAAATAATAAAATGAAATCTTTCGCAGCTGTCTTCTTCTTCTTCTTCTTCAAACGAACTCTGAGTCTGAACTTCCTGGAAGCAGGAGAACTCAGGTTGAAGAAGAGCAGAAGAGCTTAACACTTCTAGATGAATGGAAATTGCTGAGAGCAGAAAAATTGGTCTTGATGAAGGCTTGAATGCTTAAATGAATAACTGGTTAGCTAGCTGAAATCCTTCTCCAAAGGATTCCTTTTATAGCAGCAACACGCAACGGCTCTCTTCAATTTGAATTGTTTGTCTTCTACTGAAACTTGAGACCTGGGCTGCAAATATCAAAAGGACAAACAATCTCTGCAGCAAAAACATTCTATAAAAGGAATAAACCTCTTTCGAAGAAGCTGCAGGAAGCAATCTGATAATAAAGTACTAAAATAAAGTCACATCAGAAACAAACTCTTTATAGCAAGAAGAAAGACTTTTCAGTCTAACGGCTATAAAGGACTGTCAGCAGATAAAGTAAATACAATGTCAGCTAATAAGACAAACAACTTTATCTGAAAAGATTTTACTCAGGAAAAAGAGATGGAGCAGATATTGCCTGGAAATATTATCATAAAAAACTGAAATAACACATGCCAGATAATGTATTAATTAATTAAATATAATAAATAAATACAAAATAAAAAAGCAGACAGAAAACGTCGAACGACCCTCGGAGATCGTCGACCGACGCACGGAGATCGTCGACTATCGGGCAGATAGTCGAACGATCCAGATAGTCGAACTATCAAAGGAGATAATCGAACTATCACAACAGATAGTCGAACTATCAGAAGATAGTCAAGCTATCAGATAGTCGACCTATCAACAGATAGTCGAACTATCTAAGCAAAACCGATAGTCGACCTATCAACAGATAGTCGAACTATCAACGCAGAACAGATAGTCGACCTATCAACAGATAGTCGAACTATCAAGCAGAACAGATAGTCGACCTATCAACCGATAGTTGAACTATCAACGCAGAACAGATAGTCGAACTATCAAAGAAATTGAACTATCAACGCAGAACAGATAGTCGACCTATCAGCAGATAGTCGAACTATCAGAAGAAAGCAGATAGTCGATCTATCAACAGATAGTCGAGCTATCAAACAGCGCAGATAGTCGACCTATCAAACAGATAGTCGAGCTATCAGATAGTTGAACTATCCAAGCAGATAGTCGAACTATCAAAGCACACAGATAGTCGAACTATCAACCGATCGTCGAACTATCCTCGCAGACTGAAAGTCGAACAAATGATAGACGATCGTCGAACAGTTAGTCGACGATAGTCGAGCGGCGTTCGACTATAGTCGAACGAAAAACTACTTAACCAAATTCTTTATCTGGAAAAGCGAGGACTCTACAGCTAGACCACTATCCATTGACCATAGATATTTCTTGGGTCAAGGGACAAAAGGAGAAGACTAAACTCAAATCAAACTAGGGTACCAACAAATCTCCCCCTATTTGAGTTAAGTCTCTCAAAAACTAAAACACAGAACTAACTATAGAGCAATAAAATTAATACAGGAAAATAGATAAACAATTAACAGTCAATCAGATAAATAACAACAGTCAAAAAAATAAGAGTCTACAGAGTCTGGCTTAGGTTAGAAGAGCTAGGAACAAAGAAACTTCCGCAAAGGATCAATGCCTCTTTCTTAGACATCTTCAAGTCTTGCATGACAATAATCTTTAATTCTGCAGCCCTTGGAACAACGGCTTCTGGGTGCTTTTCCATATATTTCGAAGGATCAAAAACTTCAGGACTAACCTGGAACTTTTCGAACTCCTTCTTTCTGAATGTAGACATTGTGGTTAATCCAGTAGTGTCCTTTCCTTCAGCTTTTGCTTTTCTGATTTGAGCTGCTCCAACCAATTCGAGAAAACGAGTCATCCTAAAGTTAGGATCAAGCTCAGGACTTTCATAAAACAGTCTCAGAAGGAGTATCATCTGGTTCGTTATCTTTGATAAACTTTTGAAAAAACTTTTTTAGAATGCACTGGCATTGGAGATGAAACCCTTTTCTTTGGAGAAGGAGGAGGGGAAAAAGTTGGTCTTTGATACACAACCTCTTTCACTTGTTCTCTCACTGTATCAGTTCTTTGATAGCCAGAATATGATTTACCTTGAAAACCTTGAGAGCTTTTCCTTGAAGAAGACTGAGAAGGAGCAGATTTTGCTAACGGAGCAGAAGGATTAGCAGAAAGGTTGCCAGAGGCTCCTGCACCGGGAGGTGGAGGAGGAGGGCCTCTGGGATTCCATCTGGGGGTAGGACTATCATATTTCTTAGATCTCTTTCTCTCTTTTGCTGGTTCTTGGAGAACCACATCCAATGTTCAAACTCTTATGACTTGGGGTCAATTCCTTTCAGAATATAATATGGAGTTACATTATCACGATTGAGAGGAGGAGGAGCAACAGCTTTTCTTTTCTTCTGTGCAGCTTTCTTTTTCTTGAATTCTCAGATAAATCTGAATCCTCTTCATCTTCAGAGTGAGATGATGGAGGATTGTCATATGGGTCATAGGCTTAGAGAAACAGCCTTTTCCTTTAAAGCAGCTTTCTCCTTTTCTTCTTCTATGGCATCCTGAGCCAGAAGGAATCCAGGTCAAGTCCTGGGGAATCATCCCAAACAGTTGATTTTTCAACTTGTAAATCCTTTTCTTTTTCTTTTAACAAAGATTGTACTCTTTAAATCCAAGCATCTCTTGCTTCTCTTCTTGATTTTCAGACACATCTTCTATATCATCTAAAAAGGAATCCAGTTTTGGTCTACTTGAACATCAGGAAACATCTGGAGCAGCTTCTGAAAAACTACTATAACCTGAGCAGGATATCTTCTTTAATATAATCTGTAGATTCATAAACACAAATCTGCTAAATAAGCTAAAATCATTCTTCTAGGTATTCACAAGCTAGAAATCAATTGACTCGTCAATAAAACGGATGAGTGAATTACCTTCATACTTTACCAACTCCCAGGACTCATCTAGATAGGATGTAATAATGCCTTCTAGGAAACGGGAACCAAGGGAGTGGTGAGATCTTCTAAACAGACTTTCACAGCAAATTCAGATAGCATACCGCATCAGATATTTCTTTGTCAGATAACACTAAAACTGATTCATCTTGAGCTGTCATCACTAAATCTGTCACCGCTGGAAGGGAGGCTGGAAGCTCTGAGGCTGGAGGCTCTGAGACATCTTCACAGAACATCTCCCCCTGCCTGATTTCAGTGGGACTGAAACCAGGCCCCTTGAAGAAGGGGCTCAGCAGATTTAGAGAGGGATTGGATGGAAGCAGTCAAGGTAGCAATAGAGGAGGCAAGTGGAGCAATTGCCTCTTCAATCATGATTTTGATTGAAGGGGTAATCAACTCCAAAATGCTGGATATGAATGCTGGGGTGATCAAAGAAGTGGGGGAACTGCAGATGATGAAGATCAGCAGGAGGAATGTATTCCTGTTGAACTGGAAAAGGAACAAGAGATGGAGAATGATGTGGAGAAAGAACTGGAGAACGAATAGGGACTGATGAGGTGTTGGAGTCCTCTCAGATCCTATCAAATCAAAACTAGGAGCAGATATCCTAGCCAGATGAGACGGAATAGGAGATGCAGGAGGAGAAGGATGACAACCGTGGTTGTATCTTGAACAGGAGAAGCAGGAAGTCGTACTTCAGCTGAAGTTGATGGAACTTCAACTGAAGCAGACTGCATAGCAGAAGAAGATGAGGGAAGGGAGAGATGAGCTGAGCCAGCTTCTTGAGGGTGAGGAGCGACTGAATCAGTCCTAGTGCTCTCTGATGTCGCTGGAGCAACCCCTGTGAGAGCGGGATTCACAAATGTCCTCTTCCACTTGGAGAACAAATTCGGGTCCATCTTCTTACTCGCATTAATTGTTGTAGCAGTTGAAATCAGCAGCTGGGGATACTTCTCTTTCAGAAAAATTCCAATAACCCTGCCTAGGGTAACCTCTTTCTTACTGTTCTTTTTCCTTATTAATCGAACATTACTCCTGCCCAATCAATCCTTTTCTGATTAACAATTGCACACATCAGTGCAAATTGTTGCCTTGTAATGTTGTCATGGGAGGAGTGCTTTCCAAGGAGCACTTTTCCAACTATCTCAGCAAGAAATTTAATCTTAAATGGGAAATTGACCTTGAGCAGCTTCGTGGGAATGCCCTCCGCATGTCCCAGCTCAGTCAGCATTCTTCCAAACTCTCGAGCATCTTGCTCATATTCTTCTTCACCATTAATCAATCCAAAAACATCAGTCAGAATGGCGGGAGTTAAAATTACCTCTTCTCCGCCAATAGTGCCAGTCATCGAATCGTTAGAGGAGGACGAAGTGAAAGCCCATTCCTTAATCTCGGGAACATTTATCTTTATCCTTGTTGACATTAATCTTTCTAGACCTTGATCTCGGCATAACTGAAGAATTTCCATAATCCCTGCTTCACAACAACCGAATGCGTCAAAATCGACGCTGAAACCTGCATCGAACTTTACAACAGCTAGCACTGCTGGAGAAATCGCCATTGAAGTGCTGGAGAGAGCACGAGAAAGACGGAGAAGACGAATCGGCAGAAAATCGCAAGAGGGAAGACAGAATGCGAAAAGTCACGCTCCGTCGACGATAAAACAAAAGATCTTTTAACATAGGTCGACTATCGGCTTTATATTAGACCGGAGATAGTCGATCTATTAAAAAGATACTGGACCCGATGGTCGAACGTACGTTCGACGATCGGTCCAGAAGCAGAGTAGTCGATCAATTGTTCGACTATTTTGGCTTCTCAAACAACAAGCTGTCGTCATCCAGAGATCGACGATAAGCTCGACCTGTTCGACGATCTTCGAACGCCGGTCGACGATCTTCAAACAGATAAGCTATCATTAACCAGAGGTCGACGATAGGCTTGATCCGTTCGACGATCTTCGATCATCGTTCGACGATCTTCAAGCAGGTTTCAACATTGGCAGATATAGTCACACTTAGTCTCGTCCATTGATCATGCCTAGTTGAACTAAAAAGAACAGATGCTTCTGTTCATCTAAGGGCTTGGTGAATATATCACCTCTCTGAAACTCAGTGGATATGAACTCAAGACAAATCTTGTTCTTTTTCCACACAATCTCTCAGGAAATGGTGCCGAATCTCAATGTGCTTCGTTCTAGAGTGGTGCACTGGATTTTGTGCAATGGAGATAGCACTGGTACTGTCACACATGATTTTGGTGTTCTTGTGTGAGTAACCATAATCCACAAGCTGGTTTTGAATCCACAGGATCTGTGAACAACAACTAGCAGCTGCTATATATTCAGCCTCTGCAGTTGAAGTTGAGACAGAAGCCTGCTTCTTACAGAACCAAGAGACCAATCTCTCTCCCAGGAACTGACAAGTTCCTGAGGTGCTCTTCCTGTCAACTCTACAACCAGCATAATCAGAATCAGAATATCCAATTAATTCAAATTCTGACTCAGCTGGGTACCAAAGTCCTAGATTTGGACATCCCTTCAGGTATCTCAGGATTCTCTTGAGAAGAATCAGATGAGATTCCTTGGGGTTGACCTGGAATCTAGCACAAAGGCATGTAGCAAACATTATATCATTCTACTTGCAGTTAAATATAATAGGGAACCAACAATGGCCCTATAATTCTTTTGATCAACTGGCTTGCCGTGATCATCAGAATCAATAACTACATTAGTAGCCATAGGTGTAGGCATTGCTGAAGCATCAGCCATCCCAAATTTCTTTACCAATTCCTTGGCATATTTGGATTGGGAGATGAAGATACCATCAGCATCTTGCTTAACTTGGAGACCAAGAAAGTAAGACAGCACACCCATACTACTCATCTCAAACTTAGAGTGCATCAGGTCAGAGAACCTTTTGCAAAGTTTGGGATCAGTGGAGCCAAATATAATATCATCCACATACACTTGAACTAACAGGATTGTGTCCTTGTGATGCTTGACGAAAAGGGTTCTATCAACTACTCCCCTAGTAAAGTTGTGCTCTAAAAGGAAACTAGCTAGAGTCTCATACCAGGCTCTGGGTGCTTGCTTTAGTCCATAAAGAGCTTTCTGCAACTTAAACACATGTGAGGGCTGAGTTGAAGAAACAAACCCTGGTGGTTGTTCAACAACCACCTCTTCCTTAAGCTCACCATTTAGGAATGCACTTTTGACATCCATTTGAAGACCTTAAACTTCATGTAGGCTGCATAGGCCAAAGAAGATCCTTATTGCTTCTAGCCTTGCAACAGGAGCAAAGGTTTGGTCATAATCTATACCTTCCTCCTGTCTGTAGCCCTGAGCTACAAGCCTTGCTTTATTCCTTACAATAATTCCATTTGCATCCAACTTGTTTCTATACACCCACTTGGTGCCTATGATCAGTTGGCCTTTAGGTCTTGGAACCAAAGTCCAAACTTTGCATCTCTCAAACTGATTGAGTTCCTCTTGCATAGCAATGATCCAGTGGGGATCTAGCTCAGCATCTTTAAGGTGAGGGGCTCAACCTGTGAGAGGAAACAAGCGTGCATCACATCCTGTCTTAACTGGTGTCTTGTTTGCACACCAGCTGATATGTCTCCAATCACTTGAGATGTGGGGTGATCTCTAAGTGTGACAATATCAGCAGGTGGGATGTGATCTTCAGCAACAGTTGGGATTAATTCCTCAGGAGGAATTTGATCTACTGTTGGTGGTACAACAACAGCTTCTGCAATGTCTTCATCACTGTCTGATTCAGTGATCTGAAGAGTTGATAGTTGAAGAATTTCTTGAGTAGCATCAGGTACTGCAATGAACTAGAGGAAGGAGAATTTTCCTTCTCCTTGTAAAACATCTGAGACTCATCAAAAGATACATGCACAGATTCTTCAATTTTACAGGTTGATTTGTTATAAACCCTATAAGCTTTGCTTACTTGGGAATATCCAAGCATGATTCCCATTGAAGCTTTTGCTTCAAACTTTCTAAGGTATTCTTTATTGTTATTATGAATATACACTACACAACCAAATACTCTAAAATAATTAATTTTAGGTTTCTTTCCTTTAAGCAACTCATAAGGAGTTTTACACTTAAGCTTGTGTATCAAACTTCTATTCAAGACATATTGGCTGTACTAACGGCCTCTGCCCAATAGGAGAGAGGCATATTAGCATCTGCCAACAATGTGCTAGCAGCTTCAATGAGTGTTCTGTTCTTCCTTTCAACTACCCCATTTTGTTGAGGAGTTCTAGGAGCTGAGAAGCTATGTTTGATACCTTCTCTCCCACAGAATTCTTGCATGAGAAGAGAGTCAAACTCAGTACCATGATCACTTCTGATCAAGGCCACATGAGTAGAGTACTCAGTCTGCACACATAGTAGAAAGTCTATAAGGGCTTTGAAGTTATCAGCCTTAGTTCTCAAAAAGAAAACCCAACTGAACCTAGAGAAGTCATCTACAATTACTAAGATGTAATACTTCCCTCCTAAACTTTGTACATTTATTGGGCCAATAGGTCCAAATGTAATAAATACATGATTCTAGGAGAATCACTCTTATTTACTGATTTAAAAGAGTTCTTGGTTTGCTTGCTAGCTGACAAGCCTTGCATAGGCTCTCCTTCTTGTAGGGGTAAGAAGATAAACCTCTAACAAGGTTGTGTTTAGATAACCTAGATATATTTTTAAGGTTAACATGAATAAGCCTCTTATGCCACAAAGAATTATTATTAATTGTTACTTCATTAAATAAACAGATTTCAGAGTGAGATGAATTGAAATCTACTAAATAAATATTACCTATTCTAATGCCTACTAAAACAACATTATTGTTTAAAGTAATATTGCAAGAGGAGTTAGAAAATGAAACCTGGTAGGCAACTTCACATAGCTGGCTGACTGAGATCAAATTGTGCTTCAGTCCTGTCACATATGCAACTCTCTTGAAAGTAACATCTCCAATTGTAATCCTGGCATAGACTTCTGTTTGACCACAGCTGGAATCTCCAAAGATAACCTTTGGGCCGAGCTTAGCTTTGAATTTTGACAGATGATTTTTATTTCCTGTCATATGCTTGGAGCATCCACTATCCAAATACCACTTATTTTGAGTGATAGGATAGGCCTTCACCTGCAAGACATTTATTTAGACAGTGTGGACCCAGATAACCTTGGGTCCCTTGTTTTTCACATAAGAAAAGCTAGAAATAAATGAAAATGCAGGCTGAGGGTGATAACCTAATGGGTGAGATCTCCTAGGTGGGATTCTCCATGCAGATGATGGGTCAACAAACCTAGGGTTTCTATTTTCATTTAGGTTTCTACGGGTTTGATTATGATTTTGAAAATCATATTGAAAACGTCGATCGACGTTCGACGATGGGCGCTCAGATCGTCGAGCTTCGTTCGACCATTGAGCTTCCGATCGTCGAGCGGCGTTCGACGCTCTTTGCATTTCTTTAAAAAATTTCTTCCTCTTTTCTCTCTTAGCTTTATTTAAAGTTTTATTAACTTGGTTTACTTGCTCAGTGTTCTTCATTCCACTAGCTGAAATGAAGTTCACTGGAGTTGAAAGATTATTTTTAAGAATAACTGGGGGTTCACAGGGAGAAGCTCCTAAGCCTAGTTTGTTATTGCCTGACCTAGTGTTAGTCATGCTGGTAATTTCTAATAACTTAAGGCTTCTACCATTAAGTGATTCTTCTAACCTCTTAGACTTAGCTAACTCCATTTTAAGAAATTTAATTTCTTCAGTACAAGTAGTGAGATCTTCATTTAACCTAATATTTTCTGTAGCAATTAATTCTGAGTCAGCTAACTTATTTATAAGTTCTTTAATCTATTTTTCTGAACTAATTAAGTCAAAGCATAAGGATTTAAAATCTAATTTAAATTCTTCAAAAGTGAAGTCATAAGAAGATAGTACCTCATCTTCTGTTGGCATTTCTTCTTTTGAATCTGAACTCTCTGCAGCTGAGTGATTGCTGCAGGCATCTATTGCCATCAGGCAAACTTCCTTTGCCTTCTTCTCTTCCTCATCCTCACTGGAGCTAGAGGAGGAAGATTCTTCATCAGAATCACTCCAGGTTTCAGCATTGAAACCTCTCTCCTTCTTCTTATTCTTGTAGGAGGATGGCTTGGAGTGCTTCCTGTGCTGTTCCTTTTCTTTCCTCTTATCTTTGTTCTTCTCCTCTTGACAATCTGCTAAGATATGTCCAGGCTTCCTGCAACCATAGCAGATAATTTCTTTAGCAGGTGAACGGTCATACCTTGGTTTGTCTTCATAGCGTGGAGACTTCTTTCTGAATTCCTTTCTCCCCATCATGAGAAACCTCTTGGCAAATAATGTCATTAGCTCCTCATTGGATTGGCTGCCTTCAGAAGCATCAGCAGCCTTAAGAGCTAGAGATTGCTCTTTTCTTGTTGGAGTAGGGATCTTTGCTTCAGCTTCTGCTTCCCTTGTCTTCAGCACTTGCTCAAAAGACTTGAGCTTGTCGAGAAGAGCTTCAGTGGAGATCTCTATGGTGCTTCTGGCTTCCTTGATGGGCCAGATCCTTAGATCCCATGTGCTAGGGAAGCATATAAGAATCTTATCATTGACCTCTGTCAATGATATGTCCTTGTCAAGGGTCCTCAGCTCATTGATGATTGAGCTGAGCCTTGTATACATGGCTTCAACTGATTGAGCATCAGTTTTCTTGAAGTTCTCATATTGTGAGATAAGGTTGGACCTTCTGTCCTTCCTTTCATCAGCTGAACCAGCTACAATCTGGTTCAGTGTATCCCACATAGCTTTTGCTGAAGAGCAGTCAGCTACCTTCTGGAATACCTCATTAGACATTGTCTGAGCCAGAATGTTCATCGCCTTGGCATCTGCTATCTTTGCCTTCTTGTACTCATCGTTGTAATCTGGAGGAGGCACTGCACTCATATCAGATGATGAGGCAGTAGCAGCAGCAGGTGCTCTTGGGGGTCCTGACAAAATAGAAGCAAAGATGCTTTCATCAATAGAATTCATATATAATTTTATCCTTGCCTTCCAGATGCCAAACTTAGCTAAGTTGCATGCTGGAGGTCGGGTGCTAGAATAATCCTTGGACTGGGCCATGATAGTGATAGTGAATATCTATAAACTTTGGTATCTATCAGGATCTTGTGACTTAGGTGTTAGCCTATTCAGTCAGTCAACCTCCCTCTGATACCAATTGAAAGTGAAGGGATAGATACTACTCTAGAGGGGGGGTGAATAGAGTTATCAAATTTTGCACTAGACAAAACTTAATGGTCTACCCAACTCCCTTGGAGTGAAATGCGGAATGAAAAGATTATAGATATAGAAATTACCCTAAAACCTAACACAAGTGTTGTGCACAAACTCAAGCTAACTGTAATTACAGTTAAGGCTTGGAAATCCTAATCAGCAACTAGCAGACCTAGTTATATCTAATCACAGCCACAATGCAGGAATTAAACAAGGCAATCCAGACGACACAAGGAATTTATAGTGGTTCCCCAAACAACTTGGGTACGTCCACTCTTCTACCAACAAGGTAGGAATCCACTCAGGTTTTTGATCAGGTTCCCTGCCACCAACAGGATCTGCTTCAGGTAGATCCAGAAACCCTTTAGACTTTTGATCAGGTGTCTAAAAACCGAACATAGGTTTTTGATCAGGTGCCCTGCCACCAAGGGATACTTTTGAAGGGAGTAATAACCCTGTACAGGAGGGGGAAAGAAGGTTAAGATGTCTTCTCTATTTTACAATAGATTAGAGAAGCACAAAGACTTGCACTGAGCTAGAAAGCTCAAGGAATCAAGGCTCCCCCTGGCTCAAAAATGTCCAGGTGAAGTCTTGCTTCAGTGCAGAAACTCTTCAGAAAGATCTGAAGGAAAAACTATAAGAAGATAATAAATAATAAAATGGAAATCTTCTAGCAGCTGTCTTCTTCTTCTTCTTCTTCAAACGAACTCTGAGTCTGAACTTCCTGGAAGCAGGAGAACTCAGGTTGAAGAAGAGCAGAAGAGCTTAACACTTCTCAGATGAATGGAAATTGCTGAGAGCAGAAAACTTGGTCTTGATGAAGGCTTGAATGCTTAAATGAATAACTGGTTAGATAGCTCAAATCCTTCTCCAAAGGATTCCTTTTATAGCAGCAACAAGCAACGGCTCTCTTCAATTTGAATTGTTTGTCTTCTTCTGAAACATGAGACCTGGGCTACAATTATCAAAAGGACCAACAATCTCTGCAGCAAAAACATTCTATAAAAGGAATAAACCTCTTTCGAAGAAGCTGCAGGAAGCAATCTGATAATAAAGTACTAAATAAAGTCACATCAGAAACAAACTCTTTATAGCAGAAGAAAGACTTTTCAGTCTAACGGCTATAAAGGACTGTCAGCAGATAAAGTAAAATACAATGTCAGCTAATAAGACAAACAACTTTATCTGAAAAGATTTTACTCAGGCAAAAGAGATGGAGCAGATATTGCCTGGAAATATTATCATAAACAACTGAAATAACACATGCCAGATAATGTATTAATTAATTAAATATAATAAATAAATACAAAATAAAAAGGCAGACAGAAAACGTCGAACGACCCTCGGAGATCGTCGACCGACGCACGGAGATCGTCGACCTATCGGGCAGATAGTCGAACGATCCAGATAGTCGAGCTATCAAAGGAGATAGTCGAACTATCACAACAGATAGTCGAACTATCAGAAGATAGTCGAGCTATCAGATAGTCGACCTATCAACAGATAGTCGAACTATCTAAGCAAAACCGAAAGTCGACCTATCAACAGATAGTCGAACTATCAACGCAGAACAGATAGTCGACCTATCAACAGATAGTCGAACTATCAACGCAGAACAGATTGTCGACCTATCAACCGATAGTCGAACTATCAACGTAGAACAGATAGTCGAACTATCAACAGATAGTCGAACTATCAATACAGAACAGATAGTCGACCTATCAGTAGATAGTCGAACTATCAGAAGAAAGCAGATAGTCGATCTATCAACAGATAGTCAAGCTATCAAACACCGCAGATAGTCGACCTATCAAACAGATAGTCGAGCTATCAGATAGTTGAACTATCCAAGCAGATAGTCGAACTATCAAAGCACATAGATAGTCGAACTATCAACTGATAGTCAAACTATCCTCGCAGACTGAAAGTCGAATAACTGATAGACGATCGTCGAACAGTTAGTCGACGATAGTCGAGCGGCGTTCGACTATAGTCGAACGAAAAACTACTTAACCAAATTCTATATCTGGAAAAGCGAGGACTCTACAGCTAGACCACTAACCATTGACCATAGATATTTTTTGGGTCAAGGGACAAAAGGAGAAGACTAAACTCAAATCAAACTAGGGTACCAACATATGCCTATATGCAAAGATGATGCAGGTAAACCTGTTGATGAGACTTTGTATAGAGGAATAGTTGGTTCTCTACTATATCTCACTGCTAGTAGACCAGATATTATGTATGCTACATGTGTCTGTGCTAGGTACCAAGCCTGCCCTAAAGAGTCTCATTATACTGCAGTCAAAAGGATTCTGAGATATCTTAAGGGCACACCTAATCTAGGCCTTTGGTACCCTAGGAATAGAGATTTTCTACTAACAGATTATTCAGATGCAGATTTTGCAGGCTGTAGAGAGGATAGGAAGAGTACTACAGGTACTTGTCAATTCCTGGGAGGAAGACTGATTTCATGGAGTAGTAAGAAGCAGACCAATGTGGCAATATCCACAGCTGAGTCAGAGTATGTTGCTGCTGGAAGCTGCTGTGCACAGCTATTATGGATGCAACATCAGCTTAAAGATTATGGTATTCAAGTAAGTAGAACTCCTCTTTTGTGTGATTCTAAGAGTGCAATTTCTATTGCTAATAATCCAGTTTCTCATAGTAGAACTAAGCATATAGAAATTAAATACCATTTTCTTAGAGAACATGTAGAATAAGAAGACATCTCATTGGAATTTGTAAAAATAGTTTATCAAATTGCAGATGTATTTACTAAGCCACTAGATGAAACCAAATTCAATAAATTTAAAACTGAATTAGGCATGTTAACCATTGATTAGTGTATTAACAAAATCATCATGAATAGTATTGAAGTAGTATCAAGTACTTTGAAGTACTTTCAAGTTGTTTTGAACAACAGAAATTGGCCAAGTAAAATGGTGTCGACACATTCAGTGATAATGTGTCGACTCAGTGAAGTAATGTCGAAAAGTCAGAGATATTGTGTCGACACAGAGAATATGTGTCAACACTTAAGAATCAAATTGTCGATTTATCCAGGAATGTAGTGTCGACTTCATCAGAATAGTGGTGTCGACACTTACAGATTTTGTGTCGACACTTATACTAAGAGTCCACACAGAATTTCTGATGCTCTACTATATATCCCAGGTGTCGACATATCCACAAATTGGTGTCGACACATAGTAGAAAGACTTGATGTCGAGACAATAGAAGCTTGTGTCGACACATTCCATCTGTGTCGACACTTATAGTCTGTTTTTGCCGACTTTTGATCTTCTTTCAATAGAAGGTATAAATAGGTCAAGAACTTAATCTGTCGACACGCTTACAAGGTTTTCAAGACTGAAACCCTGTGTCGACATTCTCTCTCTCTTCTCTCAAGCTTTCTCAACTGATCAATGGCGCCGAAGATTAAAGACAACGTCAACGAAGGTTATGAGTTGGTACGGAATGCCTTTGCAGAAGCCCCAACAGATGTTCAACGGGTTATCACTCTTATTTCCGAATCCGGATTATAGTTTTTAGTTTCTGAACCTTCTAAGATATGGAAGAAGGAGGTGCATGAATTCTTTAACTCTGCATCAGTGGATTCAGATATTCTCAAGATAAAGTCCACTATTCATGGGTCGATAGTGAAGATTACCCCAAGAAGTTTAAGGAAGATCCTCCAATTACCAATAATTGAGAATGAAGAAGAAGTCCCTGCTTCTAAGTCAAGGGAGGCTCTCCAATGGTGCGGATTGGATCCCACCCTGAAGATTGGAGCTGCTTTCAATAGGAAAGGGATGAATCAGCAAGGGAAATTTTTGTCTGAAGTAGTTGGCAAGGTGATTCTGTGCAAACCAGGGGGACATGATATGATTTCAGCCTATATGTTCTGCGTAATTACCAGAATTGTGTTTACAATTCCAACTGATTGGTCAGCTGTAATCTTTGAAAAGATCAAGGAAGGAATCAAAAAGCCAAATCTGGCTAGAATTATGAGTTTATATCTGACTGGAGTGATCCCTGAGGTAATGCAACAACTGCCAGGAACAAAGATCAATCACATGAGAAAGATGGACATGAGATTGTTTTCTAGGTGGGATAGGGTGCTGTCTAAGGATGTGCCTGATGAGAGCAGGCAGGACACCCCGATGAAATCCCCGTCTCATGCTCAAGATACTGAGCAGGTTCAAGAAGAACTAGTGAGAAAGCAGGTTGAAGATCAGCCTGAGTCTACTCTAGCCCAGCAAGAAACTATACCTGCACAGATGCAGGGGGAGCAAGCTCATTCTCCTGCCAAGAATGTATCTACTCCTGACCAGGTACAGTTGCAGGGGGAGCTGGTGTATTTTCCTACAAAAGACATTTCTAAAATTTCTATTTCTGCACAGGTGCAGGGGGAGCAAGTGTACTCACCTACCCAGGACATTACCAATACTAAACAAGTACAGGGGGAGAAGATATGTGACCCAATACAAGAGGCAGAACAAATTGATATCTCCAAAGATTTGAATATTGAAGATCTGAATGATACAACTTCTGTTCAAGCTCAGAAGGAATATACTCTAGATGAGTTATTTCCTAATGTTGATATTGCTACTGATAAAGTAGAAGAGGGGCAAGATATTGAGAAGGCCCTAGACATGGAGATAGAGTAAGAAGCTGAGATCGAGCAAGAGGTTGAGAAGGAGAAAGAAATTGAGGAGGAGCAAGTGGTGGAGGGGGAGTCTGTGCATGTTGAGGCTGAACAACATGGCACTGAGACAGATATTCCTCCTCCTCCTCAAGAAAGAGTTCAAATTGATAGTTCATCTGAATCTAAGACTGAAGAAGCCAGAATGGCTAAGAAGAGAATACTTGTTGTCTTCAAGAGAAGGAGCAAAAGTTATAAGCAAGCTCTACAGACTATAACTCAACAATCCCATTCTGAATTTAATTATAACAAGTTTATGGTTGATTTGCAAGTTAAGTTGGATGAACATAGATTGGCTGTTGAAAAATATGTTGATGAGAGCAATATGTCCCTTCAATTTGACTTGGCTCAAGATATAAAGTCAATTAGATTTGAAGTCAATATGCATAAGAAGGATGACAGATTGCTTCCATAAGGGAGGTAATGCTGTAGTATTCTTGGCAAAACAACAGCAATCAATTATTACCAAAGCAGATGATATAGCACTAAAGCAAGGCAATGTTCTTACAAATCAGATAAACATGAATGCCAATCTTGAAGACTCTCACAATGTGATTCTTAATGAGTTGAAAAAGACAACTGAAGGGTTGACTGAAGCAAGGGGAAAGGAGATGGAAGAATTTGATAAGAAACTTCAAGATGCTATTGAATCAGTTAAAACTGCTATCACTACCTCTCAAAAGGACATATCTGACAAGCTTCAAAAGTTAAAACCATTTTTTAAAGAGGGTGTGAATTATCTGAATGGCCAGATCAGATTTCAGAAAGAAGATCTAAGAGATCATATTACCAGAGAAGTCATAAAGGGGGAGAGGTTGTTAGTTCATGCTGGATTAGAGCACACCAAATGGGTGACAAATAGTATTCGAGCCACATTGGGATATCCACCTTTGTGTGATGATGCTATGGTGGCTGAGTCAGGCATTCAAACAGGTCTACTTGAAGGCAATCAACCTGAGATTGCCCAAGTCATTTACCCTCCTCCAGATTTTGATATGATTGATCAGCAAGTTCAGGATATGTATAGTCCTCCAAAGGAGGTTACCAAGGTTATTATTGAAAAAGTTGATAAGCCTGATGCCAACTTGAAAGAACAGCAAGATGCTCTACTATCCAAGAAAAGATTTAGAGAGCAGGCTGAATTTAAGCCAGATTTTGAGCAGTGGAGCCCTACTTCAAGAAATATTATACTCACTGCATGGAAGGCTGTAAAAGACCAAGTTCATGAAAGAGGAAAGTGGTATAATGAAATGGAATGGCAAAAACATGAAGCTAGGCAAGAGGCAATAGTACAGTTCAGAAGAAAAGCTAAGCTGGGTAGGCTGCCACCAGATGCTCAGGAGCCGAGCAAGTACTTTCCAAAGCCATATCATTACTTTGAAAGGCAAAGGCTCAAGGAAGAAGCACAGAAGAAGGCTGATCAAAAAGGCAAGAAGCCAGCTGAAGTTGCTGAAGCTCCTGTGAAGGCTCAAATCCAATCTGGCAAAGGGATTGTCATAAGAGAGCCTGATCAGTCTTAATTTTAAGTTCTTTCAAAAGTATTTTGTAATGTTTTGATTAAATTATTCAATGTAAAAATCTGTAATCAAACATTACTAAGTTATAAACAAAATATTGTTTGGAATCCTATAATGTTCACTCTGTGATGGATTGTTCATATTTTGTTTTTTATTAAGTATTCCTGTTATGTCATATATCATCATATTATACTTTTTATAAATGGTGTATATCATTGGCTTTAAGGGTTATGACTTCTCCAAATAGGGGGAGATTGTTGGGTACATTGGAAAATGTGTACCTGATTTGAAGAAGTCCAACTTAGCTCAATAATATACATCAAGGTGTATTTGATGTTGTTTTAAGTTGACATGTGCAGGTGAAGAAGTATTAAAGAATGCAGAAAAATATTCTAAGTCCATGTGTCGACACCTGAAGAAACAGTGTCGACACTTCAGAACATTTGTGTCGACACTTGACGGAAGCTATGTCGACACAGAGAAAGATAGTCGACACAGAGGAAGATAGTCGACCTCGACACAGAAAAAGATAGTCGACCTCGACACAGAAGGAGATAGTCGACCACATTAATGTCGACATTGAGAAGCAGCGTCGACTCACAAAAAGATAGTCGACCACATTTGTGTCGACACTGGGAGGCTGTGTCGACACAATGAGACAGAGTCGACACATACTTGTATCGACACTAGAAGACTAAGTCGACACATTTTGGCAGAGTCGACAATTGCTGTGTCGACACCTGAAGGCAGTGTCGACACATACTGAGTTCTGAATCTACAACAACTGTGTCGACACACAGGACTTGTGTCGACACACTGCAGAGTCAAGACTAAGTTATTTTCTGAAGAAGTTGTGTCGACTTAAAGGCAAATTTGTCGACATCTTCGAAGACTGTGTCGACACCAAAGTCACTTGTGTCGACACATATAGACAGTTGGTCTCGACACTTTCTGACAGACTATCTCGACACTTTACTGTCCAAGACTAAGGCACAGGAATTGTTTAAAGACTTGATAGCTGTGGCTTGCAGCCAGTTAACTGATGTTGTCAGACTCGTCAGAAGACAGTTATAAACCAGATCAGCCGGTTACCATTAAGAAGGTCTATAAATAGACAGTTTCAGAGAGAAGTAACGAGAGATTGAATTTTGGCAATCAATTTGAGAAATCAAATCAAGAAGGAGTAATACACAAAAGAAGATCTTCATCAGAAGATCTAAGAAGACGATCTCGGGATCGATCTAAGAAGAGTTCTAACAAGAATTCAGAAGTATCATAAAAGGTGTTGGATAGAGAGGGATCCACCCATTTGAAGAAGAAGAAGGAAGCCGTCAGTGGTTTCTCAAGAAGCTGTTTGGAAATCAACTCAGCTAAGTTCAGATTCAAGAAGCTTTGAAGAAAGCTCAGATTCAGTTGATTTCATCAGCTGATCAAGAATTGTCTTGTCCTCTTCTCTCTCGACAAAGGCAAGACATTAAAACTTCTTTTCTAAATTTCTGTAGGATCTGTTTTACACAGATCTGAGTTGTAAGCCTATGATATAAAGGCTGAGTGTAGGAGAGTTGATCTCTGAGTGGTAGGGATGTTTGCCTGAGTGTAGGAGAAGGTTCTTCTCTGAGTTATAGGCCTTGTGGCAAGGCTGAGGTAGGGCTGTTGTGCCTGAGTTGTAGGAACCATTCTGGGTTCTGAGTTGTAGGAACCTATCCAGGTTCTGAGCTATAGGATCTGTAGATCTGAGAATAGTGGAAGTTTGACCGAATCTAGCATACTGCTAGATAGGTGAAGGGGGGAAAGTGGATGTACCCAAACCGTGGGGAACCACTATAAAACATTGTGCAATCTGTGATGATTAAATTTCTGTGATTGCTGTGTTGGATGTTTTAATTCTGTAATTGAATTCTGCCTAAAAGTATAAACAATCAATTAGAACCTATTCACCCCCCTCTAGGTGTTTAGGTTGTCTTGAAAGTAAAACTAACACTTGCTTTAAACCATAAAGAGATTTATGTAATTTGAAGACAAAAGATGGATGAGTTGGAGAAACAAAACCTAGAGGTTGTTCAACATAAACCTCTTCTTTAAGTTCTCCATTTAAGAATGCACTCTAGACATCCATTTGATATACTTTGAACTTCTTATAGGAAGCATAGGCAAGAAAGATTTTGATTGCCTCTAATCTTGCAACTGGTTCAAAAGTTTGGTCATAGTCTATCCCTTCTTCTTGCCTATAACCTTGAGCAACAAGCCTAGCCTTGTTTCTCATAATTACACCTTGGGCATCTAGTTTATATTTATATACCAATTTGGTTCCAATGATTGGGTATTCTTGAGGTCTTGGAACCAAATCCCAAACTCAACATCTCTCAAATTTGTTAAATCCTCTTGCATTGTAATGATCTAGTGGGGATCCTGCTCAGCATCATGTATGGATAGAGGCTCAACTTGAGAGAGAAAACAGGCATGCATAAAATCTTGGTTGAGTTGATGCCTTGTCTGTATACCTACTGAGATGTCTCCAATCACTTCGGATCTGGGGTGATCCCTTAGTGTGACAAAGTCAGTGGATGGAGTTGGTTCTGCAATAGTATTTGGAACTAATTCCTCTTGTGGAATTATGTGTGTTGTTGTCAATTCCTTCAGTGCTTGCTTCTTCACTTTCTTCATCAACTTATGGAGAAGGATGTGTTGGAACCGCTTGGGTGAGGTTTAGTCCCTCCAAATTCTTACACAAGTGAGGTACCTGCAAAGGACTATATGTAGAAATCTCTTTCTCCTTGCAAGACATGTTAATTTCATCAAAGGTAAGATGAACAGATTCTTCAATTTTTAATGATGATTTATTGAAAACCCTATAAGCTTTGCTTACTTGGGAATATCCTAGAAAAATTCTCTCTTCAACCTTAGCTTCAAACTTTCTAATGTATCTCTTGTTGTTGTTATGTACATACCATATACATCCAAATACTTTAAAATAAGTGATTTTAGGTTTCTTCCCTTTAAGTAATTTATAGGGAGTCCTATTCTTTAGTTTGTGTATCAAGCCCCTATTCAGGAAATGATTTGTTATGCTTACAGCCTCTTCCCAGAAGGTTAGGGGCATGTAAGCATCTGCAAGTAATATGCCTGCAGCTTCAATTAGGGTCCTATTTTTCATTTCAGCTACCCCATTTTGTTGGGGAGTTCTAGGAGCTGACAAGCAGTGCCCGATACCTTCATTCTCAAAGAACTCATGCATAAGAAGAGACTACAACTTTATAGCATGATCACTTCTGATCAATGCAACATGAGTAGAGTACTTAATCTTTATGGTCTTGAGAAAATCTGTAAGAACTTTAAAGGTATCTTACTTCGATATCAGAAAGAACACCCAAGTGAACCTTGAGAAGTCATCTACAATAACTAAAGTGTAGGATTTCCCTCCTAGGCTCTATACAATAATGGGTCCAAAGAGATCCATGTGTAGCAAGTACAGGATCCTAGGTGAATCAGTTTTATTAACTGATTTAAAACTAGATTAAGTTTGCTTGCCTAGTTGACAAGCCCTGTTGAGACCTTCCTTCTTTTAGGGACCAGAAGGCAGACCTCTCACAAGGTTATCTTTTCATATCCTAGCAATGTTTTTAATGTTTACATAACTTAGCATTTTATGCAAAAGTTCATTCTGATTACTAATTATATTAAGTAAGAAGATGTCTGAGTTGGCAGAAAGAAAATCAATTAAGTATATGTTGCCTTGTCTATTTCCAATTAAAACAGTTTTGTTTTCTTTAGATGAAATAATAAAAGAGCTAGAGTTAAAAGTTACCTGATAAACATCATCACAAAGTTTAATTATTGAGATGAGGTTATGCTTTAATCCACTTACATAAGCAACCTTCTTAAAAGTCACTGCTACAATCTTGACTTTACCATAGCCTTTGGTCTTGCAACAGTTTGAATCACCAAAGATAACCTTTGGTCCAAGCTTGGACTTATAATCACTTAAGTTGTCCTTGCTACGTGTCATATGCTTGGAGCAACCACTATCCAGATACCATGGTTTATTTAATGCTTGATAGCTCTTTACCTGCAAGGGTGATAGCTAGTTGTTCTTGACCCAGGTAACCTTGGGTCCTCTTTTATTTACATAACTGTAACTGAAAATGTAAGAATATTCTCGTTGATTCTTGTAGCCTTTAGGATGATATCTTCTTTGTGGAATTATCCATTGATTAAAAGTATTAAATGATTTCCTAGTATTATTAGAGTTGCTTTTATGGATATAATTTTGGTTAAGTATTTCTGGGTTCGACGAATTGTTGTGAGTTCGTCGACCAGAGTTCGACGAATTGAGATTAGATCGTCGATCTCTGCTAAGAGAATGAACAAGTTCATTTTCTGTGCCCCAAGTTCGTCGATCTCTGCTCAACGAACCATACACAGTTCGTCCGTCACAGTAAGACGAATGATTATTATTAAAATTTTTGTTTAGAGATCGTCGTACTGAGGTCGACAATCTGTTCATATATAATCGATCTGAGTTCGACGATAACTGCTAAATATTGTTACTTTTATTATTCTTCTGGTTTTTAAGTTTGTTCTTGGTTTCAATCTTTTTAAGAACTTCATTAACCTTATTAACTTGTTCAGTGTTTTTCTTTCCTTTATCCGAAAAAAAATTTACAGGTTTAGAAAGATAGTTCTTTTGGATTAGGGTTGGTTCACTGGATGAAGCTCCTAATCCTAATTTGCAATTATTAGTTCTAGCATTTAATATGCTGGTTATATCTAGTAATTTTAAGCTTTTTCCATTTAATGTTTCTTCTAATATATTAGCTTTGCTAAGGTAAGATTTCAGAAAGATGATTTGTTCATTTGCAGACTTTAGTTCATTAGATAGATTAGCATTTTCAGAAATGATTTTATCTTGATCTTTTAATTTTTCTCTTAGAAGTTTTATTTCCTTCTCAGAGATTATCAAATCTAAGCATAAATTTTTAAATTCAAATTTAAATTCATCAGATTCAAAATCATATGATTCTAAAACCTGGTCTTCAGCTGAGAGGATTTCTTCATTATTAGATTCATCTGTATCTGATCTGCTACTGATGGCATCAATTGCCATGAGGCAAACATCCTTTGCCTTTGCCTCCTCTTCTTTTTCACTGGAGCTGGAAGAGGTGGATTCATCTTCTGTTTCACTCCAGGATTCAGCTATAAAGCCTTAATCCTTCTTATTATATTTGCTAGAAGCAGGCCTGCTGCTATGCTGTCTTCTTGTGTCCTTCTCTCTTATCTTCTCCTTCTTCGAATTCTATGGACACTCAAAGATGAAGTGTCCAGGTTTCCTGCAGCCAAAGCAAACCACTTCCTTAGCAGGTGTTTTATCATACCTTGGCTTGTCATCCTACCAGGATGACTTTCTCCTGAAGTCTTTCCTTGCCATCTTATAGAATCTATTGGAATATAGACTCATCAACTCTTCATTAACTGTTGGAGTCTCTGTCTCTTAAGCAGCCTTGAATGCAATGATGTGCTCCTTCCTTGCTGGTGGAGGTGTTCTTTGCTCAGCTGTTTCTCTGGTCTTGATGAGTTGTTCATATGACTTTAACTTTCCTAAAAGAGATTAAGTGGAAATCTCATTTAGGCTTCTAGCCTCCTTGATGGGAAAGATCCTTGAATCCCATGAGCTTGGGAAACACATAAGGATTTTGTCATTCACCTATATTAGGTTGATGTCCTTGTCCAAGGTTGTCAGCTCATTTATGATTGAGCTCAACCTGTTGTAAATGTCTGTCACTGACTTATCTTCCTCCTTCTTGAAATTCTCATATTGGGATATGAGAATGGATCTCCTGTCCTTCCTTTCATTTGTAGATCTAGCCACCATTTGATTTAGGGAATCCCAGATGGCTTTGGCTTAGGAGCATTCAGCCACTTTTTGAAAAATGTCATCTGATATTGTTTGGGTAAGAATATTCATGGCCTTAGCATCAACAATTTTTGCCTTCCTTTGGGCCTCAGTCCACTTAGGTAGTGGGACTGTATGTGTGTTTGAGGATGCTGCAGTTATAAATGTTGCAGGGGGACCTGTCAAAATGGAATTATAGATATCTTCATCAATGGAGTTCATATATAATTTTATTCTTGCCTTCCAGATGGAAAACTTATCTCAGTTGCTAACTGGAGGTCTGGTGCTTGCAAGCTCTTTTTTCTTGGCCATGGTGTGTGGGTATAAATCTAATGGGAATAGAATGATAGATCTAACTCAGGATCTTTGGTTCAAAGGTTAGCTTGTACAACCAAAAGAACTCTGCTCTGATACTAATCGAAAGTTAGGTATTAGATCTAGAATACTCTAGAGGGGGGGGGTGAATAGAGTATCCCTAAAAACAATTGGAACTTTTGAAGTAAATAATAAATTGCAGAATGAAAACTAATTTTGCAGAAATAAAATAGTCCTAAATAGCACAGCCACTGCATGAACAAAAAGAAAAGGGCAACCAGGCAACCTAAGAACTTATAGTGGTTCCCTAACCAGGGTACATCAACTCTTCTACCACCCTAGTAGGAATCCACTCAGATTTTTGATCAGGTGGCTGACACCAATGAACTTTTGATTTTGGTGCTCAGAAACCAACCCAAGTCTTTTGGAAGGAGACTTGTCAACCAGAATAATTTTGAAGGGAATTAAAACCCTATACAGAGGTGGGGATGAGAGAAGATTTTGTCTTAACTTTCTCAAGTTTATAACTGAGAAGACTCAAGTGGATATATGATGTTGGCAAACAGCTCCCCCTGAGATATAAAATGATTCAGGAAAAATGGAGCTTTGCTTCAGGTTGATAGGCCATCAGTTCTTCAGCCTTGACCAGAAGATGTTCAGGAACTTCTTGACAGATAGATTCCTTGTAGTCCTTTGAAGTGTCCTGGAGGATTGAAGGAAGAAGACTCTTTATATTGATTTGGTATTCTTCTTCTTCAGATTGCTAATCTTCCTCTTGTCTGAAGCTTGTATGTATTAGATTTCTCTTTCTATGTATATGAACGCTGTCAAGAAAGAGATGTAGAGAAATCCTTATTGCGATCTGATGGTGTACTTCACTTCCTGACTTATTTGTTGTGTGTCTGGAAAAATAAAAAAAATCTCTTTTATATTTTTCATATCAGTTTGCATTTGAAATTTGAATTTCTTCTGCATTAATTGCTGACAGCCTAGAGAATGATCTGCATTGATTTATTTCCCCAACTGTCCCACGGAAAAACGGCAAGCAATAATCCTGAGGAAGACCATAATTAATGCTCTGTCTAATAGTAATTTTCAGAGAATATTTCATCATTAATTATTCAGGAATTAATGCATTATAATAGGGACAGAATGATGAAAATAACCAAGTCGGGATTCGTCGACTTGAGTCCACAGTTCATTGAGCTCAGATCCAAGATCGTCGACCTTTGAACTTCTGACTTATGCTTGACAGATCTTTCCAATTCTGTGCACCAAGAACGTCGAGCTGAGAACCAAGTTCATCGACTGGAGTTTTTTTCTGGACTTATAAATATTGAGATTTTTTCTGGACTTGAGTGTTGAAGCAGATGATCCAGAAATCATCGACTTGAGAACTGAGTGCGTCGAGCTCAGCTCAGAGAATCTTTCTCTGATTTTGTTGAGCTGAGCATGACTTTCGTCGACCTGAGTTTGACGAACGTCGAACTCATTTTACGTAGTCTTTGAAATCTCTAAGTCTTGAGTCTCTGGCAGTCTGTTGATTGCTTGTTCAAGTGATGTTGACTTTAAGGACTTGGCCTAG
This sequence comes from Platanthera zijinensis, assembly GCA_039513925.1. Taxonomy (NCBI): domain Eukaryota; kingdom Viridiplantae; phylum Streptophyta; class Magnoliopsida; order Asparagales; family Orchidaceae; genus Platanthera; species Platanthera zijinensis. The sequence continues at coordinate 105,564,656 of CM077093.1, read as the reverse complement.
ACTCTAGGACACAACCAAGACCCTGGCTATACATGTTGGGTCATAAGATCCTAAGTAAGTGAACCTGGCCCAAATCCTACTAGGGATCCAATAGCCCGAACCATTGGAAAGGGCGCTAATTAATTTCTTAAATAAGTAGCAGAGCGCCACGGGTCAAGTGAAGGAACGCTGAATCCAACATGGGTCATATTATGTAGTATGGGATGCATAATATGTGTTTTTATATGGATCCACCATAGGTGGAAACATGTTACAGTTATGTAGTATGAGATGCATAACCATCATCACATGGGTGCCCATTAGCACGTTTTCTTTTTCGTTACATGCGATGTTATGTAGTATGTGATGCATAACATTTCATTTGTATGACGCTCATAACATTCATTAAGGCCTTTTTAGATTGCATAGCATAACATTTATGGTATAACATTGTATTTGCAAACGTGACAAGCTAATGATTTATATGATGACATATGTAGACACATGGTTTTGAGTCAAAAAAATAAGAAATTCATGCATTCATGGTTTTGGTACTTGAGTCAGTAGGATGACAGTTTATCATCCTATGTTTAGGCATGACATCATAATTAAATATCCCAGACCAAGTTAGCAGCTTGAGCAAGTACTTAAGTATGTTTTGTCTGGACTATGTTCTTTAGTGCTAGCAGTTTGGCGAGGTTTTGATTAGTATTCGTTGTTTTATTAGAATGTCACCTAAGCATATAGCGATTAGGTCGACTCCCAAGTCGGAGGGCGAGTCTTAAGGTGCGTAGAGCGAAGCGATGATTTAAGTATGCGCCAGAGTAATGAGACTTTGTCCAGACATATTGTGGAGATGCAGTCACAGATCCAAGCTATGTTAACCATTGTGTCAGGATAGTCGTCGAGAGTGCAGTACCCTACTATGGGTCTAAGTGTTCCTATTCCCCATTCTCCTCTGGTTCCTCTGATATTGGTGCCACTAGAGATGACTTTTATCTCGCATTTTCAGTGATTAGGACCCCCTACTTATGATGGTAGAGCAGATTTCATGGCATTAGATGATTGCATCATAGCCATCGAGGAGATGTTCACTTACTTAGAGTTTCAGTAGACCAGAGGGTTATGGTCGTTGCTAATTAACTCAAGGGACATGCTAAGAGTTGGTGGCTGAGAGAGAAGGAAAAATTTAAGGATGGGTGTTCATGGGAATCCTTCAAGGAGTTTGTGTTAAAGAAGTTTCTGCCTTATGTCGAGCGAGACTGTCTAATGAATGATTTTCTACACCTTAAGCAGAGACTGTTGGAACATCCTATTACCAATTTGGGCAAGGATCACTATGTCTCTTAGGAAGCCAGGTTGACCTAGTTATATAGTGTAAAGGTCAACATTAGAATGAGTCTAGGGCTTAGAACTTAGGTTTGAAGCTGCCCCCAAGGACCATTCAAGCTCAGGATTTCAAGCTAAGTAAAGAGATAAAAATAGTCGAACGACGATCGACTATCGTCGAGCTCAGGTCGACGATCGTCGAGCTCTGGTCGACTACTTATGTCCTCAGCCTTCTGCTTGTTGCTGGCTTCGGTCGACTATCGTCGAGCTTCAGTCCGACGATCGTCGAGCTTTGGTCGACGATCTCTGGCTGTGCTTGGGTCGACTATTTCTGGGAAAGTTTAGGTCGACGATTTTTGTTTGCTTCTGGTCGACGTTTTCTGTTGAAGTCTAGGTCGACGATCTCTGTCTTAATCAGATCGACTATTTCTGCCAGACCAAGAACTTAGATAGTCGATCTCAGATCGAAGTTTTCTATCTACTGCTTATCTTCAATATCTCTGAGCTCAGGTCGACGATCTTCGAGCTCAGATCGACGTTTTCGGTCAGAATGATATATTCCTTCTCTGAGCTCTGGTCGACGATCGTGGAGCTCAGATCGACGTTTATTTTGAGAGATCGACGATCTTAAGGATTCAAATGCTGCCAGTCTTTGGAATGTTTTTGAATTCTCTCAGCATTTAATTTCAAGAAGATTTGCCAGCCGTTCTCATTTATTCTGGAACAAGTTTTACGGAATTTTTCAGGAATGTTTCATTGGACTTTCCTCTAGAAGACAAATCATTTATGGAAGGCATTTAATGTCTGCTAACGACTATCTTGGAAGAATTATATTCAGAGAATAAGATCGTCTTCTCCAACACTACTCTCAGTGAGAATTAATCCAGAGTCAATATACAATAAAATCAAGAGACACACACTGTTACAGAAGAACAAGAAGAATTAAGGTGTGAAAGATAACCATCCTCTTACTTACAGAAAAGTGATCAAAGCTTCATCTCAAAGAACTCCAGACACCTCATCTTTCAGCCTCTTTGCTGAAACAATTCTTTGCTGGAGATCTAAAGATCTGAAGACCTATCAGCTTAGAGCAAAGCTTCCATTCCTGATTCATTCAACATCTCAGGGGGAGCTTTGACAACAAAAGATCCACTAGTCTTCTCTCATTTGATTTGAGAATAGAGAAGACAACCTCACCTCTTTACCTTTTTCTTTTTCCTACTGTAAAGGGTTCTTGAACTCCCTTCAAAAGTTTTGTCTGGTTCTGAGAGCCTTGTCAAAACTCAGTGGTGGCAAGACACCTTATCAAAAAATCCAGTTTTGGTTTTTGAGCACCTTATCAAGAGCTCATTTGTGTCAGGACACCTGATCAACTCATCCTGAGTGGATTCCTACCAAGGGTGGTAGAAGAGTGGATGTACCCAAGTTTTTGGGGAACAACTATATTTCCTTGTGTCTTCTGGTTTGTTTGTGTGATTTGTTTGCTGTGTGCTGTGCTCTTTACTTCTTGGTTTTTAACTTCTTACTAGCACTCTATAGTATATCATAAATTGAATTTTATATGTGCTGTTTATTTCAACTGTGAAAAACTATTTTAAAATACTCTATTCACCCCCCCCCCCCTCTAGAGTTGAGATAGATCTTACCCTCACTTTCAATTGGTATCAGAGGGAGGTTGGTTGCACATACATGCTAACACCTGAACCAAAAGATCCTTGATAAGATCAATCTCTTAAGAGGATTACTTTCTATACATCTATCTATTTATTTAAAGACATGGAACAGAACAAAGATTATGCAAGCACCAGACCACCAGTGTGCAACCTTTCCAAGTTTGCACTGTGGAAGGCAAGGATTAGATTATACATGAATTCTATTGATGAAGATATTTTCAATTCTGTCTTGACAGTTTGTCCAAGTCCACCAGAAAGCTCAAGCACAAATGTTGTTCCACCTCCCTCAGGAACAGATGCAGACATAAAGAAATGGAATACTGCAGATGCAAAGGCCATGAACATCTTAGCTCAGACAATGTCTGATGAGATATTTCAGAAAGTAGCTGACTGCAACTCAGCCAAAGGAATTTGGGACAAGCTCTCTGAAATTGTCTCAGGGTCTGTTGATGAAAGGAAAGATAGAAGATCTCATCTAATAGGCCAATATGAGAACTTCAAAAAGGGAGAAGCTGAGTCAGTGGCTGACATGTACAATAGACTAAGTCTAATTGTCAATGAGTTAAAAACCCTAGACAAAGAAATCTCACTGACTGAGCTGAATGACAAAATCCTGATGTGCTTCCCCAGTACTTGGGATTCAAGAATCTGGCCAATCAAGGATGCCAGAAGTTTAAATGAGATTACCACTGAAGCTCTCCTGGGCAAGCTCAAATCCTATGAGCTGCTCATTAAAAATAGAGAAGAAGAACAAAAGGCTACTTCTCCAGCCACAAGGAAAGAAAAGACCATAGCCTTCAAAGCTGCAGAAGAGGAGCCTGAAGATAAAGCTACAGGAAATGATGAGCTCATAAGTCTACTGGCCAAAAGATTCTACAAGATGGCCAGAAAAGACTTCAGAAAGAGACCATACAAGGGTCATGATAAACCAAGGTATGATAAATCAAATAACAATAAAGAAATTATATGCTTTGGTTGCAGGAAACCAGGCCACATTGTGCCTGACTGTCCAGAAAACAAGAATAAGGACAAGAAGGAAAGAAGAGACAGAAGAAAAGAAAAGGATTACAAGAAGAACAGCTCAGACAAAGCCTCCTCCAGCAAGAACAAACATACAAGGAAGGGCTTTGTTGCTGAGACATGGAGTGAGACTGAAGAGGAATCTGAAGCCTCATCCAGTTACAGTGATGATGAGGATGATGAAGATGAAAAAGAATTCTGCATGATGGCTATCAATGCCTCACAGCAAAACTCTGATGGAGAATCAGATTAAGAATCAGAAAATCAACCAGAGGAAGATCAGGTAATTAGCTCTTTTGATTTTAATTCTGAGGACTTCAAAAACGAATTTAAGACATTGTTCTTGGATTTATTAAGATCTGAAAAAGAGATAATCTCTCTCAGAAATAAATTATCTGAATACAGTGTCCTAAGCTCAAATAACCTCAAACTCTCTGAGGAGTTAGAATGCTGTAGGGAGGAGATAGCTTCACTGAAAAGTGAACTGTCAAGAGCTAAAGAGTTTGAAGAATCCCTAAATGGGAGAAGTATCAGACTGATGGACATTACAAGCACAGTGAACTCTAGATTCAACAGTACACTGGGCTTGGGTGCCTCATCCAGCCAACCTATAATATTAACAACTCCAATCAAATTTGTCTCTGACAAAGGAAAGGGAGAAATAGAGGTAGCTAGGAAGAATGCAGATCTATCGGAGAAAAATCCAGTTCAACAGATTGCGTCGAGCAGAGCTCGACGATCGTCGAACAGAGCTCGACGATCTAAGCACAGATCGTCGACCTCAGATCGACGATATCCAAACTCTGAACTTCGCCATAATCGATCTTCGAACAGAGATCGACGATCTAACCCAAGATCGTCGACCTTAGCTCGACGATGGTCAAACAGAGATCAGGTCTGTGAACATTCCTTCAATGGCACATCTAGATTCAATCCTAGAAGTCCCACATCCCAAGACTTTAACCCCTATACTGAATGGATAGTACCTCCTAGGAGATACCATCCTGAAAGTTATAGGATCAACCTGGGATGTCTTTTGTTTCAGAATTTAAGGGATATCAACCTAGGCCCAAGGTTAACTGGGTCAAAAACAAATAAGCTGTTTATGTACAGGTGAAGACCTATCCAGTATCTAACCAACAATGGTATCTGGATAGTGGGTGCTCAAAGCACATGACAGGGAACAAGGAGAACCTATCATCCTTCATAACCAAACTTAGACCCAAGTTGATTTTTGGTGATTCAAATTTTGGTCAAACCAAAGGATATGGTGCTGCTCAGATAGGCTCAGTCACTTTTAAGAAGGTGGCATATGTGGAAGGGCTGAAGCACAATCTGATAAGTATCAGTCAACTATGTGATGAAGGATACAAGGTGACCTTCAACAAATCCCTGTGTAAGATCAAGTCAGAAAATAACACAACTGTGTTAACAGGTAAAAGGACAGGTAACATTTACTTAGTAGATTTTCTTTCTTCTAAAGTAGATATCTGTTTATTCAATTCCATTTCAAAACCTAATATCTTATGCCATAAAAGACTAGGGCATATTAACCTTAGAACCATTGTTAGGCTATCCAAAGACAACCTTGTTAGAGGACTACCTTCTGGTCCCTACAAGAAGGAAGGACTTTGCAAGACTTGTCAATTAGGCAAGCAAACTAAAAGTAGTTTTAAATCAATTAATAAGAGTGATTCACCTAGGATTCTGTACCTATTGCACATGGATCTTTTTGGACCCATATCAGTGCAAAGCCTAGGAGGGAAATCCTATACTTTAGTGGTTATAGATGACTTCTCAAGATTCACTTGGGTATTCTTTCTGAGGAAGAAGTCTGATAACTTCAAGTGTTTGACAGATTTTCTCAAAAGCATTCAGATTGAGTTCAACACTCACATTGCCCTGATCAGAAGTGATCATGGGACAGAGTTTGATTCTCTTCTCATGCAAGAGTTCTGTCAGAGTGAAGGGATCAGACACACTTTCTCAGCTCCTAGAACTCCTCAACAAAATGGAGTAGCTGAAAGGAAAAATAGAACACTCATTGAATCTGCAACTACATTATTGGCAGATGCTCACCTACCTCTATCCTTTTGGGCTGAGGCAGTGAACACCTCCAACTATGTGTTGAACAGAAGCCTGATACACAAACTGAAGGGCAAGACTCCCTATGAATTGCTCAAAGGGATGAAACCTAAAATAGGCTATTTTAAAGTTTTTGGTTGCACTTGTTTTATTCATAATAATGACAAGAAATATCTAGCAAAATTTCAAGCTAAAGCTGATGAAGGAGTGTTTCTGGGATACTCCATGATCAGCAAGGCCTATAGGGTTTATAATAAATCTTCCTGTAAAATTGAAGAATCTGTTCATATTATTTTTGATGAAGCTAACATGTCTTTCAAGGAGAAGAATGCTTCTACCATAGAACCTTTGCAGGTACATTCTCTAGCTGAAGACTTGAATAAATTGCAAGTTGCTGAAAAGAATGAGAGCAGTGATGATGAAGAAGAAGTTTAACATCTTGAAGAAAATCATCCTGAAGAGCCAATTGCTGTCCCACTAGAGGAGACAACAACACAGGCTGGTGAACAATCAACACTCCCTGTTGATTTAGTAACAATAAGAGATCATCCAATCACCCAAGTAATTGGAGAAATCTCAGCTGGTGTGCAAACTAGAAATCAGGTCAACCAGAACCTGATGCACACTTGCTTCCTATCTCAAATTGAGCCTCAATCCATTCAAGATGCAGAGCAAGATCCACACTGGATCATTGCAATGCAAGAGGAGTTGCATCAATTTGAAAGGAACAAGGTTTGGGAACTAGTGACTAAGCCAAAGGATCATCCCATTGTTGGAACAAAGTGGTTATTCAGGAACAAGCTGGATGATCAAGGAGTTATAGTCAGAAACAAGGCAAGGCTAGTTGCTCAAGGGTACTCTCAACAAGAAGGAATAGACTATGATCAGACCTTTGCACCAGTTGCAAGGTTAGAAGCCATCAGAATATTCCTAGCCTATGTTGCTCACAAAGGTTTCAAAGTGTACCAAATGGATGTAAAGAGTGCATTTCTCAATGGGGACATCAAAGAGGAAGTCTATGTTAGATAACCTCCAGGTTTTATCTCTCTAACTCACCCTGATTATGTTTACAAATTGCATAAAGCATTATATGGTCTCAAGCAAGCTCCTAGAGCATGGTATGAGACCCTTGCATGCTTTCTTCTAGAAAATGATTTTGTTAGGGGGAGAGTAGACCAAACTCTTTTTATTAGAACCCATAAGTCCCATACCCTACTAGTGCAAATTTATGTAGATGACATTATTTTTGGTTCTACTGATTCAAAATTGTGCAAAAAGTTTTCCAAGCTTATGCATTCTAAATTTGAAATGAGTAGCATGGGTGAGTTGTCCTTCTTCTTAGGACTGCAAGTCAAGCAACATGCTGAAGGCATATTTATTTCTCAAACTAAGTATGCAAAAGAATTGGTTAAGAAATTTGGTATGTCTGATGCATCATGTATGAAAACTCCCATGCCCTCAAATGCTGTAATAGATGCTGATGAACATGGGAAACCTGTTGATCAGACAACATATAGAGCAATAATTGGCTCTTTATTGTACCTTACAGCTAGTAGGCCTGATATAATGTTTGCTACATGTATTTGTGCTAGATTCCAAGTTAGCCCTAGAGAGTCACACTTAATCTTAGTTAAGAGGATTCTTAGGTATGTGAAAAGTTGTCCAAATCTAGGCCTCTAGTATCCAAAAGATTCAGCATTTGACTTAACTGGATTTTCAGATGCTGATTATGTTGGATGCAGAATAGACAGAAAAAGCACCAGTGGAACATGTCAGTTCCTTGGTGACAGACTTGTCTCCTGGTTTTGTAAGAAGCAAACATCTGTGTCAACCTCAACTGCTGAAGCTGAGTATATGGCTGCAGGCAGTTGTTGTTCACAAATATTGTGGATACAGAATCAGCTCTTAGACTATGGCTACAACTTAGAGAAGTCTAAAATTTTCTGTGATAATACTAGTGCTATCTCTATAGCACAAAATCCAGTCCTCCATAGTAGGACAAAACACATAGAAATTAGGCATCACTTTCTAAGAGATAATGTAGAGAAAAATAAAATTGAACTTCAATATATTCCTACTGATTTGCAAAGGGGAGATATTTTCACCAAACCTTTGGATGAAAAGAAACACAGTTTCTTCCTAAATCAGTTAGGCATGTTAGATGGAGGAAGCCTAAATTAAATTACAAGATCTTGAAAAGATAAAACAGACCAAGACTAGGCTTAAAAATCAATTCTTTTTGTGTCTGTAGAATAAGTTCTGTCTCTGAACTGAGCTCGACGTTTTCCCAGAAAAGGTCGAACGGAGATCGACGTTTTCCCATAAATCGTCGACCGGAGATCGACGGTTCTTGAGGCGTCGATCTGAGTTCAGCGCCGCCGTTAAATCTAGGCTTTCCTTCTGTCTGCTCCTTGGTCGTCGAGCGGAGCTCGACGCTCTTAATAACGTCGACGCAATTGGCGTCTCTTCAAATTCCCTCTGTAGCCCAAATCGTCGAGCTGAGATCGACGTACTGTCGAACTGAGCACTAAGATTTTCCTTTTTCGCGTCGAACCCTAATATAAAATCATTTTTCGGCCGCCGCTCGTCGTTTACGCCTTCATACTCTCTGCAAATTCTCTTTCCCTCCAAAACCTTCTACACTTGGTCGCGTTTGTTCAGTCTTTGCAGGTACAGATGGCTTCAACTGTTGCCGCCCTTTCGAAGATGAAATTTGATACCGGTTTTGATATCGATATAAGCTCGTTTGATGGAAGCGATCAACGCTTCAAGGACATTCTCAGTTTGTTCAGAGATCAGCAGCTATTGGAATTAATGACTACCAGAATGAAAATTGCTTCTGATCAAATAAAAGAATGGTGCTATTCTGCGATAGATGAGAATGAGAATTCTGTCATCGGCTTCATAAAAAGGACCCAGGTACAACTGTCCTCGGCTCTCTTAACTGAAGTGTTTCATCTTAGTACTGGAGAAGACTCTATTGAATTATCTGGAGAAGAATATGATTCCATGCTTGATCGGATGGGTCACAATGCTGTGAATCCTAATAAACTGCTGAAGAAGAATCTGTCATTGGAATTTCAGTTTTTGGCTGATGTAGTTGGGAAAGTGCTGCTGGCCAAGCACTCTGCCCATGATACAATTTCAAGATATCAGTTTTGTCTGATGGGAGCTCTGCTGGATAAGAAACATCTGAACTGGGGATCAATTTTCTTCAATCTGATTAAGAAAAAGCTGAATAAGACTGCTGTCAGCTTTGGGAGAATTCTAGGGGTCTATCTGCATTTCAGATGCCCTGAGTTGCTGACCTCCTCTGGGATGTTCATTAATGCATCCAAAAGGCTCTCTTGTGCCCTTTTTGGCAAATGGGACAGGCAGATCATCAATCCCTCCAGAGCTGCTGCATCGACTCCTGCTTCAGGCACAAGGACTGTCTTAGTCACTCCACCCCTGGTCTCTGCACCAGCAGAAGGGTTGCCTGCTCCTCCTTCTCCTTCAGCTGTCTCTACCCCAGCCATTTCATCCTCACCTCCAATCTCTACCATAGCCATATCTTCCCCAATTACCATTTCTTCACCAGTTTCATCCCCTCCAGCATCTACCTCTGAGGTATTCCTTCCTCTCTTCTCTTACCCATCCTTTTCCACTCCATCATATTCTCTTTTAGATGAATCCTTTATGGATGATTCTCATCCTTCCTCTCCTCCTGAGCCTCCCTCTACCTCCTCATTCCAACAAATGATGGAAGACATTTTCTCTCAACCTATCTTCACTCCTTCTCTTACCCCTTCTATCTCCCCCTCACCTCACTCAATCTCCTCCTTTCCTATATCAGAACCATCCATTCCCTTACCTCCTATCTCCTCTTTCCCCATGCCACCAGCTCCAGCCAACATCCCTTCAACAACCTTCTCTCCTACCTCTGCTCAAGCCCCTCTTGAGCATGTAGATCTCTCAGCCCTGGCTGACAGGTTATATGAGCTGTTAGCTCCAAAGCTAACCTCATTACTGGAGACCTCTCTGGCTCCACTCCTGACCCATGTCAAGGAGCTGTCTTCCAAGCTATCATCTTTCATTTCCTCTCAGGCAACTTCATCTTCTGGGTGCCTTGATTCACTTATCTCTGAACCAAGGCAGGTGGAGATGCCATATGAAGTAGTTTTTGCAATGAACCTCCAGCGCCTGCTCTCCAAGTTTAATGCTGGATACTTCAGATTCCTGCTAGTTCCTCATACTGAAGATCTGTCTAAGGCCATTGTGCCTATTTCTGTCTGTAATCCCAGCCAAATTGAAGCATATATAAATTCTTGGAAGGCTGTGGATGCTGTTATGTCCATCTCTGATGATGCTACTAAGGCCATTGTGCCTCTTGTTGATGATGCTGCCACTACTGTTGTAATTTTTTCTGCTGATATGGCTGTTGATTCTGATGTGCTTGTTGATACTTCTGCTGCTGATTCTGTTTGGTCTGCTGCTGCTCCCTCTCCTCCTGCTCCTGCTGTTTCTGCAAAGCTTAAAGCTCAAGAAGAGTATATCAGAAGAATTGATGATCTGTATGATCAACCTCAGAGTTCTGAGAGTGATCAGTACAGGACAGATTCTGATGATTCTGCTAGCACTATTGCCAAGAAAAGGAAACCTAGAAGCAAAGCAATGATGTCTGTTTCCCCAGCTCAAGCAAAGGACTCCAATTATATTCCCTACTATATTTTGCATGACTGCCCCTTATCTGAGCCTTGGATGCAGTACTCCAAGAACCAATTAAAGGGTATGAAGAAGAAGAGGAAGCTAGACAAGTATGAAAAAGGATCTTCTCAATATCAGCCTCTTCCTCCTCCTCCTCCAGATTCTGGATCAGGCTCAGCCCCTCAAGCTCTAGTTTCCAGACACAGTTCTTCCCAGTCCTACCAGAAATCCAATCAAAGGGGACAGCATCAAAGGGGATATCAATCCAGAAGAGATCAATATAGAGGAAATCAGAGAAGACAAAGATCTTATCAAAGGGAAGGACAAGGCCACTCTGACTCTTCTTCAGGTCCTTTCCCTTACAGGCTGAAAGACTCAATTGTTTCCAGGACTCCTTCTGCTTCTGAATCTCTCAACAGGTATGAACCTCCTGTTCCTTTTGAGGGTTTTGAGAACAATCCTTTATCTTGGACAGCAAGAATGAAAGAACTAGCTGCTCTTGATCAACTAAAGAAAACCAGAGAGCAAGGCATGGACATCTCAAATATAACAACTTTGTCAGATCAAAGGAAGAAAGAATTGGAAAGATATGCTTCTAAAAAGTTTTTTAATCCAGAAGACTATATGAAGCTGCACCCAGAGGCTGTAGTTCCAAGGCCAAGATCTCAAACTTCTCTAGGTGCAGAGGACGACAGAAGATCAAAGAAAGAAAGTCAGAATCCTAACAGAGAAATTTTATTTAAAAAGGGAACTGAAAAGAAGTGATCTGTGTAAGCTGAACATCATTCTCCCTTGGATGCTTGCTGTCTTTTTATCTATGATCTGCATTGCTGCTATATTTCTCCTCTGCAGTATTGATTTAGCTTTTGTGTTGATGTATGCTTATTTATTTCTTATTTTTGTCTGTAAATAGTAATCCTAACCCAAATAGGGGGAGATTGTTGGAACATCCTATTACCAATTTGGGCAAGGATCACTATGTCTCTTAGGAAGCCAGGTTGACCTAGTTATATAGTGTAAAGGTCAACATTAGAATGAGTCTAGTGCTTAGAACTTAGGTTTGAAGCTGCCGCCAAGGACCATTCAAGCTCAGGATTTCAAGCTAAGTAAAGAGATAAAAATAGTCGAACGACGATCGACTATCGTCGAGCTCAGGTCGACGATCGTCGAGCTCTGGTCGACTACTTATGTCCTCAGCCTTCTGCTTGTTGCTGGCTTCGGTCGACTTTCGTCGAGCTTCAGTTCGACGATCGTCGAGCTTTGGTCGACGATCTCTGGCTGTGCTTGGGTCAACTATTTCTGGGAAAGTTTAGGTCGACGATCTCTGTTTGCTTCTGGTCGACGTTTTCTGTTGAAGTCTAGGTCGACGATCTCTGTCTTAATCAGATCGACTATTTCTGCCAGACCAAGAACTTAGATAGTCGATCTCAGATCGAAGTTTTCTGTCTACTGCTTATCTTCAATATCTCTGAGCTCAGGTCGACGATCTTCGAGCTCAGATTGACGTTTTCTATCAGAATGATATATTCCTTCTCTGAGCTCTGGTCGACGATCGTGGAGCTCAGATCGACGTTTATTTTGAGAGATCGACGATCTTAAGGATTCAAATGCTGCCAGTCTTTGGAATGTTTTTGAATTCTCTCAGCATTTAATTTCAAGAAGATTTGCCAGCCGTTCTCATTTATTCTGGAACAAGTTTTAAGGAATTTTTCAGGAATGTTTCATTGGACTTTCCTCTAGATGACAAATCATTTATGGAAGGCATTTAATGTCTGCTAACGGCTATCTTGGAAGAATTATATTCAGAGAATAAGATCGTCTTCTCCAACACTACTCTCAGTGAGAATTAATCCAGAGTCAATATACAATAAAATCAAGAGACACACACTGTTACAGAAGAACAAGAAGAATTAAGCTGTGAAAGATAACCATCCTCTTGCTTACAGAAAAGTGATCAAAGCTTCATCTCAAAGAACTCCAAACACCTCATCTTTCAGCCTCTTTGCTGAAACAATTCTTTGCTGGAGATCTAAAGATCTGAAGACCTATCACCTTAGGGCAAAGCTTCCATTCCTGATTCATTCAACATCTCAGGGGGAGCTTTGACAACAAAAGATCCACTAGTCTTCTCTCATTTGATTTGAGAACAGAGAAGACAACCTCACCTCTTTACCTTTTTCTTTTTCCGGCTGTAAAGGGTTCTTGAACTCCCTTCAAAAGTTTTGTCTGGTTCTGAGAGCCTTGTCAAAACTCAGTGGTGGCAAGACACCTCATCAAAAAATCCAGTTTTGGTTTTTGAGCACCTTATCAAAAGCTCATTGGTGTCAGGACACCTGATCAACTCATCCTGAGTGGATTCCTACAAAGGGTGGTAGAAGAGTGGATGTACCCAGGTTTTTGGGGAACCACTATATTTCCTTGTGTCTTCTGGTTTGTTTGTGTGATTTGTCTTCTGTGTGCTGTGCTCTTTACTTCTTGGTTTTTAACTTCTTACTAGCACTCTACACTATATCATAAATTGAATTTTATATGTGCTGTTTATTTCAACTGTGAAAAACTATTTTAAAATACTCTATTCACCCCCCCTCTAGAGGTTAGATAGATCTTACCCTCACTTTCAATTAGTATCAGAGGGAGGTTGGTTGCTCATACAGGCTAACACCTGAACCAAAAGATCCTTGATAAGATCATTCTCTTAAGAGGATTACTTTCTATACATCTATCTATTTATTTAAAGACATGGCACAGAACAAAGATTATGCAAGCACCAGACCACCAGTGTGTAGCCTTTCCAAGTTTGCACTCTTGAAGGCAAGGATTAGATTATACATGAATTCTATTGATGAAGATATTTTTAATTCTGTCTTGACAGTTTGTCCAAGTCCACCAGAAAGCTCAAGCACAAATGCTGTTCCACCTCCCTCAAGAACAGATGCAGACAAAAAGAAATGGAAAACTGCAGATGCAAAGGCCTTGAACATCTTAGCTCAGACAATGTCTGATGAGATATTTCAGAAAGTAGCTGACTGCAACTCAGCCAAAGGAATTTGGGACAAGCTCTCTGAAATTATCTCTGAGCTCTGGTCGACGATCGTGGAGCTCAAATGTTGTGAGAATGGATCTCCTGTCCTTCCTTTCATTTGTAGATCTAGCCACCATTTGATTTAGGGAATCCCAGATGGCTTTGGCTTAGGTGCATTCAGCCACTTTTTGAAAAATGTCATCTGATATTGTTTGGGTAAGAATATTCATGGCCTTAGCATCAACAATTTTTGCCTTCCTTTGGGCCTCAGTCCACTTAGGTAGTGGGATTGTATGTGTGTTTGAGGATGCTGCAGTTGTAAATGTTGCAGGGGGACCTGTCAAAATGGAATTATAGATATCTTCATCAATGGAGTTCATATATAATTTTATTCTTGCCTTCCAGATGGAAAACTTATTTCAGTTGCTAACTGGAGGTCTGGTGCTTGCAAGCTCTTTTTTCTTGGCCATGGTGTGTGGGTATAAATCTAATGGGAATAGAATGATAGATCTAACTCAGGATCTTTGGTTCAAAGGTTAGCTTGTACAACCAAAAGAACTCTGCTCTGATACTAATTGAAAGTTAGGTATTAGATCTAGAATACTCTAGAGGGGGGGGGGGGTGAATAGAGTATCCCTAAAAACTATTGGAACTTTTGCAGTAAATAAAAAATTGCAGAATGAAAACTAATTATGCAGAAATAAAATAGTCCTAAATAGCACAGCCACTACAAGAACAAAAAGAAAAGGGCAACCAGACAACCTAAGAACTTATAGTGGGTCCCTAACTAGGGTACATCCACACTTCTACCACCATGGAAGGAATCCACTCAGATTTTTGATCAGGTGTCTGACACCAATGAGCTTTTGATCAGGTGCTCAAAAACCTACCCAAGTCTTTTGGATGGAGACTTGTGAAATAGAAGAATTTTGAAGGGAATTAAAACCATGTACAGAGGTGGGGATGAGAGATGTTTTTGTCTTCTCATTCTCAAGTTTAAAACTGAGAAAACTCAATTGGATATGTGATGTTAGCAAACAGCTCCCCCTGAGATATAAAATGATTTAGGAAAAATAGAGCTTTACTTCAGGGTGATAGGCCTTCAGTTCTTCAGCCTTAACAAGAAGATGTTCAGGAACTTCTGGACAGATAGATTCATTGTAGTACTTTTAAATGTCCTGGAGGATTGAAGGAAGAAGACTCTTGATATTGATTTGGTGTTCTTCTTCTTCAGATTGCTAATCTTCCTCTGGTCTGGAGCTTGTATGTATGTGATTTCTCTTTCTGTGTATATGAACGATGTCAAGAAAGAAATACAGAGAAATCCTTGTTGCGATCTGATGGTGTTCTTCACTTCCAGACTTATTTGCTGTGTGACTAGAAAAAGAAAAAGAATCTCTTTTATATTTTTCATATCAGTTTGCATTCGAAATTTGAATTTCTTCTGTATTAATTGCTGACAGCCTAGAGAATGATCTGCATTGATTTATTTCCCCAACTGTCCCACGAAAAAACGGCAAGCAAGAATCCTGAGGAAGACTATAATTAATGCTCCGTCTCACAGTAATTTTCAGAGAATATTTCAGCATTAATTATTCAGGAATTAATGCATTATAATAGGGACAGAATGATGAAAATAACCAAGTCGGGATTCGTCGACTTGAGTCCACAGTTCATTGAGCTCAGATCCAAGATCGTCGACCTTTGAACTGCTGACTTATGCTTGACAGATCTTTCCAATTCTGTGCACCAAGAATGTCGAGCTGAGAACCAAGTTCATCGACTGGAGTTTTTTTCTGGACTAATAAATATTGGGATTTTTTCTGGACTTGAGTGTTGAAGCAGATGTTCCAGAAATCATCGACTTGAGAACTGAGTCCGTCGAGCTCAGCTCAGAGAATCTTTCTCTGATTTTGTTGAGCTGAGCATGACTTTCGTCGACCTGAGTTTGACAAACGTCGAACTCATTTTACGTAGTCTTTGAAATCTCTAAGTCTTAAGTCTCTGGCAGTCTGTTGATTGCTTGTTCAAGTGATGTTGACTTTAAGGACTTGGCCTAGACTCTAGGACACAACCAAGACCCTGGCTATACATGTTGGGTCATAAGATCCTAAGTAAGTGAACCTGGCCCAAATCCTACTAGGGATCCAATAGCCCGAACCATTGCAAAGGGCGCTAATTAATTTCTTAAATAAGTAGCAGAGCGCCACGGGTCAAGTGAAGGAACGCTGAATCCAACATGGGTCATATTATGTAGTATGGGATGCATAATATGCGTTTTTATATGGATCCACCATAGGTGGAAACATGTTACAGTTATGTAGTATGAGATGCATAACCATCATCACATGGGTGCCCATTAGCACGTTTTCTTTTTCGTTACATGCGATGTTATGTAGTATGTGATGCATAACATTTCATTTGTACGCCGCTCATAACATTCACTAAGGCCTTTTTAGATTGCATAGCATAACATTTATGGCATAACATTGTATTTGCAAACGTGACAAGCTAATGATTTATATGATGACATATGTAGACACATGGTTTTGAGTCAAAAAAATAAGAAATTCATGCATTCATGGTTTTGGTACATGAGTCAGTAGGATGATAGTTTATCATCCTATGTTTAGGCATGACATCATAATTAAATATCCCAGAGCAAGTTAGCAGCTTGAGCAAGTACTTAAGTATGTTTAGTCTAGACTATGTTCTTTAGTGCTAGCAGTTTGGCAAGGTTTTGATTAGTATTCGTTGTTTTATTAGAATGTCACCTAAGCATATAGCGATTAGGTCGACTCCCAAGTCGGAGGGCGAGTCTTAAGGTGCGTAGAGCGAAGCGATGATTTAAGTATGCCCCAGAGTAATGAGACTTTGTCCAGACATATTGTGGAGATGCACTCACAGATCCAAGCTATGTTAACCATTGTGTCAGGATAGTCGTCGAGAGTGCAGTACCCTACTATGGGTCTAAGTGTTCCTATTCCCCTTTCTCCTCTGGTTCCTCTGATATTGGTGCCACTAGAGATGAATTTTATCTCGCATTTTCAGTGATTAGGACCCCCTACTTATGATGGTAGAGCAGATTTCATGGCATTAGATGATTGCATCATAGCCATCGAGGAGATGTTCACTTACTTAGAGTTTCAGTAGACCAGAGGGTTATGGTCGTTGCTAATTAACTCAAGGGACATGCTAAGAGTTGGTGGCTGAGAGAGAAGGAAAAATTTAAGGATGGGTGTTCATGGGAATCCTTCAAGGAGTTTGTGTTAAAGAAGTTTCTGCCTTATGTCGAGCGAGACCGTCTAATGAATGATTTTCTACACCTTAAGAAGAAACAACTTACTGTTACTGAGTATGAGGTGGAGTTCATCAAACTAAGTTGCTTTGCCCCAGATATGGTGTCTTCCGAGCCTAACCGAGTTTAACGATTTCTGGGTTATCTTAGGAATGACATCCAATAGCTAGCTAGTGCATATGGATCTGAAAGTTATGCTGAAGTTATGGAGGCTACTCTGAAGGTTGAGGCGATTGACAATGTCAAGAATCGAGGTCAACAAATAAGAAAGGATAAGAGGAAGATTGATGAGGGCAAGAGTTCCCAAGAATACGAAACTGCTTTATGGAAAAGAAGCCAAGAAGTATGAAGTTTCTGTGGCCGGCATGGCCATCCATTTGAAAGATGTTACTAGAGGTTAGGAGCTTAGAAAAAGGAGCAGGTTCATGTGATTCAGAGTGCTCATAAAGGGGATTTTGATTGTTCTGCATGTAAGCAGTAGGGACACGACACTGCCCATTGTTGGTATAAGGAAAAGACATGCTTCCAGTGTGGATAGAAGGGACATGTTAAGTCACAGTACTCGCAGGCTCAGCCCCCGTTGCAACCAGTTCCACTTCAGGCTTTGTCACCGCCGCATTTTTTGGACAAGGGGAAGAGCTAGCTGAACGTGATATCTTTGGATCAAGCTTAGATGTCCTCTCAAGTTATTTTAGGTTAGACACAAACCTATTTCGTGTAACACCTCTACCCGTCAAGAAGAATATAATAGAGGGTCCGGCCGGGGCCCCACACCATATTCCACAAACAGGCGGAGACGCTACTAAATAATATCATAAACGACGCATCCTAACTCAGAGCATTCTAGCGGAAGCTTCACGGTTGAATTAATGAACTCAAGATAAACAACATTGTCCACTAACAAAGGAATGTAAGTATACATCAAAAGAGTCTGGCCTTAAGGCCTTACAACAGTTTCTCTTAACAAGAGTGTGGTTTACATACATCGGCACGCAGGCTGGCCACACATGAACAAAAGAAACAAAACAATGCCTTCGAGGGCAGCAACGCAGCTTTGGGCTTCAGCCCGCTAAGTCCCGCTCGGACCAGCTCCTCCAGCACCTGTAAGAACCAATCCACCAAACGGTGGCAAAACAGGGCAACGGTCAGCATTCAGCTGACCAATTATAATGACCCTGCCCCTGGCACGGGGCAGCGGAATTCCATCCCTGCAAAGCATTCATTCAACATGATATATATAGCCATTCAAGCAAGACGTGCACGCCCGCACCGTCACATATCACAAACGTCGGCTCGACGGCCCGACGCTCCGTGCACTCAGGGCACATTCACACCGTTCAGAGGTCCCAGACATAACGGCGCACTATGAGCATTCTAGTCTGATCGGCTCACCGGCCGTCGACTCTCGCTATGTGATCCTAACAGGGTCTTAAGCACCCAAGGTTAGACAACCATAACGCGGGTACAGATCCACCTTTCCCGTTGCTCACATCGTCAGACTCACGCCTGGACTGACGCGGGTACAGTTTCACCTTGCCCGTTCCACCATTTCCTAGTTGCAGCCTCACAGCTCAACTTTCCACCAGTAGCACTCACGGCCACAAGAGAGTCCAACTCTCATAATTTCCTTGACTTCCTCCAGTACTTTTATCCATCATGCATACAAGCAATCATCACGGAGCCTTCTCCGATATGCAACCAAGCATCACCAATCCAGACCATGTCCAGATGGGCTTCACACAGCATGCCTAGATCCGTACTCCAATTCCGGACTCTAACAAGGGGGACTTCACATATCTACCCCAAGGGACGCCACAACCCACCGCACACTCGCGGGGAAGGGTTTTCCCTATGCAATTCAGGAATTAAGGACTTCACATGTCCAAGCAGGAAATCGTTACCCTAGGAGTTCGCTTCGGAGCGATGGAGAGAAATTTGAGACGGATGAAAGCCTCCGCAGCAGCGTTGCCTTCGCAAATCCGAACTCGGCTCGCGATTTGGACCACCGTAGCACCACCGGCAGCCGGACTCCACTTCCTCTTCTTCCTCCTTGCTCTCACCTCTCTCTTACTTTAGAAAGAGAAGATGAAAAGAAGAATGAGCTTCTCCCCCCTTTTCCCGGCCTTATCAGCCCAGGAATGAACTCCAGCCACAGGATCTTATTTAAAGAAAATGAAGGGCCACGATCTACTGAAAATTCCCCTGAAATTTGGCCGACACAGCCTGTGACACGCCAGTGTCACAGGCCGTGTACCCTTAAGCGGCACACGCGGCAGTCGCACCGACTGAAATATTCGAGAACACGGGCATCGACACGCCCGTGTCGAACCTGACACGCCCGTGTCAGTCATGAGACACGCCCGTGTCAGTCATGAGACACGCCCGTGTCTCCTATTACACGGTATTCACCGATTTCCAAAACCAGTACACGGGTCGGAACACGGCAGCTGACACGCCCGTGTCTAGCCTCACACGCCCGTGTTCTCGGCCGTGTTGAAGGCCGTGTCCGGCTCTGACTTGAATAGGTCAATTTCGAAAATTAATTCGAACACGCCCTGGGACACGCCCGTGTCGAAGGCCGTGTCCCAGGCTCGACGATCGTCGACTCTCAAACGTTGACCAGCCTGAACACGCCCTGGGACACGCCCGTGTCCCAGGCCGTGTACACCCGACACGCCTTGGGACACGCCGGTGTCCCAGGCCGTGTCTAACAGCCTCCAACCCAAAATTGTGTACAACCATATTTTGAGATTTTTGGGGTGTTACAATCCTCCCCCCCTTAATAAAATTTCGTCCCGAAATTTGAAGACAATAGGGAGAAAATAACAAAACACTTATATGTTTCTATTACATATACAACGAGTGAACAAGCTACGAAAATAACTCGGGAAACTCGGCTCGCATGGTCTGCTCGCGCTCCCATGTTAGCTCTTCTCGGCCACAATTGTCCCACCGGACTTTGACCATCCCGATCACCTTGTTCTGCAACTGTTTCTCGGCTCGATCCTCTATCCGTATAGGCTTCACCTTTGTCGTTAGCCCATACTCAACTGGCACTCGATCATTTTCAACTATATGAGCTGGATCCTTGACTGCTTTGCGTAACACCGAGATGTGAAACACGTCATGCAATCCACTCAATTCCAATGAAAGAGCTAACCGATAGGCAGCTTCCCCAATTCGCTCCACCACTTCAAACAGACCAAGGTATCGCGGACTTAGCTTTTTCAACCGCCGGATCCGAGATACGCCTTTGAAGGGCTTAATCTTTAAATAGACCCAGTCACCCACCGCGAACTCCACGTTCCGGTGCTTAGCATTGTAATACTTGGCCTGCCGATCTTGGGCTATTAGGAGCTTCTCTCGAATAGAGCGTATTGTTGAGGTAGCATCCTCGACTTCCTTTTTGCCTAAAAGTTTAGTCTCGCCAGTTTCTGCCCAAGCTAGCGGTGTACGACACTTGCGACCATACAGCGCTTCAAATGGGGCCATGCCTATACTCGCTTGATAGCTATTATTATAGGCAAACTCCACCATAACAAGATGTTCTTCCCACTTCTTACCGAAGTCCAGGGCGCACATACGGAGCATATCCTCCATCGTTCTGTTGGTTCGTTCAGTTTGGCCATCCGTTTGCGGGTGAAAGGCCGTACTGAATGCTAACTTCGTGCCCAATATCTGATGAACTAATCTCCAATCCTTTGAAGTAAAGCGCCCATCTCGGTCACTTACGATGCTCCGAGGAACACCGTGCAATCGAACTATCTGCTCCACATAGAGTTTTGCCAACGTTTCCACTGAATCGTCCCGCTTGTTTGGTATAAAGTGAGCCACCTTTGTTAACCGGTCTACAATCACCCAGATTGAGTCATGGCCACGCTGAGATCTCGGCAATCCGTGCACGAAATCCATAGAAACATCCTCAAATTTCCATTGCGGAACCGGCAACAACTTCAGGAAACCACTCGGCCGTTGACATTCTGCCTTTACCAAAGCACAAGTACGACATTTAGCCACATACGCGGCTATGTCCTTCTTTAAACCAGGCCACCAGAACAGTTTCTTCATGTCTTTGTACATTTTTGTGCTCCCAGGGTGAATTGAATACTTTGTAAAGTGCGCTTCATATAGCAGCCCTTCACGCAATTTACCCGCACTAGGGACGCACAATCGGCCATCCTTTCGTAACAAGCCATCATCCCAAGAGAACTGATCACCAGATCCCTCCTTTGCATAGCGTTGGAGACTTTCATCCAACTCCGTTGCCCGCCGAACCCTGTCAGCATGGTCATATTGAACTTCCAACCAGTTCATGCTTGCTTCAGTTGAAGAATCTCTTTCCACACAAGATATCTCCAAGGCTTCCAACTCTTGGACTAACCGCTCATCATGTATCCGCAACCAATTTGCCTGTACCGGAGCCCGACGACTCAAGGCATCAGCGACCACATTTTCCTTTCCGGGAACATAGTGAATGTCGAATGTAAAATCCCCAAGGAATTCCATCCACCTTCTTTGTCGCATATTCAACTCCTTTTGATCGAGCAGATACTTTAAACTTTTATGATCGGTATAAATATCTACTTTCACGCCATATAGATAATGCCGCCACAACTTTAGCGAAAAGATCACCGCCGCCAATTCCAAATCATGGACGGGGTAATTACGCTCATGCACTTTCAATTGACGTGAACCATAAGCGATCACCTTGCCAAACTGCAGGAGAACGCAGCCTAAGCCGCTTCCTGACGCATCGCTGTATATTTCAAATCCGTCTGTACCACATGGCGACGTCAACACGGGCGCCGTGGTCAAACGACTTTTCAGCTCCTCAAAAGCTCGTGCGCACTCCGGCGTCCAAACGAACTTCTGATCCTTTCTCGTCAACGTAGTCAGAGGCAAAGCAATCCGGGAGAAGTTCCCCACGAACCTCGTATAGTAGCCCGCCAGTCCAAGGAAACTCCTGACTTCGGCCACTGAAGATAACACTGGCCAATCCCGAATGGCACTTATCTTAGCCGGATCCACCGCTATGCCCTCTCCACTTACCACATGGCCTAGAAAAGCCACCGACGAGAGCCAGAACTCACACTTTGAGAACTTGGCATACAGCTTATTCCTTCGCAAGGTATGCAATACTAATCGCAAATGGTTTGCATGATCTTCCTCCGATTGTGAATATACCAGAATATCATCAATAAACACAATCACAAACAGATCCAGGTATTCGCGGAACGTACGATGCATGAGATCCATGAATACCGAAGGCGCATTACATAAGCCGAACGGCATCACTGTGAACTCATAATGACCATAGCGTGTGCCAAACGCTGTCTTGGGAATGTCACCTTCCCTAATCCGCAACTGGTAATACCCGGACTTCAAATCCAACTTCGAATAGACGGTTGAGCCTGCTAGCTGATCGAACAAGTCATCGATCCGAGGAATTGGATACTTGTTTTTCTCCGTCAGCTTGTTCAGTTCACGATAATCAATACATAGTCGCAAACCACCGTCTTTCTTTTTCACAAAAAGAACAGGCGCGCTCCAAGGTGACATACTTGGGCGTATGTATCCCTGCTCCAACAACTCTTGCAACTGAACTTTCAGTTCGACCATTTCTTTTGGCGCTACCCGATACGGCGAACGGGCCACGGGTTTTGCACCCGGCACCAGCTCGATAGCGAAGTCAATTTCCCTTTGGGGAGGTAACCCCGGAAGGTCCTTTGGAAACACATCCGCATATTCCGACACAATCGGCACTTCACTCACACTGGCCTTCGGCGCCACCACCTCTATGAGTGTGAAGAACAACTCCGCACCCTTCCGAACTGCCTTAACAACTTGGAGAGCGGATAACAACATCCCACTCATCCCTTGCATACCAATAAACTTGGTCTCTCGTTCGGTATTTTGCCCAAGTGTGACCTCTTTTGAAGTGCAATCAATACAGGCACGCTGCTCTGAAAGCCAGTCCATACCAAAGATTATATCAAACTCTTTGATCGGCAATACTAGTGTTTCCACCTTGAACTCCCGACTTCCTATCTTGACCTCAAGACCGCAAGATCGATCCGCGCACATCAAACATCCGTTAGGCAACAACACCTTTACACTGTCTGTCTTCGTCCGGATAGGCACCCCGACACGCAAGACAAAATCCTCAGACAGAAACGAATGTGAAGCACCTGTGTCAAACAGTGCTCGCGCCGGATACTCTCGTATAAGGACAAACCCTATAACATGACAATTAAAACAAGCACAGCACACCAAAAGTACAAATATTAAAACTTAAGCGCACCTGTGACGACATCAGCCTGCTTAATGGCCTCCTGTTGTCCAAGGTTGAAGACTCTGGGCTGCGCGTGCGAGGCAGAAGACTCCACCATAGCCTTCCCCTTCTCCGCATAAGACGCTCCCGTCTTCTTATCACCCTTTGGAGGACCAAATCGGCATTCACGTGCGAAGTGTCCAACCTTCCCGCACGTAAAACAAGCACGAGCTCCATTCCCAGATGTGTCCGTCACAGTCGCAGAAGGAGCTTGTCTAGAAGACTTAGACTTCTTATTCCATTTCCTTCGGTAGCCAAACTTGTCCGGACGCGGCGGCTTAAACTCCGGCTTCACAACCGCCAAGTTTCCCTTTGCTTGCCCCCGTTTCATGTCCGTCTCCAAAGAACGAGCCGTACAGACTAAGGCTTGGAATCCCTGACTCACAGAACTCGAGAGCAAATACCTTAGCTCATCTCGCAGTCCCGCATAAAACCGACTGCATCACTTGGCCGGCAGGCAATTGGCAGAGATTACAATGGAAGAATTCTCTCGGTTGTTCTTAGCACAAAATCTGCCGATGCAGCAAAGGATGTCGATGGAAATGGAGTTCCAACGGTTAGCACAGGGAGATCGAAGTGTGGATGACTACCTGCATGAGTTCACCCGGTTGGGAAGATATGCGGGCTCGATCTTCGCCGAAGAAGAGTGTAAGACTAGTTCAATCTCATCCCACCACAATCGCGCCTCTCCTTCCAGTAGGAAAGTGGCTAACATCACTTTCTGTTCCTCCTCAACCCTGATAGCCCTCGTAATCCTCTTAATTCTTGCAAGCCAATCCTCTGCTTGGGCCGGTGTACCCGCCCCATGAAACTGCGGAGGGTTAAAGCTCAAGAATTGCTTCCATTGTTGATCTGCTACCCGCGGATCAACTTCGGCTTCTATCGGTTCTTGCCGTACCCCAGCTTGCGTTGGCACCAATGCAGGACGTGCTTGCCCCGCTTGCTGAGCATTCATCATAGCAAGTACCGTTTCCGTGATGAGACGGACTGTTTCAGTGGATGGAGGAGTTGTGGGCACCTCGGCTGGTGCCGCACTCGCAACAGAACGTTGTGGTTCGGACTGACCCGCAACACTTCTGGTCACCTATATGTGTAAAACACACAGGTTAACGACCAATAAAAACGGCAATCATACAAAGAGAATACACAAGGTCACCAAACAAGTGTATTTGCATTCCTAAGTGGACAATCTTGAGTTCAAATTAAGTGTTATAACGACGGCACTAACACGTGCTCGCCCCCTCTCAAAAGAATTCGTCCGCGAATGCGGAAGAGATCGACCAACAAGCGGATACCAAATTGTAACACCTCTACCCGTCAAGAAGAATATAATAGAGGGTCCGGCCGGGGCCCCACACCATATTCCACAAACAGGCGGAGACGCTACTAAATAATATCATAAACAACGCATCCTAACTCAGAGCATTCTAGCGGAAGCTTCACGGTTGAATTAATGAACTCAAGATAAACAACATTGTCCACTAACAAAGGAATGTAAGTATACATCAAAAGAGTCTGGCCTTAAGGCCTTACAACAGTTTCTCTTAACAAGAGTGTGGTTTACATACATCGGCACGCAGGCCGGCCACACATGAACAAAAGAAACAAAACAATGCCTTCGAGGGCAGCAACGCAGCTTTGGGCTTCAGCCCGCTAAGTCCCGCTCGGACCAGCTCCTCCAGCACCTGTAAGAACCAATCCACCAAACGATGGCAAAACAGGGCAACGGTCAGCATTCAGCTGACCAATTATAACGACCCTGCCCCTGGCACGGGGCAGCGGAATTCCATCCCTGCAAAGCATTCATTCAACATGATATATATAGCCATTCAAGCAAGACGTGCACGCCCGCACCGTCACATATCACAAACGTCGGCTCGACGGCCCGACGCTCCGTGCACTCAGGGCACATTCACACCGTTCAGAGGTCCCAGACATAACGGCGCACTATGAGCATTCTAGTCTGATCGGCTCACCGGCCGTCGACTCTCGCTATGTGATCCTAACAGGGTCTTAAGCACCCAAGGTTAGACAACCATAACGCGGGTACAGATCCACCTTTCCCGTTGCTCACATCGTCAGACTCACGCCTGGACTGACGCGGGTACAATTTCACCTTGCCCGTTCCACCATTTCCTAGTTGCAGCCTCACAGCTCAACTTTCCACCAGTAGCACTCACGGCCACAAGAGAGTCCAACTCTCATAATTTCCTAGACTTCCTCCAGTACTTTTATCCATCATGCATACAAGCAATCATCACGGAGCCTTCTCCGATATGCAACCAAGCATCACCAATCCAGACCATGTCCAGATGGGCTTCACACAGCATGCCTAGATCCGTACTCCAATTCCGGACTCTAACAAGGGGGACTTCACATATCTACCCCAAGGGACGCCACAACCCACCGCACACTCGCGGGGAAGGGTTTTCCCTATGCAATGCAGGAATTAAGGACTTCACATGTCCAAGCAGGAAATCGTTACCCTAGGAGTTCGCTTCGGAGCCATGGAGAGAAATTTGAGACGGATGAAAGCCTCCGCAGCAGCGTTGCCTTCGCAAATCCGAACTCGGCTCGCGATTTGGACCACCGTAGCACCACCGGCAGCCGGACTCCACTTCCTCTTCTTCCTCCTTGCTCTCACCTCTCTCTTACTTTAGAAAGAGAAGATGAAAAGAAGAATGAGCTTCTCCCCCATTTTCCCGGCCTTATCAGCCCAGGAATGAACTCCAGCCACAGGATCTTATTTAAAGAAAATGAAGGGCCACGATCTACTGAAAATTCCCCTGAAATTTGGCCGACACGGCCTGTGACACGCCCGTGTCACAGGCCGTGTACCCTTAAGCGGCACACGCGGCAGTCGCACCGACTGAAATATTCGAGAACACGGGCATCGACACGCCCGTGTCGAACCTGACACGCCCGTGTCAGTCATGAGACACGCCCGTGTCAGTCATGAGACACGCCCGTGTCTCCTGTTACACGGTATTCACCGATTTCCAAAACCAGTACACGGGTCGTAACACGGCAGCTGACACGCCCGTGTCCAGCCTCACACGCCCGTATTCCCGGCCGTGTTCAAGGCCGTGTCCGGCTCTGACTTGAATAGGTCAATTTCGAAAATTAATTCGAACACGCCCTGGGACACGCCCGTGTCGAAGGCCGTGTCCCAGGCTCGACGATCGTCGACTCTCAAACGTCGACCAGCCTGAACACGCCCTGGGACACGCCCGTGTCCCAGGCCGTGTACACCCGACACGCCCTGGGACACGCCCGTGTCCCAGGCCGTGTCTAACAGCCTCCAACCCAAAATTGTGTACAACCATATTTTGAGATTTTTGGGGTGTTACATTTCGAGCTTTTAAATTGTATTCGTAGTTTCAGTGTCTATTTCCTTAGTTGCGCATACGATTTTAAAGGAAAGTTTAAGGTCAAGAACCGTTGGTCGCGTGTTCTTTTCGATTCCATTGCTACCCACTCATTCGTTGCTAGAACCTTTGTTGAGCATCGCGGTTTGACCCTCAATCTTGTTGGGGATGCATTTTGTGTGAAGTTTCCTTCTGGCGATTTAGTGGTATCAGACCAAGGCATCCAGAGTTGTCCAATTCTGTTAGGAGATTTTCAAGCCGTTGCTGATTTAAAGGTGATAGACTTGTAAGATTTTGATGTGATCTTGGGGATGCACTGGTTGTCAAGATATGATGTTGTTATCTAGTGCAAGGTTAAACTCTTGGACTTCAAGATGAACAACAGTCAACCAAGGAGCATTTATGGTTTTCTGTGCCAAGTTTCTCCGATTATTTCTGCGATACGTGCTCGAAAGATGGTAAATTCTGAATGTTTTTCCTGTTTAGTTTCCATATTGTAAAACGATAGTAGTTTGCCGCGAGTTCAGGAGAATGTTGTTGTGCGCGAGTTTCCCAATGTATTTCCTGATAATCTTCTTGGTCTTCCACTTTAGAGAGATGTGGAGTTCGTCATAAATCTGGACTCGGGTACCCATCATATATCTAAGGAGTCATACTGTACGGCCCCGCGTGAGCTGGAGGAGCTGCGTACCCAATTGTATGAGTTGCTGCATAATGGTTTTATTTGGCCGAGTTCTTCTCTGTGGGGTGCTCCTGTACTATTTGTAAAGAAGATGGATGGATCGATGAGGCTTTGCATTGATTATAGAGAGCTGAATAAGGTTACCATTAAGAAGAGATACCCTATGCCAAGGATTGATGATTTATTTGATCAGCTATGCGGTAGCTCTATGTTTTCAAAGATTGACCTTCGTTCAGGGTACCACCAGTTGATGATTCGTGAGACGGACATTCCATGGGCTGCTTTTTGTTCACGGCATGGGCATTTTGAGTTTTTTGTAATGTATTTTTTATTGACTAATGCGCCCTCTGCCTTCATGGACATGATGAACAGAGTATTTAAGGATTTCCTGGACCGTTTCGTGGTTGTTTTTATAAATGACGTCCTGGTATACTCCCGCCGTGCTGAAGAGCATGCGCAAAACTTGCGCTTAGTTTTGTCCACCTTGAGGGAGCATAAGTTGTAAGCCATGCTGAGTAAGTGCGAGTTTTTACTTCCTAAGGTTTCTTTTCTAGGTAATGTGGTTGATAAGGATGGAATTTCTGTGGACCCTAAGAAGATAGTTGCTGTCATGGATTGGAATAGACCTACCACACCCAAAGAGATAATGAGCATCCTAGGGTTGGCAGGATATTATAAGAGATTTGTGGAAGGTTTTTCTATGTTGTCTGCGCCATTGACTTAGCTTATGCAGAAGAATGCAGCTTTTGTTTGGAGCGATAAGTGTGAAAAGTTTTTTCAGGAACTAAAGAGGAGATTGTGCACTGCTCCAATATTGGCCTTGCCTACCGAAGGGATAGAGTATGCTATGTATGTGGACACATCACACGTTGGGCATGGTTGCGTGTTGATGCAAGAAGGCAAAGTGATAGTGTATGGGTCGAGGCAGTTAAAGACTCATGAAAGGAATTACCCTACGCATGATCTAGAATTTACAGCTGTGATCTATTCCTTGAAGCTTTGGAGACACCTGCTATATGGCGCTCTGTGTAAAATTTACAACGATCATAACAGTTTGAAGTACGTTTTCACTCAAAGAGAAATTGAATTTGCGCCAGCGGAGGTGGTTGGAGTATGTGGAAGACTATGATGTAGAGTTTCAATATCATCCGGGCAAAGCAAATGTGGTAGCCGATGTCTAGAGTAGGAAGTCAGTGAAGATTTTTAATCTTTCTATGGATTCCCTGTTTCTAACAAAATGTATAAGAATCTCAAGCAAATTACCTAGTGGTATGGAATGAAGGGTGATATAGCTAAGTATGTACCAGAATGTTTTACTTGCAAGCGAGTTAAGGCCGATCTTGGTAGGCCTGGAGGCATGTTGTCACCCTTAGAAATTCCAAGTTGGAAGTGGGAGAGCATTTTGATGGATTTCATTTCTTGATTGCCGAGATCTCCCCGAGGACACGATTAAGTTTGGGTTATAGTGGACCGATTGAGAAAGTGTGCCCATTTTGTGCTGTTCAATATCGACTACTCCATGAAGAAAATAGCTGAATAATATTTGGACGAGCTCATCAGGTTACATGGAGTTCCTGTCAGTATTGTATCAGATCGAGACTCCAGGTTTCGTCTCGTTTCTGGAAGATCCTACAGGAAGGTTTAGGTACTGATTTGATGTATTCTAAAGCTTATTATTCCCAAAATAATGTTCAAATAGAAAGAATAAATCAGATCGTGGAAGATATGATCAGGTGTTATATTTTAGACAACGGAGGAGCGTGGGATGAGCGTTTGAGATTGATGGAATTTACATATAATAACAGTTACCAAGAGAGTTTGTAGATGGCCCAGTTTGAGGCTTTGTATGGGAGGCATTGCAGAACTATCTTGTTTTGGGCCGAGATTGGTGAGAGACCATTGCTGGGTCCTGAAGCGTTAGAAAAAAATAGATGTTTCAGTGAAGCACATTCGAGAGAAGATCCTGATTGCTCAGGAGTGATATGAAAAGAATGCCAATCAGCGTAGATCTGATTTGGAGTTTGCTATTTGGGACTTGGTGTTTCTTAAAGTTTCCCCGTTATCTGGGATTATTAGGTTTCGTAAGAACCATAAGTTGGAATCGAGGAATGTGGGACTGTTTGGAGTTGTTGATAGGATAGGTGTGTCAGCTTATAGGCTTGATTTTCCCACAAATTTTCCTGGTGTGCATGATGTTTTCCATGTGAGTCAATTGTGGAAGTGTGTGCTAAGCAACATGAAAGTTCTTGATTTTGTGCCCCAGTTGGAGCCTAAACTTTCTTATGTGGAAGTTCTTGTTTGCATTTCGGATTCCCAAGATCGGGTATTGCGAAGGAAGAAAATACCCATGGTTAAAGTTTTGTGGAAGAACCAAGGCGTGGAGAGCACGAATTGGGAGTTAGAGTTAGTGAAGAGGGAGGCTCACCCTCAAATGTTCTCCTGATTGCTTTTGTTAAATGTTTTACTTGTTATCCAATGATTGCTTGTATTCTGTATGAGATTTGATCCTATTTATGTTAAGTTTCGGGACGAAACTTCTTTTTAGGTGGGGTGGCTATAACGCCCATGATTTTTTGGTATTTAATTTATTATCTTAGTGGAATAATTTTGATGTCAGGTCATAACGTTAGCGCATGTTTGGCATGTTCCTTGTTATAGCGTGGTTTTTGCTCTTTAGGTTTTCAGTATGGCTGGGTTTAGCCAGTTTGAAAGATTCCCTTGCGAGTCGGGTCAGTTTTGGTGACTATGTGGAGCCTTTTTTGGGAATACTTGTGTTTTGGCTTCCGGAGGTGTTTGCCTGAGTTTTGTTTGTTGGATTCGAGTTTCGACTTTGCCATTAGATTCGTAGAATCGGTATTTAGCTACGGTGCGATTTTCATATGATTTCGAGTTGTTATAGATTTCTGATCGTTTTGGATTAATTGATATTAATTGTAATGTAATAATGTATTATAATAATTAATTATAAATATATATATACATGAAAAAATCAGACATTAGGTCACGCGTCATCTCCTATTCACCTTATTCCTAAACCCGACGACGGACGGTTTTCGTGAAATCGTAAGAGGAGCGGCGTCCGCGAGATTTGGCCGATGTTTCCTGGCAATCTTGTGGTCGGTTTTGTCCGTAGCGTAGAGATTCGAAAAGCTCTCGGCAAGGGATAATAGATCGGCATAAGTTTTCCCCTATTCCTCATTTTTACACGTCAGGGTTAGTGATTTTGACACCTTTCTCCCTCCAAAAGTTTCAGGAAACGTTGCTAGGGCTGTTCTACGATCGAACCTTATTGCGGTGGGAGCGGCCGACGTTTCTTCGAAGGTTCAAGGCAAGTGGTTCTTTCCCCCCTTGCATGACCATCTTTTGCTTACTTTTGTTCTCTCCCTTCTCCTCCCATATAAAATAGGAGTAGCATAGTTGAATCATGAAAGAAACCCCTAGGTTAGGGCATGATTTTTGGCCAAGCCATAGAAACTAGGTTTAGTGTCTAAGGGATTTTCGTCGGGTATCGCAACTTGATTCGGCAAGTATAGGTTTCAGGATTCGGCGAGTATAGTGGTTTAGCCTAAGTAGAAATCGGCGGGTATCGGGAAGAAATTCGGTGAGAATTGCCGAATTTTGATAAGTAAAATTCGGCGGAATTAGGCATGTAAATTCATCGAGTGTCAGTAGCCTAGTTTTTCGGGTATATGTTAGAAATTCTACGTATATCATTATGTCCATTTTAGCGAGTTAGGTACTTATTTGTCGAGTATGTTAAGGATTAACTCAAGGTAAATTCGGCGAGTATCGCAAAATTTTCGTTAAGTCATTTTCGATGAGTATCACCAGTCCATTTCGACGAGTATCAGGGAATTCGTCGAGTATCGCAGTTTGACTAAGGGAGATTCGCCGCATAATGTAGGAATTCGCCGGATATGATCGTGCAATTCGTCATGTATCGTTATGGTTCAGCGGGTATACTCGCCGAATTTGGCCAGGACTTAGAATTTTTTGCTGTTTTGGCCCGATTCATCGTGTATGGTCCTAAAAGTGGTTTTAGGACTCGTTTATGTTTTTATTTGGGTTTAGACTTGGGATATGGTTAGGTTTGATGTTTATTCGGCTGTGAAGGTTGGCTGTGGTTAAAGGACCTCAAACTGGATGTCGGTTTGTGGAGCATTACACTTGGTGGTTGTTTGGTCACTATTTTGAGGAATGTTGTTTTGGGTTGGGACAAATGGTCACCACTGTAGGGCCTTCTTTTTCTTGAGACATTTGGGTCTAGGAGCCTAGTATGGGACATTTGGTCACCGACTCCAGCCCGGTTGATTTTACCAAGTGTTAATGATCCATGTTCTCGAGCTGTTTTGTGCTCAGTTTGCTTCTAAGATCAGTCTACGCTTTCTATGCTAATCCTCGCAGATATTGTTGAAGCATGGCTTCGTTCCGCACTTAATGCAATTATCCAATTAATCCCTTTATTGCAGACTTTTACTGTACTTGTATTTATTTGGCTAATCAGCTGTGGTTTTTAGCATTTCTTTTACTCGGGATTGGTGTAACGCCTCCATCCGTCACATGGAATATAATAGAGATGCTGGTTGGGGCCCCAAGCCATATTTCACAGACAAATGGCAGAATCACGAGTGAATTTCAAAATACTTTGTACTCACATCTTAACTCAGAGAATTATAGCGGAAGTTTATTATTTGCAAGAACTCATCCAATGAATGTCCACTAAATATATATTTGACACATTTTTATATAACAACAGGAATATATACAAAAAAATGCTCGCGACCTCAAGTTCTTACAAGTTTCTCTTTACAAGAGATGGTTGCATACATCGGCATGCAGGATGGTAACAAAAAAAATCCAATTCTTCGCACGGCCTTCAAGGGCCTACAAGCAGCAGCAGCAAGGGCTTCAGCCCGATCAATCTAGTTCATCCCGCAACACCTGCGTATGGATATCCTCCCTAAGGATGATAAACAAAGCAATGGTCAGCATTCAGCTGACCAATTATAACGACCCTACCCCTTACCCGGGGAAGTGGTTCCTTCCCTCCATGCATTGCAATCACAATTTATATCACAATAAGTGCACTCAGCAAAACATCATCACAAATGCTGGCCTTCGTGCCTGACGCTCCGTGCACTCAAGGCACAATTACGGTGTACCGAATCATTCCAGGGTCCGATTAGAGGTTATTAGCTTCTTGGACCGCCTCTAGTCTACTACAATGCGCATGTTGGAGACATCCTCGCCTATCCCACTCAGAGGCGGTCACCTCACGGCAACTAATGAGCAATAAAGATCGACCTATGCCCGTAGTGTAAAAAGCCGGGGACCCCCCCCCCCCCCCCCCCCCTCAACATTGCCACAAATCGACCGCTCAGAACATAGGTACGTAGTACCTATAGATCGACCTACCTCAGTAGTATAACAAGCTGAGGAAACCCCTCCGTTGCATTGCTACCAATCAATCTCTAATTAAACAGTACCGCTTTCCGATTCAGCTCACAGCTCACGCAGAGCGTGCAATTCCAATGCCACAAAGGCTCCACAATCCGAAAGAATGGTTCTCATGACCACATCACATATAGCTCACGCAGAGCATACAACACAAGAAGCTTACTAGCATCCTCACACACTCCGTAACTGACTCGTTATAAACACGGAGTCTTCTCCAGTTCGAAATATAAACATCACCAATAAAGACTAACCGTCCGGATGGGTTTCACAAAGTATCCCTCTTTCGTACTACTTATTTCCGGATCTAGATACAGACTCAACCGGGGGTATCAACTATCAACCCGCTGGAATCGCTTACGCTTTCCACCTCTTAATGGAGAATTCCATGCACATGTATAAAGTAGGACTTCACTTGTCCAAGAAGGAGATCGTTACACTTGACGACCGCTTTGGAGCCATGAAAATCTAGTTGGATGGTAATCACCGCGATGACTTTTCCTCCACAACGCTGAACTCGGCACCCGATTTGGATCGCTGAAGCTCCACCGGCAGCCGGAATCCTTCTCCTTCTTCCTTCCCTGCTCTCCTCTCTCTCTTCTCTTTAGTAAGAGAATAGTCAATATAGAATGAGAGTTTATCTCTCAATCCTCGGCCTTATAACAGCAGGAAGGAGATTGGACCATTAGATCCAATTTGAAGGAAATGAATGACCACGAACGCTCTGAAAAGCTTCTTTCTAAGGCTGACAAGGCCTGTGACATGCCCGTGTCACAGGCCGTGTACCTTAAGCGGTAGACAATCGACTCAATCCATACCAGGACACAGGCTTAGACACGTCCGTGTTAATCACCTAACATGCCCGTGTCAATCAGTACACGCCCGTATTTAGGTTCGTGTCCCTCAATCGACACAGTACCAACAATCCCGAAAGGGATACGGGTTCCTAACACACCCGTATCAACTTTGACACGCCCGTGTAACCCAGAACACTCCTGGGATCCAGACCGTGTTCCTCACCCGACACAGCCCTGCAACCAACCTAAGCAGGACATACCCTGGGACACGTCCGTGTCCCTGGCTGTGTCGCCTCTCGAAGATCATCGACTACACTTCATCGAGAACTCGCGAAAACACAGTTAAGGACATGCCCTGGGCACGCCCGTGTCCCAGGCCGTGTGCCTCACTCGAGACACACTCAAGTCCTACTCGAGACACACTCGAGTACATAGAGCTGGACACGCCTTGGGACACGCCAGTATCCCATGCCATATCACCCAGCTTGAACTCCAAATTGGGATTTGCGGTGTTACAACCCTCCCCTCCTTCGAAAAATTTGTCCCGAAATTTAGCGCAACAGCAGAAACCAACACAACCACACCTTTGTTGTACCATTAACAAAAATGATCCGGTTTTAGAGCTTAGAGGTCGTAGCTTGTGTCGCCCTACGACATCGCACAAACAACAATTTTTACAAATAGGCATACAACATTACATCATGACAAAAATAGTAAAGTACACTCTTTTACTTCATTTCCGCTCGTCCGCGTCTTTCATAATCCGCTTTACGGCCTCCTGTAACTCCAAATTATACACGTGAGGCTGCTGTACTCCACGATTTGAGCTTTGCGGCTCCTGCAATTCAGGAGTGTATATTCGAGGCTGCTCCCGGGATGTAGATAACTCTGCCACCACCTTGCCCTTTTCCTCATAAGACGCACCGGTCTTTTTCTCACCCTTCGAATGTTCACTATAACAATTGTGGGCGACATGTCCCTGCTTCCCACAATTAAAATACGTATGTGTCTCTACACATCCTTGCCTATACATTTCCCCCGAAGCAACATCCAAAGAAGTTTGTTCAGCAGACCTGAACCTCTTCTTGTCTCATTTCCTAAACTATGATTGTTCCGACTACGGAACTTTGAACTCCTTCTTCGTCATAGCCAAGTCCCTCTTTCCTTGAACCCGTTTCATAT
Organism: Platanthera zijinensis; assembly: GCA_039513925.1. Lineage (NCBI taxonomy): Eukaryota > Viridiplantae > Streptophyta > Magnoliopsida > Asparagales > Orchidaceae > Platanthera > Platanthera zijinensis. The sequence continues at coordinate 105,529,750 of CM077093.1, read as the reverse complement.
CCTTCTCCGGCACACAGGCTATATCGACTAACGCTTCGAAGCATTGGTTCACTGAACCCGGGAGCGCCATCCTCAGCTCATCACGAAGTCCCTCATAGAACCTATTCACCTTTCACGCTTCTTTTGCAAAAGTAGACCCCGCATAGCGTCACACCCTGGTAAACTCATACAGGTAATTCTCAACAGTACACTCACCTTGCACCAGACGTTGGAACTAATTCTCCATTGCAATTCACCGCGATACTGACAAATACGTTGCCCAAAATAATTTGGAGAATTCCTCCATTGATATCTCCCCTAGGACTCAGCCTGCCAATTGGTGCAATTCCACTTCATCCCACCAAAGCCTCGCCTCTCCTTCCAGCAGGAAAGTAGCTAAAGTAACTTTTTTCCCCTCATCAGTCCTGATCGCTGTCAGGATCCTCTTCACTCTTGCGAGACAATCCTCAGCTTGCGTTTTGGAAACCGCCCCCATATAACGTTTGAGGATGAAACTCCATAAACCGCTTCGGTTGCTCATCAGCCGCTTGCTCGTCAATCAGAGCCTCAACACGCTCTTGCCTCGCACCAACCCTTAGTTGCTCCACTGCAGGCGTTGCCTGCCCAAAAGGATGTGCTTGAAACATGGGATATAGGTTCTCTATAACTAAGCATATGGTTTCTACAGAAGGAGGAGGTGTGGGCAACTCAGCTGGTGCCACAATCTCATCCGAACGTTGGGGTTCTGACTGCCTAGCTCCACTCCTCGTCACCTATATGGGAACAAGACATCATTAACGTCCATTCCAAAACGGCAAACATGCCTAATATACGCCCTCATATTGCTAGTGGGCTTTCTTGAGTTCAAATATATGATCCCTACCAAACCCTAACCTCTGATACCACTTTATAATGCCTCCATCCGTCACATGGAATACAACAGAGGGTCCGGCTGGGGCCCCACGCCATATTTCACAAACAAACGGCAGAATCACGTGTGAATATAAAAAACTTTCTACTCACATCCTAACACAGAGCATTCTAGCGGAATTTTATTATTTACAAGAACTCATCCAATGAATGTCCACTAAATATATAAATGACATATTTATATATAACACCAGGAATATATACAAACATAAAAATGCACATGGCCTTAAGGCCTTACATGTTTCTCTTTACAAGAGGTGGTTTCATACATCGGCATACTGGACGGCCACACATGAAATCAAATTCTTTGTACGGCCTTCAAGGGCTTACAAGCAGCAGCAGCAGCAAGGGATTCAGCTCGCTCAATCAAGTTCATCTCGCAACACCTGCATATGGACGTCCACCCCAAGGTTGAAAAACAAAGCAACGGTCAGGATTCAGATAACAAATTATAACGACCCTACCCCTTACCCTGGGAAGTGGTTCCTTCCTTGCAAGCATTGCAATCCCAATATATATATCACAACAACTGCACTCACGCTGGCCTTCGTGCCACACGCTTCATGCACTCAGGGCACAATTTTGGTGTACCGAATCATTCCAGGGTCCCACCATCGAATAGAGGTTATTAGATTGTTGGTCAGACACTACTCTACTACAACACATATGTTTGAGACATCCTCGCCCATCCCACTCAGAGGCGTTCACCTCAGGACAACCAATGAGCACTATAGATCGACCTATGCCCGTAGTGTAACAAGCTGGGGAAACCCCCCCTTCTGCATTGCTAACAATCGACCACTCACAACGCAGGTACATAGTAACTCTAGATCGATGTACCGTAGTAGTGTTACAAGCCGGGGAAACCCCCCCCCCCCCCCCTCTGCATTGTAACTAATCGATCTCTCATAACACAAAATCGCTTTCCGTTTCAGCTCACAGCTCACCCAGAGCGTACAATTCAAATGCTACAAAGTCTCCAGAATCCCAAAGAATGGTTCTCATGACCACATCACATACAGCTCATGCAGAGCATACAATAAAAGAAGCTCACAAGCATCCTCACACACTCCTTAACCGACTAATTACATACACGAAGTCTTCTCCGGTTCGTAATATAAACATCACCAATCAAGACTAACCGTCCGGATGGACTTCACACAGTATTCCTATTCCGTACAACTTATTTCAGAATCTAGATGCAGACTCAACCGGGGATATCAACTATCAACCCATTGGAATCGCTTACGCTATCAACCTCTTGGTGGAGGATTCCATGCACATTTATAAAGTAGGACTTCACTTGTCAAAGAAGGAGATTGTTACCCTTGACGAGCGCTTTGGAGCCATGAAAATATAGTTGGATGGTAATCACCGTGATAGCTTTGCCCCCACAATGCTGAAATCAGCTCTCGATTTGGATTGCTGAACTCCACTAGCTGCCAAAATCCTTCTACTTCTTCCTTCCTTGCTCTCCTCTCTCTCTTATCTTTAGCAAGAGAATGGTCAACATAGAATGAGAGTTTATCTCTCAATCCTTGGCCTTATAACAGCAGGAAGGAGCTTGGACTGTTAGATACAATTTGAAGGAAATTAACGACCACGGTTCCCTCTGATAGGCATCTTTCCAGGGCTGACATGGCTTGTAACATGCCCGTGTTATAGGCCGTGTACCATAAGCGACACACAACAGACTCAATCTAGACCAGGACACCGGCTTATACATGCCCGTTTCAAGCACCTAACACACCCCTTTCAATAAGTACACGCTTGTATTGATGGGCGTGTCCCTCAATCGACATAGGACCAACAATCCTGAAAGGGAAACAGGTTCCTAACATGCCCGTATCAACTTTGACACGCCCGTGTCACCTTGAACTCGCCTGGGATCCAAACCATGTTCCTCACCTGACACGGCCCGGCTACCAACCTGAGCAGGACACGCCAGTGTCCCTAGCCGTGTTGCCTCTCGATGATCATCGACTGCACTTCGTCGAGAACTCGCGACAACACAGTGAAGGATACGCCCTGGGGCACACCCGTGTCCCAGGCCGTGTGCCTCACTCGATACACACTCGAGGCCCACTCGAGTCCTACTCGAGACCCACTTGAGTACACGGAGCAGGACACTCCCTAGGACACTCCCGTGTCCCAGGCCGTGTCACCCAGCCTGAACTCCAAATTAGGATTTGGGGTGTTACAACCCTCCCATCCTTACAGAAATTTCGTATTGAAATTTAGCGCAACAACAAACACCAACACGAGCACTCCTTTGTTGTACCATTTACGAAAATGATCCGGGTTTAGAGCTCAGAGGCCGCAGCTTGTATCGCCCCACGGAATCGCACAAACAACAATTTTTACAAACAGACATACAATATCACATCACGACAAAAATAGTAAAGTACACTCTTTTACTTCATTTCTGCTCTTCCACGTCTTTCATAATCCGTTTTACGGCCTCTTGTAACTCCAGATTATACACGTGAGGCTGCTTTACTTCCTGATTTGAGCTTTGCGGCTCCTGCAATTCAAGAGTGTACATTCGAGGCTGCGCCCGGGATGTAGATGACTCTGCCACTTCCTTGCCCTTTTCCTCATAAGACGCACCGGTCATTTTCTCACCCTTTGAATGGCCACTCTAAGAATTGCGAGCGACATGTCCCTGCTTCCCACAATTAAAACACATACGTGTCTCCACACGTCCTTGCCCATACGTTTCCCCCGACGCAACATCCAAAGAAGTTTGTTCAGTAGGACTGAACCTCTTCTTGTCTCGTTTCCTAAACTCTGATTGTTCCGACTGCGGAACTTTTAACTACGGCTTCGTCATAGCCAAGTCCCTCTTTCCTTGCACCAATTTCATATCCTTCTCCAACGCACAGGCTGTATCGACTAACGCATAGAAGCCTTGGTTAACATAACTCGGGAGCGCCATCCTCAGCTCAACACGAAGTCCCTCATAGAACCTATTCGCCTTCCGCGCTTCTTCCTCAAAAGTAGACCCCGCATAGTTCCCCAGCCTGGTAAACTCATGCATGTATTTTCACCTTGCACCAGACGTTGGAACTCATTATCCATTGCAATTCCCCGCGATACTGGCAAATACTTTACCCAAAATAATCTGGAGAATTCCTCCATTGATATCTCCCCTTGGTCTCAGCCTGCCAATTAGTGCAATTCCACTTCATACCACCAAAGCCTCACCTCTCCTTCCAGTAGGAAAGTGGCTAAAGTAACTTTTTGACCCTCATCAGTCTTGATTGCTGTCAGGATCCTCTTCACTCTTGCGAGCCAATCCTCAACTTGTATTGGGTAACTTGCCCTATCGAACGTAGGAGGATTAAACTCCATAAACCCCTTCAGTTGCTCATCATCCTCTTGCTCATCAATTAGAGCCTCAAGACGCACTTGCCTCGTACCAACCTTATGTTGAGATGACCGTGATTCGGATGTGACTACAATAGGGACACCTAAACGTTACCGAACAAGAAATAAAAAGAGGGAATGCCGACAAAAAGCGAACGAAAAGGGGTCGGTTGGTTCCAAAAATCCGGGACTCGATACCACGTCCTTAGGACCAAGCTCTGTAACAAGCACACAACTCACAATAAGCCAGACTCGATACACCGTCCCTAAGACCTACCTCTCCAACAAGCATACAACTCACCGCACCTACACAAGAATCTATTCATTTCAATATAGACGTTTCAAGCGCAGCAATAATTTATTTTGGAGCGGCAGAAAACCTTTAAAAGCGATTGAAATTCGAGTCATGATTTATTCCCTTGTTGGCACATAAAATGCGCCGAACGGAAGAGCAAATCGAGGCTATGCCACGTTGCACTCCCGAGACGGATATTCCCATTCCGGACAACAAGAGATTCAACAACAACACTTTCAAATTCCGATTTTGCAAGCGACGGATTTAAAAATCACGGAAAAACGGTGCATGAAAAACCTCCACAAACTAAAGCAAGAATCACACAAAGAAAAGAGAATACCCAACCGGGATGAAAGTTCCACACAAAGATAAGGTGGGAGAATCACTCTCTCCACGGATACGCCGGCATTACACCGAACGGTTTGCAACCTTCTTCCACGGAGTCTCACAAAGGAAGCCACGCCGGAGTCGCACCAAAGCGGATGGAGGGAGCAGGGGGGCGGGGGCGGTGGCGGCTTCACACTACAACCAAAAGGGGGGGGGGGCGGCTTTGAATCTCTCTTGGCTGAATTTCTTCAAAGGGGGAATAAAATTAGGGTTCAAATATTCAATGATCATATTCCTCTTAAACACCTCCTTAAATAGGAGTTTACAATAACTCTTAGCCCTCCATGATGGAGATGTAATCTCATCCATACCAAAGGCTAAATGCACACCAAAATAAAATATTATTCCAAATGAAAAAAAATAACACATTCCACGAATATAAAATTATCACTTAAACATAGAATAATTTTATATTCCCAAAAAATTAAATAAAGTGCATGAAATAAGAAAATTAGGCTAATTTTTTCATGGCGGTTTTAGCACGCCTCGGACGGAGGTTTTAACGTGCACTTCCTTCAGCATCATCACGGCGTCTCAGATCTTTATGTCGTAGCGCCTCAGCAACTGGGTCATCATCAAGTAGCGGTGGCGCTGCATCAATCCTCCCCCACTCAAAATCACGTATCTCTGATGCGTGAGCGGAGAGATAGCGGCGGAGAAGCTCGACATCCAAACGTTGAAGCTCTGTCGCGAGTACCCAAGAGTCGTCCGAAGGGGCGCGGTCACGCTAATGGACAAGGAAGTAGTAAGTAGTACCATCCAGAGTAGTGAATGGTTCCGCACCGAGTACCATATCTGGAGTGAGAAATGTCCTGGGGAACCTAGGAAATATGTCAGTTGTAGGAGTAAAGGAAGGCAACGTACCATCAGATGTTTCACCTACGGGGACCGAAGGAGAGAGATCATCCGAACTACCACTCCCCAACCAATCAGAATTTTTAGTGGAGGGAGAAGATGACAGAGAATTCAACTAGAGTGGAGGTAAAACAAACAGCGTCAAATCCAAGATATTAAAAATAGGGGAGATATCCCACTCATCCAACAAATCCAAAACGAAAGTGTTGTCACCTAGTTTCTTGATAATCCGAAAAGGTCCGGCGAGCTTCGGTGCCAACTTATTAACGGTGGCAGATGGCAAGCATTCGGGAACTAAGCGGACTAGGACCAAATCACCAACTTTAAAGTGTGACACCCTCCTATGTAAATTAGCGTGCAACTGATAAGACTCGTATTGAGCAGTCAAGGTAGCTCGTGTACGTTCATTTAAGTCATGAATATGTTGGGCAAAGGATTGTGCAAACTAACTTATCTTGTATGTTGGGGGAAACGGTACCAAGACAATAGGCATAGGGGCCTTGTATCCATGGACAATCTCGTTTGGTGACAGACCAGTAGACCGATTTTTGGAATTACTATAAGCTAACTGGGCGTGGGGAAGAATAAGATCCCACGTGCCTTTGTGATCACTCACTAGGCATCTAAGAATGCTACTCAAGCTTCGATTAACCACCTCTGTCTGCCCGTCAGTCTGGGGGTGATAGGCAGAGGAAAACAGTAGCTTTGTACCCATTAAGACCCAAAGTGTCATCTAGAAATAACTAGTATACTTAACATCACGATCCGAGACTATTGTCTTCGGCACTCCCCGGTGACTAACTACTTCTTTAAAATATAATTTGGCGATATAAGATGCATCGTTAGTTCTAGTGCACAGGATGAAATAAGTCATTTTGGAGAACCTATCCACAACTACTAGAATAGAATCGTGACGTCGTAAAGTAGTGGGTAAGCCTAAGACAAAGCCCATGCTCACATCTTCCTACAGGGTGGAAGGAATAGGCAATGTCGTATATAAACCAACGTTGGTTTTGTTGCCCTTAGATAATTGACAAGTACGGCCACTACTCACCACTCGTCCCACCATTGCCTTAAGTTTAGGCCAATAGAAATTTTCTTCAACTAACGTAATGGCCTTATCCCTACCAAAATGCCCACTCAACCCTCCGCCATACATTTCCCAGATGATATGGAGACGTAATTACGACTGCGGAAAACATAACTTTCCCAGTTTAAATAGATAGCCGTCCTTAATTACGAAAGCCGATATGTTCGTGGGGGAGCTATCTTGGGCCGACAAATATGCGTCCTGGAAATCGGGGCACATGGCGTACTCATCTTTGATGTGCTTGAAACCTACCACATTAACCTCCATAGTCGTGACTAACAAGGTTAAGTCACTAAGAGAGTCCGCGACTCGGTTGTCAGCTCCCTTAAGGTGTTTTAGATTGAAAGTGTATTCTTGCAAAAATGATACCCATTTAGCGTGGCGCGGGCTGATTTTGTATTGACCATTAATGAATCGTAATGCCTCATGATAAGAAAGGATCACAAACTCCTTAGGGAGGAGATAGTGCCTCCAATGGTGCAGACATCTAATGACGGCGTAGAACTCCATATCATAATTTGAGTAGTTTAATTTGGCGCCCGCCAACTTCTCACTAAAATAACTCACGGGGTGTCCCTCCTGACTGAAGAAACCTCCAACTCCAACGCCAGATGCATCACACGTAAGCTCGAAGACCTTGGTGAAGTCGGGGAGACGCAACACCGTGGCTTCGGTCATAAGCTCTTTAATGCGACGGAATGCAAATGTTGCGAATTTCGTCCTTATGAATTCGCCCTTCTTCATGTAGTCGGTAATGGGTTCCATAATGCTACTAAAATCACTTATGAAACGATGATAGAAGGTAGCTAAGCCGCAGAAACTACACACCTCTCGAAGATTAGTGGGCCCGGGCCAGTCTCTAATCACATGAACCTTTCCTGGGTCAACTCGAATTCCATCAGAACCAACAATGTAACCCAAGAATTCAACCTCCTTAACATTAAAGGTGCACTTCTTAAGATTCAGAAATAAGGTTTTCTTCCTTAAAGTGGTAAGGATTACTTTGATGTGGGAGAGGTGTTCGGTGGGGTAGGTAATAAAGACTAAGATGTCGTCAAAATAAACCACAACAAACTTCCCCATATATGGCCTAAGGATGTGCGTCATCATCCGGGAGAAGGTGTTAGGGGCGTTGGATAACTCGAAGGGCATCATAAGCCACACATACAACCCGTCCTGAGACTTGAACGCAGTCTTCCACTCATCCCCCTCTCGGATCCGAATTTGGTGGTAACCACTCCGTAAGTCTAGTTTTGAAAAGATAGTGGCACCTGAAAGGACATCCAAGAGATCATCTAACCGCGGGATTGGAAACCTATATTTGATAGTAATTTTGTTGATAGCCCGACTATCAATACACATGCGCCAGGTGCCATCCTTCTTTGGAGCAAGGAGGGCTGGGACAGCACACGGGCTCATACTCGCTCTAATAAACCCCTTACATAGTAAATCCTCTATCTGGGTTTGTAATTCTTGATGGGAGGCGGGATTAAGCCTATAGTGAGGTTGGATGGGTATGGACGATTCGGGGATAAGGTCGATTGCATGTTGTATATCTCTAAGCGGAGGCAATGACGATGGCAACTCATCCTAGTAAATGTCCATAAATTCATCCAACAATACCCGTAGCTCTCGGGGTAAATCATCCAACACACCACTATCAGTCTTGGCACTCATGAGAACGAGAGCGTACATCATGCCCTCAATGAAGGGATCCTTTACAAATTCTTTCCTACCAACCAAGCTCAACGCCTTCCTCTCTACCGGAACGGTGGTATCCTTAGTCATCACTATCGGTTCTTTTGGCACAGTCGGTCTAAAGGTGATGGTCTTGCCGTTGAATTTGAACTCATATGTGTTAGCGCGACCATAGTACGTCACATCACGGTCATAGAGCCAGGGGCGGCCTAGTAACACATGACAATCGTCCATCGGCAGAACATCGCACCAAACCTCATCCGTGTAGGATTTGAAAGACATGGGGACAAGGCATCGTTGGGTTACCTTAATAGTAACCTTACTAATCCAAGCAACCTTATAGGGGGTCGGGTGCGTCTCAACAGTCAAAGACATACGCTTAACATTGTTCTCAGAAACGGAGATCACGCAACTACCACCATCAATAACTAGTTTGCATAACTTCTCGCCACTCTTAAAGATCAGGGAAAATATGCTCGTCCCCTTCCAGTCGTCTACGGGACGAGGAGTGGTCAAGATACAACGCATCACCATAAGGCGGTGATCATCCTCCAAGTCACTAGGGAATCCTTCAGGGTCGCTCTCCTCCGCGGCCTCGTACTCATAATTGTCAGGATCAGTGGCGGGATCTAATAAGGCTAGAGTTTTCTTCTTGGTTTGGCATTCATAGGCATAGTGACCTTGAACGCCGCAAGAGTAAAAAGTGGTGTTAGCCTTGCTAACTTTCTCTATAAGAACGCGCTCACTGGCGGGATTCTTAGTGTTTCGAGCGGTGATCACGACAGACTTCGACTCGTGGGATTTGAACTTTCCCTTATCAGGATATGTGGAAGAAGATGTCCCAGTGGTGGACTTTTTCTTCGCATAAGAATAACGGGAATGAGCCTTAGAGGCTAAGTGTTTTTCAATGTCTAGGGCGACATTGAAAGTTGCGTTCAAATCCGTGTGCCCACATCGCTGGATCTTCCTTTGGTTATCGGGGTGAAGCCCTATTTGAAACCTAGATAAAGTGACTTCGGGGATCTCTTTTAAGTCACATCGCACCATACGGTCTTTAAGTTCACCCATATAGTCAGCTACCAAACTTGAGCCTTACCGCAGGGTGACAAGCTCATCAAACATCTGTGTCCAATTTTACGCGGGTACGTACTGATCAGTTAATAAATTCTTCATTACAGTCCACCCAATAATTAGGTCTCCATTCCCTGTTCCTAGCCTATGCTCTTCGTTCAACCAATAAGTTTTTGCACGACCAGTTAACTTTATCTTGGCAACTTGGACCTTTTGGCGGTCCGTGAGATGGTGTCAGTCGAAATAACATTCAATATCCACGATCCAATTAAGGAAGTTTTGTGGATCTCCCATGCTGTCGTAAGTGGGGGCATCAATCTTCACGGCTCTAGTAATGTCAAACTCTCGCTCGTGGCGATGGCCTCGTGGGGGTACTCGGGGGGAGTCCCCATCAGAATCCGAATCAGAGCTTTGTTGGCGCCGGCGGGGCAACTCAACATTAGCGGGTGGTGGCGGTGGCCTAGCTTGGGTTTTTATGAACTGGGTTAACATGTTCCTAAGTTCAGTCATCTCATTACGCAGCCCCTCTATGGCCTCGGTGTATGGATCTACATGCTTATTCGCAGCCATCCTAGACATAGACGGAGTCGAATATTCCGATCCTAGCCTTATGCGCATTCAGGATTAGAAAAACCTTGGAAAGATGAATTATCCTAGGGTTGTAGCTATACTTAAAATAATATATTTTTATAGATTCCCAAAGTGACTAACACGTAGATCGTTAAATTTTTTTTTCGAGATTTCGCTGAAAAATTAGGATTTCAGCCCGCTATTTGCAGACCAACTATATAGAATTACGATGTTCCAATTTGCAGGCTAACCTAACGAGGACTAACAGAAAAATTTTCTGTTTTAATGTTGCTGGAAATAAGGGCAGGAAGCTACAAAATTTTTTTCAGATTTTTTTGACAAGTTTTAAAATTCGGAGGGTTTTACGAAACGCAGACCAATCCTAAAATTTCAGATCCTTGAAAGATGAGATCGACCAACGAAGAACGCAGCGAGGATGTTTGCAACTTGGGAGTTGAAACGACCACCTCTGATACCAACTTTATGTAGAGACGACCGTGATTCGGATGTGACTACAATACGGATACCTAAACGTTACCGAACAAGAAATTAAAAGAGGAAACGCCGACCAAAAGCGAACGAAAAGGGGTCGGTTGGTTCCCAAAATCCGGGACTCGATACCACGTCCTTAGGACCTACCTATCCAACAAGCACACAACTCACCGTAAGCCGGACTCGATACAACGTCCTTAATACCTACCTCTCCAACAAGCACACAACTCACCGCACCTACACAAGCATCTATTCATTTCAATATAGGCATTTCAAGCGCAACAATAATTTATTTCGGAGCTGTGGAAAACCTTTAAGAACGATCGAAATTCGAGTCGTGATTAATTCCCTTGTTGGCACATAAAGTGCGCCGAACGGAAGAGCAAATCGAGGCTAGGCCACGATGCACTCCCGAGATAGATCTTCCTATTCCGGACAATAAGAGATTCAATAACATCACTTTCAAATTCAGATTTTGCAAGCGATGTATTTAAAAATCACGGAAAAACGGTGCATGAAAAACCTCCACAAACTAAAGCAAGAATCACACAAAGAAAATATATTACCCAACCGGGATGAAAGTTCCACACAAAGATAAGGTGGGCGAATCACTCACTCCACGGATCCGCCGCCGTCACACCAAACGGTTTGCAACCTTCTTCCACGGAGTCGCACCAAGAAAGCTGCATCGTATTCGCACCAAAGAGGATGGAGGGAGCAAGGGGGGGGGGCGGCTTTACACCATAACAAAAAGGGGGGCGGCTTTGAATCTCTCTTGGCCGAATTTCTTCAAAGGGGAATAAAATTAGGGTTCAAATCTTCAATGATCATATTCCTCTTAAACACCTCTTTAAATAGGAGTTTATAATAACTTTTAGCCCTCCATGATGGAGATGTAATCTCATCCATCCAAAAGGCAAAATGCACACCAAAATAAAATATTGTTCCAAATGAAAAAAAAAATAACACATGCCATGAATATAAAATTATCACATAAACATAGGATAATTTTATATTCCCAAAATATTAAATAAAGTGCATGAACTAAGAAAATTAGGTTAATTTTTTCATGGCGGTTTTAGAATGCCCCGGGCGGAGGTTATAACGTGCACTTCCTTCAGCATCATCACTGCATCTCAGATCCTTATGTCGTAGCGCCTCGACAACCGGGTCATCATAAAGTAGCGGTGGCGCTGCATCACAACCCTTACTTTCTCCACTTCTAGTGTTGACTGCCCAATAGGTTGGGCTTGAAACATGGCAAATAGCACCTCCGCAACTAAGCGTATGGTTTTTGCTGAAGGAAGAGGTGTGGGCACCTCAGCTAGTGTCGCATTCTCATCCAAACGCAGTAGTTAAGATTGCCCAGCTCCACTCCTCGTCACCTATATGGGATCAAGACATCATTAATGTCCATTCCAAAATGGCGAACATGCCGAATATATGCGCTCACATTTCTAGTGGACATTCTTGAGTTCAATTATGTGATCCCTACCAAACCCTAAACTTTGATACCACTTTATAACGCCTCCATCCGTCACATGGAATATAATAGAGGATTTGGCCGGGGCCCCATGCCATATTTCACAGACAAACAGCGGAATCACGTGTGAATATCAAAATACTTTCTACTCGCATCTTAACTAAGAGAATTCTAGCGGAAGATTATTATTTGAAAGAACTCATCCAACGAATGTCCACTGGTGTGAAAATTTCTTTCAACTCGAAAAGGCAAGTGTACCTATCGAATTGTAGTACCAAGGTCGTATTTAAACTCGTGGGTGTCAAGTACTGCTACTCACGCTTAAACTATTATTATACCGTACGATTAATGATGGAGGATTTGAAAAATTAAAATTATACTGAACGAAATTAAGATAAAACTATAGATTAAAAGATAACACTTGATCGATGATTCACCATGAAAAGAGATAAGAGAATTAAAAATGAAATTTTATAAATCCGAAATAACTCGACCGTGACGGATCCGAAAATAAGACAAAATCTCGCTAGAGCATTAGGTCTCCAAACTTATAGACTCTTTGATCAAAATCTTTTTACAAATCAAAGAAGCCTAAAGTTGCATTATCGAGGTGATCCGCACTATTGGATTTTACTCCAATCCGAAGGATTTACGTCATCCTATCTCTAGGGTTGCGTTCAACTCCTTCCTTCTTTGAGTGATCTTTAAAATAACGAGTCTCTCGACTACTATGAAATGAGATCAAAGCCTACTCCCGTATACCGGAAATACTGAGTCAACACAAAATAAATCAAAGAAGGATCGAGCAAAATTTTAGCAAAAATAGTATTACGAAGTAAGAAAAATCATCATCTCAATTCATGGATCCTCATGATCAAATGCTACAAAGAAATTAGCTACGCATATTGGAAAAGAGGACGATAATAATAAGAGAAGGAAAATTCATTTTTTATACTAAAAGGGAAAAAAGTACACAATGCTTAAAATAAAATGATATTATATTACTTAAACAAAATTAGATTACAATAAGGGAAACTAGAAAATAAAATTACGATGAAAAAAACTCTCTTTTCTTGTCCTCTCCACTTGCTCTCTCTCCAAAGTCCAACCTCCTAAAGAGTGTGTCCATGGGCTCCTTTTATATATGAGGAGGGAAGATTCTAGAAAATGGTGGAAATAAATGGGCAATAGCGGGGGCCGGACATGCATAGTGAAGTGGGTTCATGCATGGTATAAATGAAGGGGGAGTAAATGGGAGGATGCAATGTATTTAATTTATGGAAATGCAAATGGAAAATGTAAAATAAATAAGGGGGGATGAATGTAGAGGAGGGTGGCCGGCCATGAGGTTGGAGAATGCATGAATGCAATAATGAGGAGAGAGAGAGAGGGGGAATGAATGGAAGTGTGTAGAAAGTGGAAAAGAGAGGGGCCAGCCACATGCATTGGAAATGCATGCATGGTTAGTGGGCTCGGGTAGGATTGGGCTGCTTGTAGGCTTTGTGGGCTGCACCAAATGGAGGAGGGCTCGGGTAGGAGTGTAGGGGCTGCTTGAGAGGTGGGCTCTGGTGGCTTGAATGATGTGCTCGGGTGGCTTGTAATGGAGGCCGCACCATGAAGTGAAGGGGACGGGATGCTTGTATGGGCTTCATGGGTTGCATCATGTGGATAAGGGCTGCTCCAAAGTCAAGGCTTTGGACCTACAAAACACAACAAAATATTATATTATTATCATAACAAAATATAACTAAACATAAAAAAAATATAAAACATATAAAACGAAATAAAACTAAGAATTTATATATCATAACATAACAAAACATAAAACATAAAATAAAAAGAACAAAACACAAACAATAAAACTAGAAATTATAATAACAAAACACAAAAGACATAAAATGAGAAATAAAAAAAAATAAGTATATAAAAAAAAACTTAGGGATTTCTTCTTATAAACTATACCAAAAATGATCACCAAAAGTAGTCATCAAACTCCCCCATGCTTAGGTTTTTGCTTGCCCTCAAGAAAATAGAAATAAAAACTAGGGAAAAACCAAAAAGAAAGCAAAAGATATTTTTTTTATTGTAGGTTCCATAGTTAAGAAAACCAAAACATGACAAATTAAACTATCCTAATTTCCATGTCAACAACTAGTGGGGTGAGAAGTGCACAATAGAAACCTTGACTGTGGAGGCCTAAAGATATCATTAGAACATAAGGAAAAATTAAACATTTCTAAGTCTTAAAGCAAGGCATCCAAAATAAATCAAAATAAGGAAAACAAAAGTAGAGGTTCTAAATAAACGGCGCATTAACAAACTACTAGGTTGCTAGATAAAAATTAACCCTAAAACACCTCAAGGTAACCTCCAAAGAAATCCATCAATGATGGTGGCCATAGGCTTGTCCGTTCACACTTTCTCCACTACGCGAATTTACGTTCTAAAGATCAATAGGACTTAAAATAGGCGTTAAGAGTTGGCTTAGATAAATAATTAGGAAATGAAAACAAGGATAAAATTGAAGGTTAAAATACACTAAACCAGGGGTGAGCTCAAAATAAATATAAAAATGATAAAAAATGAGAAATGACATGCAAGTCATTTCTCCAATTCAAAGTACAATACAAGGCCATGAAATTTTTCTCTTTTCAAAATTTGGCCACAAATAAACATCATTTTTCTTTTTTTTTCTTCTTTTTTTTTTGATTGATTTCATAATATTATGATAATAACATATTTTTTTTGAAGGAGAGGTCCAAAAATAGGCTTTAAAATTTCCTATTCATTTTTTTTTCAAAAAGAGACAACCCATCACATAATGATTTTTAAAAATGAGGCTCAAGGTTTAGTGTGCAATAGGAAGGGCATTTTTTGCTTTGGGGAAAAAAATGAAGAAAAGGTGGAGCTAAATCAAAAAAAAACATGGAAAAGGCCCAAAATTGTTTTGCAATGGTAATATTTTTTGTGGGCAAGAAAAGCACAAACTAGTCAAAGGGTGGCCTAAATCATTTCTAAAGCACATAAAAATGACGCACATGCTTTGTGAGTAGCTAGGGACAAGTTCTAGACACCAAGAAAGACTACCCCACAAATGAAAAAGAGCTAATATTACCTAGCAACCATTCGTAAGCAACTAACCGAATAAAAAGACATAACTACAAATTGTTAGCTTATAACGTAAAAACGGATGCCAATATTTAAGAACAAGAAACTAGTAAAACTAAGCTATGTTAAAATGATAAGTTTAGAAAACCGTTACAAAGAAATCTACATTGAACTACATAACCGCACGGGCCTACACATCACTAGAAGAAACATAAAAATAAAGATAGAAAATAATTTTATATTTTGTTTTTCAAATAGATTTTAGCACATTTTTTTTATATTTGTTTTGATAGATTTTTTTTCTTTTCTTTTTTTTATTTTTATTTTTGATAAGGCTAAAGTAAAAGCAATACTAAAGAAGCTTAACAAAACTATACTAATTTTTTTTAGATTTTGATTTTAAGAAAGCAAAAGATAATTTTTGGATTTTTGAAAGAAAAAGGAAAAAAAGAAACTAACTAAACCCTCCTCCAAGCTTATATTCTTTATTCTCCTCAATGAAAGAAACAAAAAGAAAAACCAGAAAGAGAAGGAGACTGAGAAGGAGAGAAAAATGAAGAAAGTAAATGAAATAAAAAGAACAGGACTTCCCCGGGTTTGTGAGATGAAGTGTTGATGTCGCTCCCCCATGCATGCTTTGTAGTGCACTTGATCATCAGTAGGTTTGATTGGATCAATCTTGATATTAGCAACGTTGGAGCGGTGATCACGAACTTGTACTTGAGCCACCGGGAGGAAGAGCAAAATAAAAGCATAAAAAAAATAGAGTCCGTGGGCAGGTGCCCAAGATTGTTCTTTATTACAACAATTTAAAGTCCAAATAAATTTAAAAAGTTTCATAATTAGAAGTCCAAAAATAAAATAAATAAAAGTCCACATGAAGAGAATTATTTAAGAGTCCAGAATAAGATTCTCCTTTGCAGGAGACACAAAATCATTAGAAAAATATAATTTAAGTCTATGCCCATTTACTTTAAAGTCACCCTTATCCGGGAGCGAGAGTAGAACGGTTCCATCAGAGAAGACTTCCTTGACCGTAAACGGTCCAAGCCAACGAGATTTAGATTTTCAAAAGAAAATACGTAGACGTGAATTTAAAAGATGAACTTGATCGCCTGGCTTAAAATTTTTATGATGGCGAAAGTTCTTTTTGCGAAAAATTTTCGTTTCAGGGTCGGGTGGTTTATCAAAATATTTTTTCAAATTTTTATCATTTTCAAAAATAAGATTCTCATGGAACTTTTGTCTAAAAAAAGAGTTATTTTGGAATTTTGCTTGTACGAACATAACAGTTTTTTCAAAAATATTTGATGAGAGTTCAGAAAAGGAAGAAGAAAAATCCTTTGGAGAAATATAGGAGTCTTCTTTTAATTCATCGATGTAAAAGCAAGAATAATCATTTGGTAAAGAGTTTTTTATATATTTGTTAATATCAAATGTAACTTCCTCATCTCCCACATGCAGAAAAAGTTTTCGTCACTTACATTTATGATTGCGCGAGCGGTGGCTAGGAAGGGACAACCAAGGATAAGAGGGACCTCGATGTTCTCTTCAATATCGAGAATTACAAAATCCACTGGGAAGATGAATTTGTCGACCTTCACTAGCATATCTTCAATGATACATAACAGATACTTAATCGATCGATCGACTAACTGTATACTCATTCTTGTAGGGATAAGAGTGCCCAATCCTAGCTTCTTGAATAAAGAAAAAGGCATCAAGTTGATGCTCGCTCGAAGATCCGCTAGCTCATATTTAACAAACAGATCACCAAAAACGCAAGGAATGGAAAAACTACCCGGATCGTTTATCTTTTTAGGAAGATTAGAGTTTTAAACGACCGCCGAGCATTCTTCATTTAAGGTTACATGCGATAAATTTTCTAATTTCTTCTTGTTCGTTAATAAATCCTTAAGACATTTTGCATACTTAGGCATTTGACAAATCGCTTCATGAAATGGCAAATTAATATGAATTTGTTTGAAGATTTCAAGGAAGCTTCGTACTGATCGTTTAGTTTTTCTTTCCTAAGTCGAGCCGGATAAGGAGGTGGCAGAAATTCGTTTATAACAACCGGAGCATCATTTTGAACGTCATCATTTTCTTTTCCAAAATCAGAAAAAACAGAAATATCTTTTTCTTAATCAAAAGTAGATTTTTCATTTTACGTGGGGATAATTGTTTCCACAATAGGAGGGACAATCACCTTTGGCTCTTCCCTTGTGGTGGGCTCGTTAACAACCTTACCGCTCCGAAGGGAAATCGCATTTGCGTGCTCCCTTGGGTTAGGTTCAATGTTCGAGGGAAGAGTTACAGTGGTCTCTCGGAAAAAGCCTCCGCAAGTATCCCGACCTGGTTTTCTAAACTTTTCACGGACCCAGTTAGACTCCTAATATTAGCTTCGTTCGAGCTTATATATTTAGAAAGCATCTCTTCCAAAGGGGTAGGTTTTTCAAAGTTTTGGTTTTGTTGTGGTGGTGGTATAAAATCGTGCGGTGTGCGTACGACATTTGCATTATTACTCCAAGAAAAATTAGGATGGTTACACCATCCAGGGTGATAAAGGTTCGAAGAAGAATTAAAACCAGGAGGTGCAGAAAAATTAGAAAAAGTAGAAAATGTATTGGCAGAATTATTTTGAGCAGGCCTGGGTATGTTCCCTAGAAAATCCACCTGCTCGGCAGCAACAGTAGCATTCACATTTTCAAATACCTTAGACGCACAAGCAGCTGTCATCTCTGAAATCTTCTTGTTCAGCATTTCCACTTGCAGCGCCAGTTGCGATACCGAATCCACTTCATAGATACCTACAGGTTTAGATGGGCGAGTCCTAGACGAATTCCACTTATAAGTGTTCATCTCCATGTCCTAGATAATCTCAAGAGAGGCTTCCAGAGTTTTGCAGTCCAAAGAACCAGCGGAAGCGACATCTATCATTTGCTTAGTTTCTTGATTTAGCCCATTATAAAATGTCTGGACCTGTAACCATACAGGAAGAGCATGATGTGGGCATCTTCTCAAATGTTATTTGAACCTCTCCCAAGTGTCATAGAGGGTCTCAGAAGCAATTTGAGAGTATGAAGTTATATCATTTCTTAGCTTAGCAGTTTTGCCGGGGGGGGGATATCTTGCAAGAAATTTTTCAACTAGAATGTTCCAAGTACTGATTGATCCTCTTGGAAGAGAACTCAAACACTGTTTGTCTTTGGTTCTTAAGGAGAAAAGGAAGAGTCTTAGCCTTATATCATCGTCTAATACACCATTTATTTTAAATGTGTCACAGATTTCAAGAAAATTAGCAATATATAAGTTCAAATCTTCATCTTGTAATCCGTCGAACTGTATATTTTGCTGCACCATTTGTATGATGCTAGGCTTAAGCTCGAAGTTATTGTTCGCAATTGCTGGTCGAACAATACTTGTTTCTGTTCCCTCCAGGTTGGGTCGAGCATAATCGGACAAGGTTCTTTGCTGAGCCATTCCTGGGTTGGGATCTCCGATTTCAGAATTAAAATTTCAATCACTGTAGGAATCCTCAACCGTTGTTTGAGAAGTGGAAGCCCCGAATCGTAATTGTCTCCGAAAGGAGCGTTCGATTTCTGGTTACAAATCAACAAGTAGCTATGGATTCGTGTGGGTCATTCACTAAAAAGAATGAAAATGGTGAGAAGAAAAGAAAGGAAATAAAAAAAACTTCAATATGAAAAAGAAATTTTTTTTTTGATTTTTGCAGAAGTAATAGAGGAAGCGTTTTAAAAATATTGACGAAGAAGTGTCCCTGGCAACGACGCCAAAAGCTTGGTGTGAAAATTACTTTCAACTCGAAAAGGCAAGTGTACCTATCGAATTATAGTACCAAGTTCGTATTTAAACTCGGGGGGTGTCAAGTACTGCTACTCACGCTTTAACTATTATTCTCCTGTACGATTAATGATGGAGGATTTGAAAATTTAAATTATACTGAACGAAATTAAGACGAAACTATAGATTATAAGATAGCACTTGATTGATGATTAACCATGAAAAGAGAAAAGAGAAATAAAAATGTAATTTTATAATTGCGAAATAACTCGACCATGATGGATCCGAAAATAAGACAAAATTTCGCAGAGCATTAGGTCTCCTAACTTATAGACTCTTTGATTGAAATCTCTTTACAAATAAAAAAAGCCTAAATTTGCATTATCGAGGTTATCCGCACTATTGGATTTGACTCCAATCCGGAGGATTAACGTCATCCTATCTCTAGGATTGCATTCAACTCCTTCCTTCTTTGAGTGATCTTTCAAATCACGAGTCTCTCGACTACTATGAAATGAGATCAAAGCCTACTCCCCCTATACCGGACATATGGAGTCGACACAAAATAAATCAAAGAAGGATCGAGCAAAATTTTAGCAAAAATTGAATTACGAAGTAAGAAAAATTCTCATCTCAATTCATGGATCCTCATGATCAAATGCTACAAGGAAATTAGCTACGCATATTGGAAAAGAGATAGACAATAATAAGAGAAGGAAAATTAATTTTTTATACTAAAAGGGAAAAAAGTACACAATGCTTAAAACAAAATGATATTATATTACTTAAACAAAATGAGATTACAACAAGAGAAACTAGAAAAAAAATTACAATGAAAAAAACTCTCTTGACTTGTACTCTCCACTTTCTCTCTCTCCAAAGTCCAACCTCCTAAAGCATGTGTCCATGGGATCCTTTTATAGATGAGGAGGGAAGATTCTAGAAAATGGTGGAAATAATGGTGCAATCGGGGGGGGGGGGGGGACCATGCACGGTGAAGTGGGTTCATGCATGGAATAAATGAAGGGGGGAGAGAATGGGAGGATGCAATGTATTTAATTTATGGAAATGCAAATGGAAAATGTAAAATAAATAAGGGGGGATGAATGTAGAGGAGGGTGGCCGACCATCAGGTTAGAGAATGCATGAATGCAATAATGAAGAGAGAGAGAGAGGGGGGGGGGAATGAATGGAAGTGTGTAGAAAGGGGAAAATAGAGGGGTCAGCCGCATGCATTGGAAATGCATGCATGGTTAGTGGGCACGGGTAGGAGTGGGCTGCTTGTAGGATTTGTGGGCTGCACCAAATGGAGGAGGGCTCGGGTAGGAGTGTAGGGGCTGCTTGAGAGGTGGGCTCGGGTGGCTTGAATGATGTGCTCGGGTGGCTTGTAATGGAGGCCGCACCATGAAGTGAAGTGGTCGGGCTGCTTGTATGGGCTGCATGGGTTGCATCATGTGGACAAGGGCTGCTCCAAAGTGAAGGCTTTGGACCTACAAAACACAACACTACATTATATTATTATCATAACAAAATATAAATAAACATAACAAAAATATAAAACATATAAAACGAAATAAAACTAAGAATTTATATATCATAACATAACAAAACATAAAACATAAAATAGAAAGAACCAAACACAAACAATAAAACTAGAAATTATAATAACAAAACACAAAAGACATTAAACGAGAAATAAAACAAAATCAGTATAAAATAAACAAAAAATAAATAAACATGGGATTTGTTCTTATAAGTTATACCAAAAATGATGACTAAAAGTAGTCATCATCCACTAAATATATAAATGACAGATTTATATATAACACCAGGAATGTATACAAACACAAAAATTCTCATGGCCTTAAGGCCTTACATGTTTCTCTTTACAAGAGGTGGTTTCATACATCGGCACACAGACCGGCCACACATGTAATACAATTCTTCGCACGGCCTTCAAGGTTCTATAAGCAGCAGTAGCAAGGGCTTAAGCCACTTCAATCTTGTTCATCCCGCAAAACCTGCATATGGACGTCCACCCCAAGGGTGATAAACAAAGAAACGGTTAGCTTTCAGCTGACCAATTATAATGACCCTACGCCTTACCTGGTGAAGTGGTTCCTTAACTGCATGCATTGCAATCACAATATATATATCACAACAAGTGCACTCACGCACAACATCATCACAAACGTCAGCCTTCGTGCCAGATGCTTCGTGCACTCAGGGCACGATTACGGTCTACCGAATAATTCTAGGGTCCCACCACTGATTAGAGGTTATTAGCTTGTTGGACGGGCACTAGACTAGTACAATGCGCATGTTGGAGACATCCTCATCCATCCCACTCAGAGGCGTTCACCTCACCGCAACCAATGAGCACTACAGATCTACCTACGCCCGTAATATAACAAGCTGGGGAAACCCCCCTTCTGCATTGCCACCAATCGACAGCTAACAATGCAGGTACATAGTACCTCTAGATCGACTTACCATAGTAGTGTAATAAGCAGGGGAAACCCCCCTCTGCATTGCTACCAATCGATCTCTCATAACACAGTATTGCTTTTTGGTTCAGATCACAGCTCATGGAGAGCGTACAATTTCAATGCCACAAAGGCTCCACAATCCCAAAGAATGGTTCTCACAACCACATCACATACAACTCATGCAGAGCATACAACACAAGAAGCTCACAAGCATCCTCACACACTCCGTAACCGTCTCATTACATACACGGAGTCTTCTCCGGTTCGCAATATTAACATCACCTATCCAGACAAACCGTCCGGATGGGCTTCACATAGTATGCCTATTCCGTACTACTTATTTCCGGATCTAGATGTAGACTCAACCGGGGATATCAACTATAAACCTGCTGGAATCGCTTACGCTTTCCACCTCTTGGTGGAGGATTCCATGTACATGCATAAAGTGGAACTTCACTTGTCCAAGAAGGAGATCGTTACCCTTGACGACCGCTTTAGAGCCATGAATATCTAGCTGGATGGTAATCACCGCGACGGCTTTGCCTCCACAATGCTGAACTCGGCTCTCGATTTGGATTGCTGAAGCTCCACCGGCGGCCGGAATCCTTTTCCGTCTTCCTTCCTTGCTCTGCTATCTTTCTTCTCTTTAGTAAGAGAATGGCCAACATAGAATGAGAGTTTATCTCGAAATCTTTGGCCTTATATAAATAGGAAGGATCTTGGACCATTAGATCTAATTTGAAGGAAATGAACGGCCACGATTCTCTCTGAAAAGCATCTTTCCAGGGCAAACATGGCTTATGACACGCCCGTGTCACAGGTCGTGTACCTTAAGAGGCACACAACCAACTCAATCCAGACCAGGACATGGACTTTGATGCACCTGTGTCAAGCACCTAACATGCCCGTATCAATCAGTATATGCCCGTGTTGAGGGGCGTATCCCTAAATCGACACAGGACAAACAATCCTGAAAGGTACATGGGTTCCTAACACGCCCGTGTAAACTTTTACACGCCCGTGTCACCCAAAACAAGCCTGGGATCCAGACCGTGTTCCTTACCCGACACAGCCCGTCTATAAACCAGAGCAGGACATGCCCTGGGACACGCCCGTGTCCCTAACCGTGTCACATCTCGAAGATCGTCGACTGCACTTCGTTGAGAACCCGCTACAACACAGTGAAGGACATGACCTAGGATACGGCCATGTCCCTGGTCGTGTGCCTCACTCAAGACACACTCGAGTCCCACTCGAGTCCTACTCATGACCCACTCGAGTACACAGAGCTAGACATGCCCTGGGAAACGCCCGTGTCCCAGGCCGTGTCACCCATCCATAACTCCAAATTGGGATTTGGGGTGTTATATTTGGTAAAGACTTTCTTATCTTGTACTTATTACATAATTTATTTACTTTGCCACATGTATTTTCTTGTTGAGGTGTTCTTTTTTTGAATCCCTCAGGTTCAGGGTAGTAGCCAGTTGAGCGGCTAGGTTGGTGTTGATAGTGGACCGTTGTGTTGCAGAGGTTTTCCTCACCATTGTGAGGTAGTGTTTGGTTGCTTCTTGTTAGTATAGACATACATGCTCTCCAGTTGGTTTGTGTCAGGTTGTTGATGGCCACTGGTGGTACTCTTTTGGAATGCTAATAAATTTGCTAAGCTGCTAGTTTGCCTTTTTGTGGTTTTTTTTACTTGCTCTCTTGGAATGCTTTATGCAAGGTTTCATGTTAGTTATTTTAACTTATAAAAAACATCTCTACTGGTACTTCATACATGTCACCTTTCTAAAACCAAAGACACTAATTTCCAAGCTAAAGTAAAGACTATTTGTTTACTTATAATAAATCTAGAGTCTAGCATACCATGAGTCATCCTTCGGGGATGTTTATACTCATGTAGGACGTTAAATCAATCTAATTAAAGTATTTTTGCAGTGTATAACAATATTTTACTCGTGGACTTGTTTGTCCACCGTGCCGAGGGATACATCCATCTAAACTTAACTGGTTTTTCACTTAATAAACTTATGAATTTCATATAAATAGTATAGGTTGGAGTCTTGCATGAGCATCTGTAGTTATCCCTATATGGCGAGGCATCACGACACATACTTTCCCTTACTCTGATATAACTTTAATGCATGGAAAATGCGGGTTATGACACCCCGTACACGGGCATTTCAGGGGGGGGGGCGTGTACTTCCCGAAAAATTTCAATAAATAGTCGCAATCTCCAAGTGTTTTATACTAGATCGGAGCCTTCTAGAGAGCTATTGGGAGTTTATTTTGAGAATTTCAGCTTAATGTTTTCATGTTTTTATGTTCTTACGATCTCTTTTATTGTATTTATAATCTTCTTGGAAACTCAATTTGTAATGTCGTTTAGTCCTTTTGGTAACTTCTTTCCAATAAAAAATAACATAGTTTGATATTCTTTTTTTTTCTCTCTCTCTCTCTCTTTCTTGCTATGTATATTCTTAAAAGGATTTTCATTTCCTACATTCTTATGGGTAACTAAATCCTCATTAGTACTCAATTGTGATGATCTGAAGATGAGTTTATCAAGTTATGATGTTTTAACATTCTTTATCTTTTAAAAGTATCGACCTTCGATTTACTCTTGATTCAAATATAGCAGGAATATATTATAGATATATAGTTTTCGTTTAAGTTTTCATTCTTAGCTAGACGAGAGGCTCATAGTTTGAATTGATCGTCCAAGAGTAAAGAGTGTTGAACACACCTATCGAGAGAGAATGACGTAAATCTCCCAGATTTGAGTCAAAAACAAATAGCGGGGGTTCACCACTTAAGGAGAGCTTTAGTCATCCGACTACGGGACGATAGTTCAGTCGGATCTTCCTAAACTCAGTTTGGCACGTCTTCAAGATGAGCATGTTCAAGCATCGAGAAATCCAAGGTCAAGCTGCTGTTTATTAAGATTTAGTTTGTTATTGTATTTTTATTAGCTTCTGCCGATGTGATTCAAAATCGAGTACTAGTCTTTTCTCAAATAATTTGAACCCCCTTTTTATAACATGAAATTTAGTTAAGTAAGTCAACCCGAAGCAATCATTTGATAAAATAATGGTAACTCCTCTAAGTAGATGTAATCAATCCCCCCTGGAAAATATGACCTTGATATTGAGCTTCATTATCCTATACTATAAATGATAAGGTATACTTACCTTTATCGAATATAGATTCAGAGAACGTCATTTTCATCTAAATCTTTTCTCTTTCATAAAACAACTCCGGGATCTTTTATATCATGCACCATCAGTTTTTATGGAGTTAATGCACATGACCTTTGAGAGTATTTGGACTATTTTTTTGATTGTCTTTATTGACGACATACTAGTATACTCCCAGTCAGAAGAGGACCATGCAAATCATTTAAGATTGATTTTCTATACCCTGAGGAAGAATCATCTTTATGTCAATTTCTCTAAGTGTGAGTTTTGGCTATCTTCAGTGGCTTTTATTGGTCATATAGTAAGTGGAGAAGGTATTTCTGTGGATCAGACAAAGATAGTCGCCATACAAAAGTGGCGTATACTTACATCGGTAGCGGAAGTCAAGAGTTTCCTAGACTTGCCGGATATTCTAGGCTTCGTATAGAACTTTTCGAGTATTGATTAACCTCTTACTATATTGACAAGAAAAAATCAGAAGTTCGTTTGGATGTCAGAGTGCGTGGGAGATTTAGAGGAGTTGAACAGTCATTTGACCATAATGCATGCATTGTGTTCGCCATATGGAATAGAAGGCTTTGAAATCTTTAATGATGCATCGGGGAGCAGCTTAGGTTGCACGCTACTGTAATTTGTACATGTGATTGCTTATGGCTATTACCAATTGATAGTGCACGAGAGGAACTATCCGATTTATGACTTGGAATTCGCGCCCGTGATATTTTCTCTTAAGCTATGTCGACACTATTTGTATGGTGTAAAGGTTGACATCTTTACGAATCTTAAGATCCTGAAATACATGTTGCATCAAAAGGATCCTAATATTTGACAGTGGAGGTGGATGGAGTTCCATGGGGACTACACCTTTGAGATTCATTATATTTCCTGGAAGGGAAATATAGTCGCGGATACCCTAAGTAGCAAGGCTCCAACAGGAGCAAATTGGTTACAGATGCATGATGAGTGTCTTATTAATGTGTTGGAGGCTTTGGAGATCTCTTGTGTTGACTAGAGAATGAGCACAGGAGCATGCTTGAATTGGAAAGAGGTGCAATATGACCTTGTGGACAGGATTCGACAGCTGTTAGAGCTTGATAAGATCATTAAGCGCTATATGACGGAGATAGTGGATGGGTCAAATGCCCAATTTTCGTTGAACGATGGTTATATGGAAGGATGCCCGACTATGCATCTTGAATGTTGGCAAATTGTTGGAGGAGTTGATGTATAAGGCACATTTTACCAAGTACTCAATCCACCCAAGGAGCACACAAATGTTCAAAGACATGAAGAAGTTGTTTTGGTGGCCAGGGTTGAAGAAGGACATGGTACTTTATCTGGCGAATTGCCAGACATTCTCCCTTGTAATGACTGAATGTAAAAAACCCAACGATTTCCTGAAGTTGTTACCAATACCAGAATGGAAGTTTGATGATATCTCGATTGAGTTCGTGCATTATTTGTCGAGATTGCAATCCAATAATGACTCTATTTAGGTGATCATGGACCGGGTGACAAAAGTACCACACTTCATTATGAATTGAAGGGATCATTTAGTGGAAATGTTAGCTAAACTTTATGTTGACCAGATCGTACAATTATACGATGTGCCCCATAGTATCGTTAGTGATCAAGATGGGGTTTCACGTCGAACGATTGGAAGTTTATTCATCAACAATTGGGTACCAAGCTAAAATTCAACACGACCTTTCATCCCTAAACGGATGGTAAGATCGAGAGGGTAAACATAATGATGGATGATATGCTTCATATGTGAGACCTTGATTTTTGGAAGTGGTGGGAGGATCATCTCTTAATGATTGAATTCACCGACAATAATAGCTTCTAAGAAAGTATTCAAATGACACATTTTGAGGCCTTATATGGTAGGTAGTGTCGTACTCCATTGTCTTGGGTAAAAACATGTGAATCAAAGCTTTATAAACATATGGACATTGAAGATGAGACTTCAATGATACATTTGATTCAAGAGTAATTGCTGATTGCGCAAGATAGGAAGGCAAAATACTACAATGCAAAGCACCGAAATGAGAAGTTTACAGTTGGCGATTGGGTTTATCTCAAGATTAAACCGCTCAAAGGCCTATCGTTGATCCGATGCTTGAAAAAATTGAGTCTGAGATACCTAGGGCCATTTGAAATCATTGAATTGATTGTAGAAGCTGTCTATCGTCTGAAGCTTTCAACTGAACTCAGTGGCTTTCATGATTTGTTTCAATATATCGGTGATGCGGAAGGCCGTGCAAGAGCCTATGCAAGTAGTTGCTGCGGATCATGTTTCGATCGATAGTGGGTTGAAAACAAAAGTCAAGGCCATTGAAATCGAGGATACGGAGATCAAATGACTGCAGAAAAAAGAGATAGGGTTAGTTAAAGTCCGTTGGGACAACTGTGTCCACGAATAGTTTTCATGGGAGTGCAAGTAGACCTGCTAAAAGAGTTCACTGAGCTATTCCATTGAGGTACATTTGATAAATTTTGTACTTCTGTGTTGTTTCTTGTTAAGTATAGATTTTGGAATGAAATCTCTTAAAGGATAGGAGAATTGTAATGCCCAAAGTTCCTAAAAACAAAAGGTAGTTGGTTACTGGGAGTTACCACCAGGCAGTAGAGCTAGTGTTGGCGGCATCAAATTGAATTAATCCATCTCTTGCCTAGGGAAGGTACCACACAATGGTAGAAAGTTAACGAGCGTTGGTACCACTATATTCTTTCAATAAATAAATGTATTGAGAGCCTACCACACGGCGATAGAATGATATCACACGGCGGTAGTCAATGAAATAAATCAACCTTCGTCTCTAGACATTATCGCACAATGGTAGCGGTAAAACTAGCGATAGTGTGCCATATGTCGGATAAGGTTGAGGAGGTCTTCAAGTGGCAGAAGATGTCGATTAGGCCAAGCGGTCACCGCCTAAGATACCACATGGCAGTAGTAAGGTACCACGCGTTGGTAGCACTCGTATAAAGGCTTGTGATGAGAATTATTTCTCATTTTCTCTCTTTATCTCTCTCTCTTGAATCCTAAGGAAGAAGAAGGAGAAGGCTAAGAGTGCAAATGGCAAGTTTGAACCATCCCAGCTGTGAAGGCATTCTTGTGGTCTGATTTGTGAGTCGATGCCAAATTCGTGGAGAGGAAGGTGTGGTGATCATTTCCATCCAGATCAAGTGCACTATCATGTATCCTAAGCAATTGACAGGCGTAACGACCTTTCTCCTTGTACATGTAAAATCCTTAATTTGCATAAGTGTATGGAACCCCTCACCAAAGGGTGAAGAAAAGGATGGTTTCCAATGGGTAGATCATTGTGATCCCCGATAAAACTAGCATATAAAATCCAGAATTGAAGTACAGAATAGGCATGTTGTGTGAAGCCCATTAAAACAAGTTGGTATGAATTGGTGATGGTGAATTGCTTTCCATGCCGGAGAAGACTCCATGGATAAACGAGTAATTTTCGGGGTCAGGGGGGTGTGTAGGATGTTGTAGTGATAGTACTGGAGATTGTCTCAAGGAAAATACCCAAAGTGGGTTGTGGGCCTTTCTCTTTGAGACTTAGGGGCAAAATGATTGATCTGAGAGCCTAAAGAGCCAAGCTATGGTGGCTTTGAGAGCCATTATTTTGATGATTGCGAGCCCAGGTTTTTGGGACAAGGTAAGTGGCAATTGAAGTTGTTGAGCCTTAAGTGCCCAGTTGTTATGGCCAAGAGAGCCAATACGGGAAAGGGGAGGCTGACCCGCATCCTGTCATTCGCCTTGATTGCTTTAGCTTTCGACGTTGACATGATGATTTGGGGAATGAGAAAGAGTTGATCCGTAAGTATGTTATGTCAATCTTTGCTATATTGCCTTAATTACTTGACTTTTCTCATTTGCATAATGAGAGTCTTTGGCCATGAGCCAGAAAGCCTAGAATGTTGAAGTTTGGACCACCAAGTATGGGACTATGGATGGTGGGGGGACCATGGGTATCCGATACACCGATTATGTGCCCTGAGTGCATGTGTCATGTTGTTGTGTATGCCTACGTCTGTGGAAAATGGTGCTTAAATGCACATTTTGTTATCAAAAGAAATTTGTAATACTGTTTACAAGGAAGGAGAACCGTGATGCGTGAAAATCGTCTCACGGACCACAATCCTAATAGGCATGTGTACCTATCATTTTATAGTATAGTGATAAAAATAAATCAAGGTCGTATCAAAACTCGGGGTTGACAAGTACTATTACTCACAACGACTCTATTATCCTACTGAACGATTGATGGGTTTCGAAAATAAAAAAACTAAACTTAGTTAAAACAGAAATAAACTATTGCAAAAGAGTGCTCGATCGACGATTCACTTTGAAATAAAATTACAGAATAAATTACTTTTACATTTATAATTCTATTAAGACCGTGACGGATCGGATATTAGGAAGTAATCTCGCTAGAGCATTATAACCCCGAACTTATAGACGTTTTGACTGAAATCTCTTTACAAGTCAAAATGGCCTAAAGTCGCATTACCAAAGTGACCCGCACTATTGGATTTGACTCCAATCAAGAGGATTTACGTCATCCTATCTCTAGGGTTGCGTGCAACTCCTTCCTACCTTGAGTGATCTTTCACATTCACGAGCCTCTCGGCTACTCAAATATGATATCGGAATCTACTACCGTATACTAGAAATACGGAGTCGATACGAAATAATTCAAGGTCAGATCAAAAATAGAAAAATACAAATGCAAACATAAAATAAAAGATGTGTTATTTCATAAAAAAGTTCATCGCGAGTGGGCACAAAAAATATTAGCTAAACATGTTTGAGAAAGAAATAACAACAAGATAAAAGAAATTCATTTTCACTAATATATAAAAAGGGTGCATAATAATAAAGGCAAGACAATGTTTCACTAATAAAAAGACTATTAAAATAATAAAAAAGAAGAAATCAACTTAGAAACAAAGAAAGAATAAAACATGAACTAGCACTCTACTTTCTAACACACCAACTTCTTCTCCTCAAAGCATGAGGCAAGGGGTTCCTTTTATAGGAGAGGGAGAAGATTTTCGATGAAGATGAATATGAGGGGATAAGGGGGTGGCCGGCCATGCATGGTGAAGAGGGTGGATGCATTCCATTTAATGAGGGGAGAGAAAAGAGACTAAATTCATGCATTTCATTTTGGAAAATAAAAAAGAAATAAAATAAATATATGAGGTGGATGGATGAGTTTAAATGAGAATGAAAGAGGGGAAAAGAGGGATGAATGAGAACTAAAGAAGGGAAAGAGGATTGGCCGGCCATGCAACGGTGGCAAGGTGCATGCATATGGATTAATGAGGGAGAGAGAGGCCATGAGTTGGCCGACCATGCATGTGAGTGGGCGGGTTTCACTTGAAGAGGGGGCTCGGGTTTTGTCTTGTAGAGAAGCTTTGTGGGCTCGGGTATGGATGAGGGGCTGCTCCAATAGTGGGCTTTATGTGGGGCTCGGGTAGGGCTTTGTGTGCAAGTAGGGGCTGCTTATAAGGGCTCGGGTATGCATGAGGGGCTGCTCCAATAGGCTTTGTGTTGGACGTGTGCTTGGGCTACACCTACAAGCAAAAAAAATCAAACATAATAACATTAGTCAATATAACATAACATGGATTACATAAAACATAGAACATTAAATAATAAAAGTGAGAATACAAAAAAACATATAAATAAAACTATGAATTTTTATATCATAACATAAAAAAAACATAGGAATAAAATAACAACATAATAAGCATGAAAATACACAAAAATATGATAAAACCATAGAATTATGAATATTAAACTACCCCAAAATGTATGACTAAAACTAGTCATCAAATTCCCTCATGCTTGAGCTTTTGCTATTCCAGAGCAAAAGTATGAGAAATATTTATAAGACATTAATAAAATTTTCAATTAAACTAAAAAAATTTATTTACACCAAAATCTAGCCAAAAATAAAATTTAGGGATTTACGAATTAAGTCCTAAATTATGAAATTAAAGTTAAAAGAGAGAAATATTTAGCCAAAAATTCTCTAATAATTAACTATAACTCAAAATTGAGTAAAGTTCAAACAAGGTTAGATTGAAAATATAAAAACCATAACTTGAAAGAAACCTAACGAAAAAATGCAACCCACTACTTATGCTCTCCCAATATTTTAATTTAAAAACTAAGACAATTATATTGGCTAAGGGGTTCAGGGAGGAAATCATCATGAAGAGGTCTTTAATTAGAGGTGATCTTCATTATTTTTTTTCACACCCCACAATTTTTGTTTTTTATAAATTATATATGTAATACCAGAAAATGATAGACTAACATCCTATCACTTCCCATGACATATATGAACTTTTAATTCCTCTCTTCATCAGGGTTGTATATGTTTACCAGAGAATAAGGAACTAACATCTCCTTATTCTAATGACATATGATCTAACAAATAAGAAAGAAAAAGAGAATTGGGTAAGGATAAGGAGTTAAACAAGATTTTAGAAAATAAACTAAAATACTAGAGAGAAACTACTAGTAGATTGAGATTTCCTAAAAATCAAAAAGCATGTGGTAAAAATAATTAGAATCCAAAACTGTTAAGCAAAATTATTACAAAATTGAAACTATTTAAAATAAAAGAGAAAAAGTGCTAAATAAATTACTCCAAGCAAATTAAAATCATAAGATTATCCTCAGAACTAAATCACTAAATATTAGATTTAACTAAATATGATGAAACAAAGATTAGCAAATCAAAAATAGTAGAAATGCTTATAAACAAACTCAAACAAAATTTCTGAAAACAACAAAAAGACTAAGCAAGGGGTTTATTATATTTTTGGATTTTTTCTAAGATTTTTCATTTTTTTTTGAATTTTTTTGAATTTTGCAATCTGATATTTTTTTGTTTTTGATAAGGCTAAATAAAAGCAGTACTAAAGAAACTAAATAAAATTACACTAATCTTTTTTGTTTTTTTGTAGAAATTAAAAACATTTTTTTAGAAAAGAAAGAAAAAAGAAATAAAACAACTAAACCCTCCCCCATGCTTGAATTTTGCATTGTCCTCAATGAAAAAAAAACAAGAAAGAAGAAGGAATAAAAATGGGGAGTAGGGATGCAATAAAGTAATTAAAAAAAAGATAACAACTTTCCTAGATTCGCAAGGCGGAATGCATATGTCGCTCCCCCATGCTTGAGCTGAACACTGGCTCAGGCCTAAGGAAGAGAGGAAAGGACTGAGCCAAACGAACCGCCGGGGGTTTTATTCCTGCAAAATAAAACAAAACGAAAAAGAAAGAACAAAAAGGATAAGCAAAGGGTGTCTTCCAAGAGCACTCTTTGTTTAATATCCTCTGAGCCCGACATTATTTGTTAGCTAAATGGAAAATAAAAATTGAAATGAAGAGGTAACTCCCTAAGTATGCACTTAGAGGAGTAAATAAAAAAATAAAAATTGAAGAATCGCACCGACATGCGTTGGATTCTTCAAGGGAATGACGCCCAAAAGTGAACGGACAGAGTTATAGAAGAACTCCACCGTATGTAAAATGGGAAAGAAGGGGTCGTCAAAAGAAGAAGAAAAAAAAAAGAAGAAATAGAAAGAGAAATAAAAGAAGTAGAAGAAGAAATTTCATCAACGAAAATTTCAGAATGAGAAGGAGAGACTTGTGAAATTTCGGGAGAATGAGGGGCAGAAAGAACTAAAGGGGAGTCATCTAAAATAAAAGAACAAGAAGAAAAAGATTTGCTAAAAATAGAAAAATTTGAAACAGTTGAAATTTGAAACGAAATGGAATCACAAACGTATTCAGAACGAGAGCAACGAGACGTCTCGTCATTCTCGAGAGGTAAGAAGCATACTGGAGTATCCATAGGGGTGTCATCCAAAGGAGGAAGGAAACAATCCGGAATATCCGAATAGTTATCCTCCTCGAGAGGAAAAAGACAAGCCGGGATATCCGGTGACTCATTATAAGATGAAATTAGAGGAGACGGAGAAGAAGATGAAGAAAACGAAGTGGCCTCACGAGAAAAATAATCGAGAATGGTCTTGAAATGCTAATCAATATTATAAATAGAAGTTTGCAATTCAAGATACCCATTATCGATAGAATTAAAATTTGGAGGTGCGGCACTTTGCGGTGCAAAATCATTAGAAAAATAAGATGGGTTCCCCATCTCCCATGCAAGATAAAAATTGGAGTAGGGGTAAAATTGGCTAATTTTACTTGCTCAAGAAAAATTAAAATCCAAAGAGGGAGGGGTTCTCGAAAGACATGCAAAATTAAAATGGTCGAGCGACCCGCAAAAAGCACAAAAAGATGATGATTCCATAAAAAAATGACTGTTACCAAAAAGAAAGAAAAAAAATTTAATGATTTTTTTTTAAGAAAGTAGAAAAAATAAATAAATATATATATTTTTTAAAATTTTAATAGAAGTAATAAACTTGGTGCTTTCATAATATTGCCAAAAATATCCCCGGCAATGGCTCCAAAAACTTGATGCGTGAAAATCTTCTCAAGGACCACAATCCGAATAGGCAAGTGTACCTATCATTTTTTAGTATAGTGATAAAAATAAATCAAGGTCGTATAAAAACTCGGGGCTGGCAAGTACTATTACTCACAACGACTCTATTATCCTACCGAACGATTGATGGGTTTCGAAAATAAAATAAACTAATGTTAGTTAAAAGAGAAATAAACTATTGCAAAAGAGTGCTCGATCGACGATTCACTATGAAAAAGAATAACCGAATAAATTAGTTTAACATTTATAATTCTATTAAGACCGTGACGGATCCGATATCAGGAAGTAATCTCGCTAGAGCATTAAATCCCCTAACTTATTGACATTTTGACCAAAATCTCTTTACAAGTCAAATGGCCTAAAGTCGCATTACTGAAGTGACACGCAGTATTGGATTTGACTCCAATCTGGAGGATTTACGTCATCCTATCTCTAGGTATGTGTGCAATTCCTTCTTTCCTCGAATGATCTTTCACATTCACGAACATCTCGGCTACTCAAATATGAGATCGGAATCTTCTATCGTATACTAGAAATACGGAGTCGATACGAAAGAATTCAAGGTCAGATCAAAAATATAAAAATACAAATGCAAACATAAAATAAAAGATGTGTTGTTTCATCGCAAAGTTCATCGCGATCGGGCACAAAACTAAATTAGCTAAACATGTTTGAGAAAGAAATAACAACAAGATAAAAGAAGTTCATTTTCACTAATATATAAAAAGGGTACATAATAATAAAGGCAAGACAATGTTGCACTTATAAAAAGACTATTACAATAATAAAAAAGAAGAAATCTACTTAGAAACAAAGAAAGAATAAAACTTGAACTAGCACTCAACTTTCTAACACACCCACTTCTTCTCCTCAAAGCATGAGGCAAGGGGTTCGTTTAATAGGAGAGGGAGAAGATTCTACATGAAGATGAATATGAGGGGACAAGGGGGGTGGCCGGCCATGCATGGTGAAGAGGGTGGATGCATTTTATTTAATGAGGGGAGAGAAAAGAGACTAAATGCATGCATTCCATTTTTGAAAATAAAAAGAAATAAAAAAAAAGCGGGCTGGATGGGTTTAAATGAGAATGAAAGAGGGGAAAAGAGGGATGAATGAGAAATAAAGAAGGGAGAGAGGAGTGGCCGACCATGCAAGGGTGTCAAGGTTCATGCATGTGGATTAATGAGGGTGAGAGAGGGCATGAGGTTACCGACCATGCATGTGAGTGGGCTATTTTTACTTGAAGAGGGGGCTCGGGTTTGGGTTTGGAGAGATGCTTTGTGGGCTCGGGTATGGATGAGGGGCTGCTCCAATAGTGGGCTTTATGTAAGGCTCAGGTAGGGCTTTGAGTGTAAGTAGGGGCTGCTCTTTAAGGGCTCGGGTATGCATGAGGGGCTGCTCCAATAGGCTTTGTGTTGGACTTGTGCTTGGGCTGTGGCACCTACAAGCAAATAAAACAAAACATAATAACATTAGTCAATATAACATAACATGGATAAACATAAAACATAGAACATAAAATAATAAAAGTGAGAATACATAAAAAAAAATAAATAAAACTATGAATTTTTATATCATAACATAAAAAACATAAGAAAAAATAACAACATAATAAGCATGAAAATACACAAAACTATGATAAAACTTAAGAATTATGAATATTAAACTACCCCAAAAGGGATGACTAAAACTAGTCATCAAACCGCCGCCCTGAATTTTCGATAATTATTTTAATCTCCTAAATGGCATAATAATGACATAAGGACATTACGTTGTCACGTAGTTAACGGTGCACCGTCATTAGTACATGTTTGCGTTCGTTGGGTCGCGTCAACAAAATTTCAACTCATCGAAATTTTATTTTTATACTTTGGAAAATTTAAAATAATTAATTCTAGGCATGCTTGTGACGTTTCGTTGCAGTTCGAGCTAAATTGGAGTTTCAGTGAATTGTAAGAGGATTATTGTTCTTGTAACTTCGGGTAATTTTA
Organism: Platanthera zijinensis; assembly: GCA_039513925.1. Lineage (NCBI taxonomy): Eukaryota > Viridiplantae > Streptophyta > Magnoliopsida > Asparagales > Orchidaceae > Platanthera > Platanthera zijinensis. The sequence goes on along the minus strand of CM077093.1, from coordinate 105,494,382 downwards.
TACCGAGTTTGGTTGGTCGGATTATGGTTATGACTTAACTATTAGATTCGAAGCACCGTCATTTAGCTTCGGTGCAGATTTCATCGAAACCCAAGGTGTTCTAGTTGCTCTCATCAAATAAATTTTCCTAGTTTATACATATTTAAAATATATATATATATATGAATTCTTTTTTACTTTTTCTTTGTCTTCCTCCCCAAGTAATGCCGAACCAGAGAGTCAGTAGAGAGATGGAGAGATTTTCATCGTAGACCCTCTTGATTGCAGTCGCGGGTGCTCCATTGGTGGAAATCTTCAGCGGAGCATAGATTGGAAAGATCTCGCTGAGATGTTCATGTTGGTAGTAAGTTTTTTTATTTCGAGAAGTTTTGACGTTAGGGTAAATGGCTCTAAGCATTGTTCTTGCGTTTTCTCCCTAGATCTGCCTTATCAAGCCTTCATTTTGGCCGAACCTTAGTGTGGAGTGCTTGAGAGGTCAGAAATCGGGTGCAATCGAGGCAAGTGGTTGTTTGCATTCTTCTCCCTTTTCCCATTTATTCTCCTCTATTGAATAAAGTTGTTTCCGGTTGTCCAACTTTAGGTTAGTGAGTCAAGTGATCGCGTGAAGTCAAGTGAAATTCGTCGAGTGATCTCGTGAAGTCAAGTAAAATTCATCGAGTGATCTTATGAAGTCAAGTGAAATTCGTCCAGTAATTTCTAAAGTCAAGTGAAATTCGCCAAATGATCTTGTGGAGTCAAGTGAAATTCATCGGTTGATCTCGTGAAGTCAAGTGAAATTGGTCGAGTGATCTCATGAAGTCAAGTCAAATTTGTCGAGTGATCTCGTGAAGTCAAGTGAAATTCATCGACTGATCTCGTGAAGTCAAGTGAAATTCGTCGAGTGATATCAGGAAGTTAAGTGAAATTCGTCGAGTGATCTCATAAAGTTAATTGAAATTCGTTGAGTGATCTCGTGAAGTCAAGTGAAATCCATCAATTGATCTCGTGAATTTAAGTGAAACTCATCGAGAGGTAAGTTTGTTTTATGATTTATTTTTTATAAGATTAGCATTACAGCTAGTCTAGTTTTTTATACTATTTATGATATTATACTATGGACTATTTTTGGCTATGGGTGTTAGTGGAATGTACCACCGCCACACTGCCTATTTTGTGAATCATTATACCTGTGGGTTTTTTTGGGCTGTTGGTTTGTACTGGATAGATGGTCACCACCACAATGCCTTTTTGAGATGTTTGGTCTGATGGTTTATGTTGGACATGTAGCCACCGCCTCAATACCATTTTTTTATTGATGTTAATGATTTATATTTTAGAGATGACCAGTCTCCTTATATATATTCACTTACACTTCTATATGTTAATGATGCATAGATCTTTATCGCACTTAGTGCAACTTTATTTATTTAAACTGACGTGAATTCTTTCCTACTTTCTGTATTATTATTTAGATGTTGTGGTTTTGCATCTAATTGGTTTTGGGTTGGTAACCCCTTAGTTCTTTGATTATTTGATTTAAGTCTTTTATTGTCATTTGTATAATCTTGCTGAGGTGTTCTTTCTTTTGAATGCCTCAGGCTTGGAGTAGTAGCGGCCTGAGCAGTTTGAATTGGTGATTTCAGACGTTGGTGTTGTAGCTGTGGTATTCCCCTCACCTTTGTGAGGTAGTGGTTGTTTTCATCTTTTTCAGGCTTATAATATAATCTGGTGGGTTCCTGTTAGGTTGTTGACGCCTATAGTGTTTTTGTTAATGGATATTAGATTATATGTTGGCTCTTATGCTATTACTTGTTGGTTGGTTTATCTACTTACTCTCTAGAAAAGCTTTATGTTTGGATGCATGTTAGTTATTTTCAAGGATAAAAAAATATGCATTTCTACATATACTAATAACATCTTTGTCAACAATGTACCACCCTAATTTAAGGAACATAAAAGCTCTTTTTGTACTTATACTAAATCTAGAAATGTGCATATCATGATGTTTTCTATTGGGTATTCATGCTCATGTAGGTTACCAAGTGAACTTAATTCAAGTATTTTCCACTACGTATATGTATATTTTTACCTGTGGAATAGCTGATCCACCATACCGAGGGACACGGTTACCAAAAACTTAAGCTTAAACTAAGTTTTTATCATAATAATATATGATTTTGATGAAAATAAATAGAAGAAGGTTTCTGTGTGAGCGTATGCAGTTGTCTCTTTCACGATGTGGAATCACGACAAGTGTTTTCTCTTACTCTAATACCTTAAATTGAATACTAAGAAAATATCGGTTGTGATACTTGGTATCACAACTATGATGCATAATATGTGTTTGCATATGGATTCTCATAGACATAACAACATGTGACTGTTAAGTTGAAATGAGTGACTTAACAATTATCACATGGATGCTCGTTAGATTTTACTTTTCGTTACATGCAATATTATGTAGTATGGGATGCATAATATTTTATGTGTACGTTGCTCATGACATACATTAATTCTTTTACTAGAATGCATACCACAATATGCATAACATAACATAGCATTAACACACTTGCCAAGTTAAGACCTATATGAGGACACTTGTAGACACATGATTTAAAAATAAGATTTAAGCATTCATACATTCATACTAATATGCACATGAGTTAATAGGATGATGGTATATCATCCTAAGTTAAAGCATATAATCATTTATGAAAATCCCAGAGCAAGGTAGCAGTAAGAGCAAGTATCTTTACATTTTTGGTCTGAACTAAGTTGACTAGTTTTAATATTAAGGTAGGTTTTGATGAGTTGTTCGTTTATATTACTTTTAGAAATGCCACCTGAAAGTCTTTAATTTCAAGGATATCTAAATAACTAGAGGGGGGGGGGGGTTAAATAGGTTTATTAGTCTATTGTGACTATCTTAATTTCTTTGTGTTTTAGGTGTGTTGAGTTAGCTTAGTTAGCTTGCCTTCCAGAACAACACAACACACAATTTTTATAGTGGTTTGATAGTTAAAATGACGGCTCTTATTTATGTGGATGAGATGATGAAAGTGAAGATTTTTATTTATAAAAAGAAGAGCGTTTTGTTTTGTTAGAAACCGAGTTTTAACGAAAGGGAGGCAAGTGCACCTATCGCGTGTAGCACAGGATATTCCGGTGTGGAATATCGGGGTCGTATTGTTCTCGGGATCGGCTTAGCTATTTCTACTCTTTCCCTGAAAGCCTATAATTCTACCAATAATATTTGAATTTGAATTATATAATTAATGGCGAACATAAAAATAAATATAATACAGAAAATGAAAGCAGGAAATAAAGTGCAGAAGGCCGATGACCAACTTAGCGCGATGATATAAAAAGAGAATTTGAACTAAAATAACTTTTAATAAAAAGAGATCCTAAATTTCAAATTAATTAAGGCGGAGACTCGGCCGTGGAAGTTCCAAAAAAAATGAGCTCACTTATCTCTAGGACTATCGCTCACCAGATCGCTAAGGCTATTCGACCGAACGTTAGTCCGATGAAGGATTGCCCTTAACGCCCGCATTACGCTGAGAACCCCGCTATTGGGTGGGGAACCCAATCCGGTAGAGTCACGCACCTCCTCTCTCGAGGGTTAGCGCGAAGCTCTCTTTACCCAAGGGTGATCGATCCATATGTGCGGCCTCTCGGCGTTGCGTATGGATAATGGAAATAGAGCCTGCACATCGATATGCGGTCCTACACGTCGTTAACCCGAGGCAAACCTTAAGAAATTTAATTAAACTGAAAACAGGACCTTTAATTATTTAAAGCCATTTTATCTGTCCCAATTCTCTTCGATATTGAGGGCTAAGGAAGGTTAGCCACTCATCGGAATGGGGACACTTACATTAGAAAGCAATAAAGAAAGCTGTAAAGAAAGCAGTAAGAAAGCAGTAAAGAAAGATGAAAATTGCAAGTCCTACTCTAACGAGTAGGACCGAAGAAAGCAGTAAATGCGAATCCCGGCTCAAATGAGTGGGCAGGGGTAAATTAATCTCATACACGCACACACTCTACTTGAAAGTAAAACACACACACTCTAAATAAATGAAAACACACACACACACTCAAAGTTTTCCTACTCAAGTGAGTAGGAAGAAAATGAAAGCAGTAAAAAGACAAGTCCCACTCAAACGAGTGGGCGGAAAATGAAAGCAGAGCGCCATTTAACTCTTAACGAGTAGGCGGAAATAAATGCATACGCACACACTCTACAGAAATTGAAATAAAGCTGTAAAACTAACTCATACACGCACGCACACTTGCAAAAATGAGAAAAAGTAAAGTGCTTTAAAAATTAAAACGACTGCATTTCTACCGCTAGAATGCGGTAGAAATGCATAAAAAGAAGAAATAAGAATTAACCGGACGAGAAGTTTTGCAAATAAACGCAAAAGTGAAGTTGACGAAAAATTAAAACGAGTACTTTTTCATTCGTATAACTCCGTAAAAGTGCGTAAAAATTGGAAATAAAGTAAAAAGAACGAAAAGTTTAACGTCCTAAAAAGAAAATCTAAGTTAGCGAAAATGAAAACCACTTTGAAAACGCTTTTACAGGTTTATAGGAATGCATGAAAAACTAATAAAATCCTCGTCTAATAAAACTAAGGTGCATAAAGAACAAACGGCCGACATAACGGCTAGAAAATGCGATAAAATCCTAAATTAAGCGAGTTATAAAAGTTATGACATGAAAACATAAAATGAAAAGCACAAATATAGAATGAAAAATTACTTAAGTTCGACGCATTAAAATGGATTCCAAACAACATAAGAGAGAAAAAAAAACTAACATTGTATTAATGAAAAAGAGGTTACAAGAAAAGCTAAAACAAACATCCTAAACTAATCTAAGAGAGAGAGAGAGGGGGATAAATTTCCCTTACATAGCATGGAATCCAAATGGGCAGCACCTCCCCTAGGCAAAGTGGTCAAAAAAGGAGACCAGAAAAGCTTCCTGGAAGCTTTTATTTATAGGCAAATTTTCGGACGTGACACGCCCTAGGTCACGGGCGTGACATGGGGGCGTGTCACTACTGTACATGAGCTGATCGGGTGATTTGACTGGAAAGTTGACTTCGGCTGAAAATGTGCCGGTCACGCCCTAGGTCACGGGCGTGACATGTGTCAGTCACGGGCGTGACTGGGGTGTGACGCTGAGGTGGATCTGGGGATTTGACGGGAGCTTTGACATCGGGGCGAGCCACGTGGCGGTCACGGGCATGATATGTGTCAGTCACGGGCATTACAGGGGCGTGTCGGGTAGGTCGATCTGGGCGCGGTCCGGCCGCAAAGTCGCGCGCGTTACGTCGGACCAGGTGGCGAAGTCACGCCCGTGTCTCACTTTGACACGGGCTTGTCTGGGGGCGTGTCGAGGAGGTTTGATGATCGTCGATCGTCGAGCTGGCAACCTGTGATCTGCGATCGTCGAGGGTGTGACACGGGCGTGTCGGTCATGTGACACGGGCGTGACAGTCAACTTTTTGACATTTTCTGGAATTTTTCTGAAATAAAAATAAAGATAAGTTAGAAATAATATTTACAAAAAGAAGCAATTTATTGAATAAAACTAATAAAAAAAGACAAAAATAAACAAAATTGACTTAAATAAAATATGAAAATATAGGTATATTTACAACTCATCATGGTTCCCCAGATTATGGATACGTCCACTTTCCATCCCACAATTCTAACACCTTGTTAGACAAGGCACTTCTCCAATCTCGGCTCCTAAGAGCTTACAACGCAATCCCGCAGGACCACTCAGTCTCCTCCAAGACTTACAGCTCAGGCACAAATCCCTACAACTCTGTGATCAAAGGATCTCCTACCTATGTTCCAAAGTACGTATAACTAAGCCAGGGATGACAACCCTACCTCAGAGAGAATGAATCCCCTATAGCTCAGGCACAAAGTCCCTACCTCAGATCAATAACTGGATCCTACCTTAGACCCAAAGGTCCTACACTCAGAGAGAATGACTCTCCTACCTTAGGATCAAAAGCCCTACCTCAGATCCAAACTGGATCCTACTCTCGGGCCAAAGCCTTTCCTCAGGCACAAACACCCTACACTAAGGTCTCCAACTAGATCCTACACTCATCCTTTATATATTCAGGCCTATAGCTCAGATCCAAAAGGATCCTACAGAAAGAGTGGTTTGTTGTTGATGATTTGACTCCATAGTATATGTTCTCTAAGCCTTCCTTCCTGAGCTGAGACAAGCTCAACCCTACTTTCTTCACAGTAGCAAGTAATTGATCTTCATGTTGACTTGTCTTGTGCTGGAAGTAACTTGCAGAATAGCTGCTCTGCTTCTTCTTCCCTTCCTTGACAGAGTAGATTCAGCCCTATCTTCTTCACAGCAAGAAGAGTAGATCTTCAATAAACAACTTCTTTTGCTGGAAGTAACCTGCAGAACTATACTCTACTTCTTTCCTTATTTGATAGAACTAGAAGCTCAGTCATATCTTGTTCACAGCCCCAAGAATGAATCTTCAGGATTAGGCTTGCTTGAACTGTGAAGTAACTGCAGGTTACCTTGCTGCTACTTGAGCTGAGAAAATCCCAACTCCAACTTCTTCTTTTTTTCTTCAGAATATTTTTCTTAACTTGCAGTTGAGGAAGAGAATCACAACAACTATCTTCTATCAACAGATCTGCTGCAGCTAGGGTTAGACCTTGGCCGCTTATTCTTCCTCAAAGATTTCTCTGATTTTACTATTGAAGATGAATATCACAATTGTTAACTTGCTGAACATTAGATCAGTGACTTGGAACAGACCTTCAACCTCTATAACAATGGCGAACGGAAGAAGACGAAATCAAGAGCTTTTTCAAAAAGTTAATTACAAAGATTTTATATATGTTTTTTATTCCGCCAATCAACAAACTATTTTGACCCATGGGCCCCACTGAAACTGACAACTACAACTTTGCTTTAACGTCCAAAGTCGTACAGTAGGACTGCGGCGCCGTTTGCCGTATATCGTAGCCATCCCGCCACATTTTGAATTTTGTTGACATTTGTTTACTTTTGCTGTCGTCAATATCTGTGGACTTAGTAAAATTTAAGCTCATTAGTATAGGCATTGAGTGAATAAGCTTCACTCAATGCCGAAACACTCGACAGATTTTTGTCTTACTTGGGTATCGAGACCATTGAGTGAACAAGCTTCACTCAATGGTTTTTTTCTTAGTCAATCTTTCTATATATGTAGGGGTTGAGTGAGCCTTCATCACTCAATGCCAAAATCCTTAGTCGCATTTCTGAATGAAAGCATTGAGTGTAGCTTCTTCACTCATCGCCTTTTGCTTTAGCCCATTATATTGATGAGGCGTTGAGTGAATAGACTTCACTCAATGCTTCTAAACTTAGACATATTTTTTGTCAGCTTATGCGATGAGTGAGTTGAGTGTGTCTTCATCACTCAACGCCATCTAGACTTTTGTAGTCTTAATTGCTTAGGCATTGAGTAAGGCTTCATCACTCAACGCTTTTGTATTTAAATAGATTTCATTACTATCAAAGAAAAAGCTTTGACTATCTGAAAGGAGGGAGTTATTCAGATCTACTCTAGAGGGGGGGGGGGGGGTGAATAGAGTGTTTAAAAACTTTTGGCTGATTTAAATCTATTCTATCAGAGTACTGAAAAATTATACCAAGAAATATATAAGCAGAAGGACAACTAGAGAACGATTCCAAATATCACAGAAACTAGCAAGAGCAATAAGAAAAGGTTCAACCAGATGACACAAGAAATTATAGTGGTTCCCCAAATCTGGGTACATCCACTCTTCTACCACCCTTGTAGGAATCACTCTCAGGTTTTTGATCAGGTGACTGCCACCAAATCATATCTATTTCAAAGGAGATATTGCAACCCTTCTGGATTTTGATCAGGTGCAGGAAAACCAACTCGAAGTCTTTTGATTAGGTGACCTCACAACAAGGAATTACTTTTGAAGGGATTAAAACCCCTTTACACAGAGGAGGAAGGAAAAGTTGAGTTGTCTTCTCTTTTCTCAAGCAAATGAGAGAAGACTTGAGAGTGATCCTGATGGAGTCAAGGCTTGTCCTGTGATTTGAATGATTCAGGAAATTAGAGCCTTGTACAGGGTGTAGGATTTGAAATCCAGAAAGCTGAGAATGATTGAAGAGGTTTGTCTCCACAAGCTTCCTGAATGAAATATTTTTGTTAGAACTGAGAGCTGTTGTTCTTATTTTTTCTTGCAGCCTTGTTATCTCTTTCAAAAATCTGTAGACTACATCAAGAACTAAGTCAAGAATAATTCTCTCTGTCTTTTATTCTCTGAGTCCAATTCTTTTGAGTAATTCCAAACTATGTTTGAAATCGTCCACATTGATTGACTGTCAGAATCATGGGAACTTGTGCAACGACTATAAGAGAATTAACTCGTTTCCTTAACTGTCCCGAGAAAGGTTGTATAATAACTCTGTGAAAACCAGCAATTAATTCTTGCTAAGGAATGGCTATATTCAGAGAATATATGCATTAATTACTCAGAGTCATATAAGCAAAAGAATAAACAGTCAATAAGGAAAACAGTAAATGCAGGGAATAAAAAAGATGATGTGGCAGAAATCATTGATCTGAGATGGTTTAACATTGATATCAATCCTGATAATAGATCAAAGATTGTCTACCTGAGTTCAGCAATCGTCGATCTCAGTATTTAGAGATTTAACTCTAAGATCGTCGAGCGCAGAACGAAGATCGTCGAGCTCTCTTCAAAGATCGTCGAACGACTTTTACTTAGAAAAATTTCTGCCTTGCTTACTCTCTGCTGTCTTCTAAGTCTCTGATGTCTTGGTCTTGTCTCACTAAGTTGTTGACCTAACTGACACCTAAGACACTAGACTAGACCCTAGCTATACAATGTGGGTATGACTTAGTCTAGATTAGTGAACCTAGCCAAAATCAAAACTAGGTATCCAACAATCTCCCCCTATTTGGGTGAGGTCACTAAACAATAATAAAAGAAAACAATAGGAAAACTAAACAACTATATCTATCATGAAATATATGAAAAGTTCAACAAATATTTACAATAAATTTAGACACAAAAAGAAAATAGTTACTAAGACTTGTCTGAAGCTGGCTTAGCAAATTGAATTCTTCTTTTTGGATCTACTGCTTGCTGTCTTGTCATTTTCAAGTGTACTTCACCAAGAACATTAATTGTAGTGGCTCTAGGAACAACTGCCTCAGGATGTACCTACATATAGGCATTAGCATCAAAGATATTCTTATCAATATTGAATTATTCCAGCTCTTTCACCCTATACTTAGACATAGTTGAGAATTGAGAAGGATAAGTTCCTTCTTTTCTAGCTTTGTTTATTTGGGAGAGACCAATAAATTCATGAAACCTAGCCATCTTGAATTTAGGATCAAGATCAGGATCATACTGAGATGATTCTTCTATAGAGTCATGAGAGGTCTTCTTAAGCTTTCTGTGGTTGATAGATTGTTCTTGGAATTTTGTTTCTATTGCAATATATTGAGAATGACTGTCAAGAAGGTTTGAAGGAGGTCTGACTTGACTGAATTTTCCAGGAATTCTGAATCTCCTACTAAAATATTAAAAATCTTCTCTGTCAGCCTGATCATACTATCTACCTCTCCTTCTTGAATAGCCCCTTGAATAAGACATGGATGGTCTGTTGTGAGAGTTAGGAGCATAAGAATTCTCATTATGGGAGGAGGTAGCAGTCTTAGAAGCAATATTTCCACTAGTACCTGCTGAAGGAGGAGGAGGAGGAGGTGGATCATTCCTGAAAACTTTGACAGGAGAGGTGCCAGTCTTTCTCATTTTATTCTGAGCCTTCATCTCATTCTTTGAAAATCTCATCCAGTAAGGAGTAGTTGATGTGAGAGTAATATTATGCCTGATGAAGTAAGGAATATCATCTTGAGAATTAGACTTAGGCACTTCTAACACTAAAGCTTATATTTTCTTGGTCACTTTCTTCTTCTTGCTGACATCTGGATCTGAGACTGAATCCGAATCTGAATCACTATTAGATGAGCCTTGTGGATTTTTATATAAATCATCAATCTCTTTGAGAACTGAAAGTACATCAGCAGCATCAGCAACCATAATTTCATCCAAGCTTGGGATTGGAGAAGTAGAACTAGCATATGTTGGAGGAGAGAAGGCCTTGGGCTCAGGACTCTCAACCCTTGGCATACTGATTAGTTACGGTACTGGAACTGCAAAAGCAGCTGCAAAAGGCTCAGGCTCAGGAGCTGCCAAGAGCTCAGGCACTGGAGCATCAATACTCTGAAGAAGCTGAAGTAAATGATCTTTGCTCACAGGAGCAGTATAACATACTATATCTGAACAAAAAGGAAAAGAAGTAGGGGGAAGACAATCTTTATACAAAAGATCAAAAGAGCTTAGAACAGAAGTCAGTTCAAAAGCTGGAGAGATGAAGCAATCTCCGTGAAGGATGCCCAAGGATTCTTCAGGGATTTCAAAGTCATCTTCAAAAAATGCAATAACTTCTGTATTTGGAATATCAGTATTTGCATTCTCTCTAACTTCCAAAACTGTATCTACAATCATCTCAATATCTACAGCTATCAAACCTGTAACTGCCTCTGCCAAAACTATATCTACCTCTACTGTTGCAACTGCTGGAGGAGGTGGGACTTCTTCACTGGACATCTCCCCCTACCTATTACCAGTAATTTCTGCTGCCAGGCCCCTAGATGAAGAAGGGCCAGAGAAAGAAGCAACAAAGGAATTAAAAGAAACTAGTAGAGGTGAAATGGCATCCTCTCAATGGTTTTGATGGTAGGGGTGAGGAGGGCAATGAGAGCAGATGGAATAGATTATGTAGAAGGAAGAGAGGAAGTGGAATGACCACAAGTTGTGCAGATGTTGGAGATGGTAGTTTGAGTGTTGGATTCAGTGATAGACACTTGTTCGTGATGGGGGGAAACATAAGGTGAGGGTTCATGAGTTGGTTAAGAAGTTGGTGAAGTGAAATGAAGATCAAAAGTTGGTGAGGTTGGGATTTAGATGTTGGTGGAGGGGATCTCTTCTAGATAATATGGTAAAGGGGACAAAGGAGGAGTTCCTAGAGGAGGGCTTGGAGGTGGAGTTGGTTGATGTGATAAAGGGGAAGTAGGTCTAGCTGGGGAAGCAGGAATCTCTGGCTCATCTTCTCTAGGTTGAGGAGTGACTAGGGAAGTCCATGTGTCCTCAGAAATCCTGTGGGTGGAACGAGCCCTGGAGGACTTTAAGATAGTCCTCTCCCACTTTCCAAAGAGAGCTTGAGTTAGCCTGTTGGAAGCATTGATGAATGTTGTTGGAGAAGTCAACAACTCAGGGCATTTTTAAGTAAGAAAAATCCCTAAAATTCTGCCAAGAGAGACCTCTCTCTTATTTGCTTTCTTACTGATCAACTCAAACAGAACTTCAGCCCAATATACTGATTCCTGATTAACCAAAGCACTCATCAAAAGAAACTTGTGCCTGGAAATATTAACATGGGTAGTGTGCTTCCAAAGAACAACTTTTACCACAATATCTGCCAAGAACTTATATTGAGGAGACAAGTTCTTTTTCAAAAGCTTGCTAGGGTTTGCCTCAGCATGACCCATTCTGGCAAGCATGACAGCAAATTCCTCTTTATCCAAATCAATATAATCTTCTACATTAATGAAACCAAAAATTTCTTTAATAACGATAGGGGTTAGATGTACCTCTTGTCCAGAAATAGTTCCTGTCATTGTCTGTCCGTCTGAAGAAGAGGTATAAGCCCATTCTTTAATTTCTGATACTGGTAACTTCATCCTGGTCATCAGAAACTTATGTAACTTCGGTGCATCAAATAGTTTCAACACATCCTGAGTCATCCGATCACTATGCTTGAATGAGTCTAGATCAATATCAAAACCTGAATCGAACTTAATGCTGGTCACAATCGCCGCTGAAATTGCCATTGGATAGTTCCTGCAGAGAAAATGAAGATCAAGTGCAGAAGGGAAATTGAAAGCGAATGACTATTTCAGTCTAAACCCGAGTTTATAAGGTTTAAGAAAACGAAGAGACGGATTTAGCCAAGCGTATTAATTACTAAAAATGACTTCAAAATTAAGGGTCAAGTATTTTAATATAAAATGAGTTCGGTAACCTCAGATCGAAGAAAAAGAATAAATCGTGGATCTCAGGTCGACGATAAATTCTCTGAACCAAAAATTGTCGATCTCTGTTCGACGACAATTCTTTCACTAAGAAGTGTTTTTCGATCTCCGTTCGACGTTCAACATCAGGAGACGTTAGCAGATCGTCGATCTCCATTCGACGATCTGTCAACAAATCGTCGAGCTCAGACAGAAAGTCATATAATCTCATCTCCATTAATCATACCTAGCTGATTCATGAATAATAGATGTTTCTTTTCATCCATGGGTTTTGTGAAAATATCTGCCCTTTGAAAATCAGTAGGGATGAAGGTGATATTTATTTTCTTTTTGTCTACACACTCCCTAATGAAATGATGCCTTACATCTATATGCTTAGTCCAAGAATGATGGACTGTATTCTGTGCTATAAAAATAGCATTAGTACTATCATAAAATATAATTGAAATATTTAAGTTGTATCCATAGTCTAGTAGCTCATTCTATATCCATAACGTTTGAGAACAACAACTGCCAGTTACTATGTACTCAGCTTCTGCAGTTGATGTAGACACAGATGTTTATTTTTTACAAAACCAAGAGACAAGCCTAGCACCCAGGAACTGGCATGTTCCAGAGGTACTTTTCCTGTCTACTCTACATCCAATAAAGTCAGCATCTTAGTAACCAGTCAACTCAAATTATGACTCAGCAGGATACCAGAGTCTTTGATTTTTGCAACTCTTTATACATCTCAAAATTCTTTTTTATAAAATAAGGTGAGATTCTTTAGGGTTCACCTGGAACCTAGCACAAAGACATGTGGCAAACATTATATCTGGTCTACTTACTGTGAGATATAACAGGGACCCAATAATGGCCCTATATAATTTCTAATCAACAGGTTTCCCATGCTCATTAGAATCAATCACAGCATTGGCAGCCATTGGTGTTTTCTTAGATGAGGCACTAGCCATCCCAAACCTTTTGATCAGCACATTAGCATACTTTGATTGGGATAAGAAAATGGCATCAGGTTCCTGCTTGACTTGGAGTCCAAGGAAATAGGAGAGCTCACTCATACTACTCATCTCAAACTTTGAATGCATAAGGTTGGAAAACCTCTTGCATAGTTTGGGATCTGTAGAGTCAAATATTATGTCATCTACATATATTTGTACTAATAATATTTTATCATGATGATGTTTGACAAATAAATTCCTATCTACTATGCCTTCAGAGAATCTATGTTCCAACAAGAAGCTAACTAGGGTCTCATACCAAGCTCTTCGAGGTTGCTTAAGACCATAAAGAGCTTTATGCAACCTATAAACAAAAGAAGGTTGGGTTGGAGAGATAAAACCCGGTGGTTGTTCAACATAGACTTCTTCTTTCAGTTATCCATTCAGAAAAGCACTTTTAACATCCATTTGATAGACTTTAAATTTTAGAGAAGCAGCATAGGCCAAGAAGATCCTGATTGCCTCTAACCTTACAACTGGAGAAAAGGTTTGATCATAATCAATGCCTTCTTCCTGCCTATACCCTCAAGCAACAAGCTTAGCCTTGTTCCTTATGATTGCTCCTTGTGCATCCATCTTGTTTTTGAACACCCATTTTGTTCCAATTACTTGTTAGTTCTCTGGTCTTGGGACCAGTTCCCAAACTTTACACATCTCAAATTGATTGAGCTCCTCTTGCATTACAAGGATCCCGTGGGGATCTTGCTCTACATCATGAATGGATTGAGGTTCAACTTAAGAAATGAAGCAGGAATGCATCAAATCCTGGTTGAGCTGATGTCTAGTCTGCACACCTTCTAATATGTCTCCAATCACTTGAGATACAAGATGATCTCTAAGTGTGACTAAATAAACAGGGGGAGTTGGTTATTCAACAGCTGGTGGAGCTAATTCCTCTTGTGGAATTATTTTAGCTGCTGGGACACTATCAGTTGGCTCACTGATATCTTCATCACTGCCTTAAGCTATTTGTTGAGATGATGGTGTAACAACCTCAGGAGAGAGTGTCACAGCATCCAAATTCTCACACAAAGTAGGTAACTACAAGTTCAGACTGGTAGAAGTATTCTTCTCCTTATAAAACATGTTAGTTTCATCAAAGGATACATGTACAGACTCTTCTGGAATTTATTGCAAGAACTCTAGCTTTGAACTTTTATTTTTTGTTAAAAACTATTTTATTTCAGGACAACAATATTTTTGGACAATATTATTTTTTAATGCGTCGAGCTCAACGGCGCTATAAACAAAGGGCACTCTTGGGAGGCAACCCAAGTTATCTTTTTCTGTTTTCTTTATTTTACAATTTTTGCCCCAGACGGCTACGACAAGTTGAGGCTTCTACGATCGCCTGCTCCAACATTACTGAATCCATCACGAAGTCCAAAGAAGGAGCTTGGGGTAGCAGCATCACTCATCTTTCGCAGCAAATAAATCCGGGGAAGTTTCTGTTTTTCAATTCTATCTTTCAATTTTGTACTTTAATTTTCTCTCCTTCTCCAATCCCCTTCTTTTGCCATTAAGGACAATGTCCATTTTAAGCTTGAGGGAGGACTTCCTATTTCTTTTTGTTTAGTGTAAATATTTTTTCTTTTTGTGTATATTTTTTTTCAAAAAACCAAAAAAAAAATGAATATCTAAAAATTCAAAAAAAAAGCAAATATTTCCAAAATCCAAAAAAAAATGAATATTTCAAAAATTAAAATTATTTGTTTTTTTTCTTACTTTAATTGTTTAAACATTTTGGTATCTCAATAGTACCCTTAGTTTTATTTTTATTTTACTCAAAATTTCCTATAAATAACTAAGTTAATTATAATATTTCTAATCATCCTTTTTAATTATGTTTCACAAGTAAAATGTTGGTCATGTTGTGTTTCTAATTCACGGTAGCATGTTAAGGTGAAATGTTTTTCTAAAAGTCGCATTTCTATTATGGTTTTTCCTTCTTTATTTTCTTTACTTTCTCAAAAATTCATCATCCACTATTTTCCTTTTCGTTTTTGGATAATTTTTGTAAGGTCAACTTTTGAATAGTGTTGTAGATGTGAACGATCCAAATCACTTATTATTTCTATTTTCAAGATAATTTCATCAATCTTCTTTTATTATCTAGGACTTGCTTTTCGAAATTTTTCAAATCTTTATTTTAAATAAATTTAAAAGCGTGAAAATGATTTAGGCAATTTTTGTTTTCGTTTGAGCTTTCCTGCCAACCTAAAAACTTTAACCACTAGTTAGCCGCTTTTGAGACTTTTTCCAAATTCATTTGATAGCTCCTCTTTTCATATCATTTTTACCAAGGCCAAAATTTCCAACCTATCTAATCACACTAGCCTTTTTGAGTTTCATAAAATATTTTCATGATTTTGATAGGTTATTTTGTGATATTCTTGGAAGAAGGTTTTGAAAAAAAAAAGTATGTTCAAAAGAGATATTTGTTTTTATTTGGCCAATTCAAAATGAAAATAAAAATATTTATAACCTTTGTTTTGAAAAAAGAAAAAAATGGAAAAGAAAGAAAAAAAAATTAATTTTATTTTTATTAAAAATTTTTGAAACTCTTTGTTTTGGTTTAGTGTGATTTTAAGCCTTCAAGTTTATCTTTGAATTCCACTCCTAATCATATTCCTAAACCAAACGTTTTTATCCTATTTAAGTCCTTTTGATTCACGCCTTTTGTTTTTTTTAATAACTAAGAAAAGAAGAAAAGAAAATCAGCTTTAGTTTTGGATTTAAACTTAGATTTTTATTTATTGAATTGATATAATTATAATGTGTTGCTTGGATCTAGTAACAACTCAATGCATTTTTTTCATTTTCGTTGCTCTGCTTAAATCTATTTAAAAGAATTTCATTAAAATTTTGGATGATTTATTTTCATTAAGTAAAGTTCATAAAAGTTAAACCGTCCAAAATAATTGTTTAATTTTACGTTTAACCTTTTCCTTACTTAGAATTTCGCATAGTACTTATGTGGGCATGATTAGAACTTTTTGATTAGCCTTTTTTATGATTATCTAGTTTTTATATTTTTGCTTTGGGACAAGCAAAGCTTAAGCTTGAGAGAATTTGATAATACGCTTTATAGCCTAAACTATTATCGTATTTTTCTATTGTATATTGTACAAATATTGTATTTTAAGCTTTATTTTTATATTTCTTATATTAATTTTTTTGCCCCTAACTTTTTCCTCTCTTTTTGCAGCTTTTCTGAAAATTGGTAAAACATGACCTGACACGCTCCCTTGTCACGCCCTCCCCGGGCGTGACCTAGGGCATGTCACCCTTTCCAGAGGATTCTGGAAGCCAGAGGAAAATACCTAGAAAAACAGCTATCACGCCCCCTGACACGCCCTCCCCTGGCGTGTCCCCTTGCGTGACCCGGGGCGTGTCGCCCTCTGCCCGAAGCCTGCAGCCATATTAAATGCCATTTCATCTCAGCACGCCAACAGTACTATCACGCCCCCTATCACAAGCGTTACACAGGGCGTGAAACCACCTTTTCCGATGAATGATGGATTTCTGATAAATGATTTAAACGTGACGTGCGTGTCACGCCCCCTTATATGGGAGTGACCCAGGGCGTGTCCACTGATGTACAGAAGCAACCATCTTTCCTGCCAGAATCTAGAGCTCGGGGTCAAACCCGTACCTGTCACGCCCCCTGACACGCCCCCTAACACGCCCTCCCCGGGCGTGTCTAAGGGCATGACCAACCCGTGAGCTTTTCCTATAAATTCAGACCCTCCTTCCCATTTCAGCAAGCTTTGGCTGTGATTGGGAGGTGCTGCTTCTTTGTTTCGTGTTTTTTCATGTTCTTTTCTCTCTCTCTCTTTCTCTTTTTGTAATTTTATTAACCCTAGCTTAGGTCTTAGTTTGTTTAAGCTTTTATTGTAATTTATGCACTTGTTTTAGTTGATTAATGTAGGGCTAGAATAGGTTTTAAATTTCATGCAAGTGTAGCTCTCTTTTTCATTAATATAAAAGTGCTCTTTTCTTCATTGTGTTCTTAATGCTTTACTACTCATCCCCCCTCCTCCACTCCAATATGATTAACTAATCCTCCTTGTACTCGATCTTGATGATCCGAGGTTCGAGCGATTAAGTTATGATGTTTTAAATTACCTTTTCTTTTTTATGTTTTAGGCCTTGAATTTCTCTTGATTTTTCATGG
The DNA here is from genome assembly GCA_039513925.1 of Platanthera zijinensis. Classification (NCBI taxonomy): domain Eukaryota; kingdom Viridiplantae; phylum Streptophyta; class Magnoliopsida; order Asparagales; family Orchidaceae; genus Platanthera; species Platanthera zijinensis. The sequence goes on along the minus strand of CM077093.1, from coordinate 105,477,013 downwards.
GTTGGAGGTATATTATCGATATATACTCTCCACCTTTGCTTTCATTCTGGGCTAGCCGAGAGGCCGAGAGAATGAAGTTAGCATTCAAGAGTAAAGGGAGTTATACGCTCCCCTCGAGAGAGGCAGACGTCCAAATCTCCCGGATTGGAGTCAAATCCAATAGTGGGGTTCACCGCGTAAAGCGAGCTTTAGGCCCCCGATTTAGACGAGAGTTGGTCGGACCTTCCTAAACTCAGTTGGGCACGACTTCGAGAGAAGCGTGTTCAAGCTTTAGGAACCTCCACGGTCAAGGACTTTTACCCTATTAAGTTTCGGTTTTTATCGCATTTTCTTAGTCGTCTTTAGCCGAGGTGATTCTTAGTCGAGTGCATTTCCATTACATAGTTTGAGCCCTTCATTATAATCGCTTACTTTATGCTCTTTAATTAATTGCAGTTGTTCTCTTTCTAGCATAGCTTTATTTCATTAATTGAACTTAGTTTCTCAAACCCTAGTTTTTCCGTCGATAAAATAATAGCCTTCGTGTGAGTAAGTTTATTCAATAGTTTCCGGATTTCAATACAACACTTGTGTCTGCTAGCTACAGTTCGATAGGTATTCTTGCCTCATTGGATTGCTAGTTTGGTTGCTTTTATTTTCTTCGAGCCTTAGCGACCACCAAAGACGTTGAAGAAGAATCTGTTGTATGCTAAGTTCTCCAAGTGTGAGTTCTGGTTATCCTCAATCGCGTTCCTTGGTCATATTGTTAGTGGTGAAGGCATAATGGTGGATCTGGCGAAAATAGCGGTGATTTAGGAGTGGCCAGAGTTGACTACAGTGACAGAAATTCAGAGCTTTCTGGGGCTTGCCGGCTAATATAGGCGCTTCGTGGAGAACATCTCGTGGATAGAGCTACAACTCATGACGCTGACAAGGAGGGATCAAAAGTTTGTGTGGACGCTGGAGTGCGTACAGGCTTTTGAAGAATTGAAGAAGTGGTTTGTCATGGTGCCTATTTTGCATTCGTCGAGTGGGTCCGAAGGGTTTGAAATTTATAGTGATGCTTCGGGCTGTGTTTTGCTACAGCATGGGAGCGTAATAGCCTATGGATCACGGTAGTTGAAGGTACATGAGAGAAAGTATCTGGTCCATGAATTGGAGCTAGCGGCCGTGATATTTGCTCTAAAGCTGTGGAGGAACTATCTTTATGGTGTGAAGGTCGATATCTACACCGATCATAAAAGCCTGAAGTATTTGCTAGATCAGAAGGACCTGAACATGAGGTAGCGGAGTTGGATGGAGTTCCTGGGGGACTAAACTTTTAAAATACATTATGCGCCCGGGAAAGGAAATGCAGTCGCGGATGCGTTGAGTCGTAGGGCACCTGCGCAAGCAAACTGGTTGGCTGTGCATGATGAGAGTTTGTTTAGTGATTTGGAGGCTTTGGAGATCTCCTGGATTGACAAGCAGGCTAGTTTCGAGGCAATATTGTGTTGGACGGAGGTTCAGTATGACATAACTGATAGGATTTGGCGGGCTTTGGTTCAGGATAACAGTATGAAGCAAATCTTTGATGAATCATTGGATGGGTCAAATTCCCAATTTGCGGTTGAAGATGGACTGCTAAGGAAGGACGGTCACCTATGCATCCCAAGTGCGAATAACCTTCGGGACGATTTGATGTATGAGGCTCATCATACCAAGTACTCAATCCACCCGGGGAGAATGAAGATGTATAGGGACATGAGGAAGTTCTTTTGGTGGCCAGGGTTGAAGAAGGTTGTAGCACTCTATGTGGCGAAGTGCCAAACTTGTTCCCTGGTGATGGCAGAGTGCCAGAAGCCTGGGGATTTCTTGAAGTCCTTGCCTATCACGGAATGGAAGTTTGATAACATTTCCATGGATTTTGTGCATAGTTTACCAAGGTTGCAAAGGAGAAATGACGTCATCTGGGTGGTCGTAGATAGATTGACAAAGGTGTCGCACTTCATCACGAATAGGAAGGAAGATCCGGTGGAAAAGTTAGCCAAGCTCTATGTTGATAATATTGTACGGTTGCATGGTGTGCCACGCAGTATTGTTAGTGACCGAGACGGACGCTTCATGTCAAATGACTAGAGGTTGGTGCAGAAGTTGTTGGGAACTAAGCTGAGTTTTAGCACAACCTTTATTCAGCAGATGGATGGTTAGACTAAAAGGGTCAACAGGACGATGGAGGACATGCTACGCATGTATGTCTTGGATTTCGGAAAGTAGTGAGAAGATCACCAGTACATGGTAGAGTTTGCTAACAATAACAGTTTTCAAGCGAGTATTGGTATGATGCCTTTCGAGGCCCTGTATGGGAGAAGGTGTCGCACACTATTGTCTTGGTTAGAGACAGGAGAGTCAAAGTTATATAAATGACGGGCAGTGGAAGACGTCACTTCAATGGTACATACGATTCATGAATGGTTAAAGATTGACCCGGAACACACAGGCAAAATACAATAATGTCATGCATAGGAATGTGGAGTTCAGCATTGGCGATTGGGTGTACTTGAAAATCAAGCCATTTAAGGGTGTCTCGCGGATTCGACGCTTGAAGAAGCTGAGTCCGAGATACCTCTGAGCATTTGAGATCCTGGAGTAGATATGCGAAGCAGCGTATCGATTGAAGTTTTCGGTGGAATTGAGTGGGCTACACGATGTATTCCACATTTAGGTATTGCGGAAGGTAGTACAAGATCCTTCTCAGGTTATTGTGGTCGATCAAGTGCCGATTGATAATGGGTTGACGACCAAGGTCAAGCCAGTTCGCACTGAATACTTTGAAGTCAATTGGCTTCGCAATAAGGAAATTCGAATGGTTAAAGTCTGATGGGATAACTGCGGACTTGAGGAGCTTTCATGGGAACGAGAGCAGACTATGTTTGAAGCATACCCCGAATTATTCCACGCAGGTAATCTTTAAGTTGTTTTGTGTACTTTTACATAATTTCGTGGACGAAATTCTTTAGGGGGGGGGGAGATTTTTAATGCCCCAAAACTCAGAAGTTAATCGGGCGGTGTTTTGAGCAAAGTTCGTGTCTAGGAAGGGTGAACATGGCCTGTGATACTGGCGTGTCACAGGACATGTCGTGATCGGGTAGTCATGTTGAGGTCGACGAGCGTTGAGTGCTCGAACATGGCCTGTGACATGGGCGTGTCACAGGGCGTGTAAGGCACACGGCATGTGACACAAGCATGTCACATGGACGTGTACTCCTCTGGAAGTTTAGTCTTGTGTCGACTGAGGGACGCAGACCGGAACCCATGCGTGTACTGGCTGACACGGGCGTGTCACTTCTGACACGGACGTGTCGCCACCCGTGTCCACCAAGCGACGTGACGGTTGGCGTGGAGGTTATTTGTGACACAGCCCCTAGTCACGGGCGTGTCGAGGACCTGATATAGGCATGTCAGGTTTGGACACGGGCGTTTCCCAACCCGTGTCCTTTTCTGTGCTCAATATTCGAGGCTGGACCGAGGCACACGGCCTGGGATACGACCATGTGCAAAGTCATGTTCGGCACAGGATTAAGGAATTTAAGGCTAATCTGAGCCATTCATTTTCTTTAAATAAGATATAATGACCCAGATACGTTCCTGCTTGTATTTAGTCCGAGATTAGAGGTTTAATTCCTCATTTCATCTTTAACTCCTTTCTAAGATATTAGGGAGAGAAGAGAGCAAGGAAGAAGGAAGGGAGGAATCTGGCCGCCGGCGGAGCATCGGAGCACCGAACTGAGAACCGAGACTGGATCTGTTGAGAGAATTCCTTTGTAAAGCTTTCTATCCGGCTAGTTTTTCATGGCGCCTAAGCAAACTTTAAGGGTAACGATTCTCAACTTGAGCTTGTGAAGCTCTTATTCATTTGCATAAGAAAACCCTTTCCCGCGATTGTGCGTTGAGTTTTCGGTGTTCCTTGGGGTAGATATATGAAGTCCCCCTTGTTTAGAGTCCGGAATCAAAGTACGGGCATAGGCATTGTGTGTGAAGCCTACCCGGACGTGTTTGATTGGATCAGTGATGTTGTATTGTATGAATAGCCAGAGAATACTCCGTGCGTTGTTTTTGGGTTTCTACATTGTAGATTTTAGCAGGGATCCTTAGGGATTAACTCCATGGTGAACCCGAAAAATTGGGCAGAATCGAAGTTCTACAAACTGGTGGTCGGGGAGCTAGCCTTGAACATAACTGGGTTATGTGATGTTTTTAAATGTTTTAGGATTTGGGTGAAGCTTGTCCCGCGCGTACGTCTTAAAGTGACTAGGCAGCGTGAGCAATAGGCGGGTGGAAACGGACCTGGGCTTTGCGGTTCGGTGCTAGAGGCCCTAAAGTCGAACTGGCCGTTGGCATAGTTGGGAGTCTTGGACTGCAGTCGGAAAGTCTCAAAAATGCCCATAATATTTGCCATCCTGAGGGTGTGGAGAAGCAACGTAATTGACCGGATTCATCGAGAATGTGCCCTGAGTGCATGGGGTGTTTGGCCGAGCGAGACTACACCTATGGCGAAATATATATTTGCACTTTATTATTTAGCTGGGCAAATGATATGCAGGGAAGGAGAAGTGTCGTCCCGAGTAAGGGGCGGGGTCGTTATAATTTGGTCAGCTTTAGCCGACCGTTGCATTGTTTGCCACCGTACGGTTGAATGTTGCTTGCAAGTGCTGCGGAACAAAGCGCCAAGTAGCGGGCTGAAGCCCAAGTTGCTGAGCTGGCCCTCAAAGGCCAAGCGAACTGTTGTTTTACTTTTGCCCTGTGTGGCCGGCCTGTGAGCCGATGTATGTAAAACATTATATTGTCAAGTAAACATTTGTAAGGCCTTAAGGCCATGTACTATTTTGTGTATTTGATGTATTTCATTCCTGTTGTATAGTGGACATTCGTGTCGTTGTTGTTCAAATTCTGGGTTCTCTTGAACTATTTAAAAGCTTCCGCTAGAATGCTCTATGTTAGGACGAGTAGTTGAGTTTTTGTTATTATTCTATAACCCTTTTGAATGTCCATGGTATATGGTGTCGGGTTCCAGCTGGGCCTTCTGTTATATGTCATAAGACAGATGGGGGTGTTACAGATTTCCTGTCCTCTCTAACTTCTTCTATTACCTCCATGTAGACAATCAGGGTGTCCCACATTTCCTTGGAGGTTTTACAATGTACCAGATTCTGAAATGTGGCATCATCTATAGCACATACAATAATGTTCTATGCTCTTTTGTCTAGTGTTGCCAGGATGATCTCATCCTTTGTCATTTCAAGAAATGTTCTTAGGGGTTTTAATATTTGCATCAGCTTCCATAAACAATCTATCCCTTTCCTTCCATAGGCCAAAACATTCTTTCATGCAGATAGGCAATTTCATAGATCCAAACTCCTTTTGATTCTCATTTAAACCCATTCTTGAAATCTGTTAATTGACTTGGAGATTCACTCAGACTATTTGGTCAATCTTTGAGCAACCTCCCTCTGATACCACTTGAAAGACTTATTTAAAGAGCCTAGAAACCTAGAGGGGTGGGGGGGTGAATAAGTTCTAATTTTCTTTAATAATTTAGACAATTAACTAGTTCTTATTTAGCACAGAAAATGCAAATCACAGTACAGATAACACAGCACCGCATAAACCAGATTTATAGTGGTTCCCCATGGTATGGGTACATCCACTTTCCCCCTTCACCTATCCAGTAGAGAACTGGATTCTGCCCAACTTCCTTCCACTTGCTCAAATCTATAGATCCTACAACTCAGAACCAGATTGGTTTCTACAGCTCAGACTTATACAAGTCCTACGTCAGATTTTCCCAAGAATCCTACCTCAGGCCTCAGCCCTACCTCAGCCTTTATCACTAGTCTTACAACTCAGACTATTACCAGTCCTACACCTCAAGCACTCAGCGCTACCCCAGCCTTTATAATTTCACGCTTACAACTCAGATCTTACAAAAGATCCTACAAGAAATTAATTGTTTAAGATATATGAAGATATCACTAGATAGAACTCTCTATAGGTGTGAGCTTCTTGATCAGTTCTTGAACAAACTGAATCTTCAGATTCAACCTGACTTAGCTGTTTAAAAGCTTCTTGATATAACAAAATAAAGTAGAACTTTACTTAATGTAGAAGTTGATCACCTAATATCTCCTTCCTTGAATTCAGAATAAAGTCTAAATCTTCTCATGCAGACAGTTAATGTAAGATCTTGTGGCGCCCTTAGAGGGGGTGGGGGGGGGGGTGTGAATAAGGGCTCTTTAAAATTTTAACAAACTATTTATAAAATACGAAATTAGATGTAAAGTTTGAGACACACCAATGAAATGAAAATCAAGATTTTATTTCTCCAAATATATATGTAAAATGATTCCAATAAAGCTTGAAATCAAGGCTTACAACGATAATAGTTTTTAGATTTTTCACCGGTCCTTCTCCCAAGGACTGGTAGGCTATAGTCAACATCTCCCTAGATATGACTACTAGCCTCCCCCTAAATCAAACCTATGATCTAGACGCTGCACACAATGCGGCGATTTACTCCTAAGCCTCACAAGGACCTAGACACCACACACAAGGCGGTGATTTGCCCCTAAGCCACACACGGACTTAGACACCACACACAAGGTGGTGATTTTCCCTTCCCAATTACAGAGATAAAAAGTGAATATGAAAGTATAATAGTAAAACTTAAAAACTCCCTCAAAATAATGAGCTTTGAAGATGATGGTGGACCGATGAGAAGATCTCCAATCTTGAACGCACGGTCGTATCTTCTTTGCTCTTGAGATTTCAACAGACCAAGGGAGTTCGTCTGGAAACGGGGATGAAGGCTCTGAAAATTCTCTGGGAAAACTAAGCTCTGTACTCTCAATTAATTCCCTAAAATTTGGTCGTATATATATTTTTATGCTATCGCCGGCGTTAGCGTTAACGCCCCGCGATATTGATTACTCTCCATTGCTTGACACGTGGCACACGTCGCGCTGACTTTCAGATCTGAGTGGAGAACATGACGATCGTGGGCTATCGCTCGGTGATATCGGTATCGCCTCGCAATATCGTTCAACCGTGACATCGTGTGCGGCATCATGTGGTTCAAGGCTGACGTCAGCAGTAACTGTCCATGTTATCGCCCGCGGTAGCGTTATCGCCAGCGATATTATGACTTTCCATTTCTTCAAAGCTATGTTCAGCCATTCCTTAGTACTTAAAAAACCTGTTATCCCTGCACATTTAAAACACATACCAAGATCAAATACATCTGGGATTTGTTATTCTCAAACTAAGAAGTGCGGAACGCATGCTCCAACAATCTCCCCCTTTTGATAATAACAAATCCCCAGAGAAAGAAATTGTGTGAGACCAGTAGAATGTGAAACAATTCAGATAATCATTATGAATCAAAGTGCACAAATAGTTATAATAAACTCCCCCTATAATACACACGAGTTTCTCCCCCTATAATCTCCCCCTATTTAGAAGATCTCCTCCTAAATGTTTTACTCAATTTATTTTGTACTTAATCTCCCCCTTTTGGTATTAGCAAAAATCAGTGGAGACAAAAAAAATAGCGAGTTGCAAAATGCGGAAGCTTAAAGAAATGTGAGTAGAATTTGGTTATATGAGGAGTATGAGAACAACATTAACAGCCATGGAATAGTATTACCATAAAATTTGGAATTTTATCAGAAAAATTGTTTGTTGTGTAGAAAATTAATTTAAGAGTTGAATTTAAACATTGAAAATTTGTCAGGCCAAGATATCAAAAGCATTAGAAACGATGAAATAGAAGAGAAAGACTATGTCCGGTCCAATTCTCATGAGAAGAAATTTTATAAATGATAATGATGTGTACATGTGAAGAGTGATTTAGTATACATTGTCCTTAAGAAATAATGTTACATGAAGGTTTGCAATATACTAATACATGAAGCTAATATCTTTACATAAATAACTTCATATCATAAAGATTTAAAAAATTGGCCAAGTTTGTTTGCACAAGACACTTTACAATCCTTTTCAAGGTGCTCAACCTCACAATGCTCATTAAGACTTATCAGGAGGGTGAGTAGAGCTGGATTGGACTATCCTAGTAATTTTTATTTTTTGTTCATTCATTTTTGTTTGTTTAGAAACTTTGACTTAGGACTCCGAATTCACTTGTATTGCAAACATAAAAAATGTTTTTCTCATAATGGCCATCAGTTTTGAAAACCAATATGAATGAAGCATAAATTAAAGTTGTAGCGTTGTATTCGAATCGTTGAAACAAACCAAGAACATGTAATAAGAAACTTAAGTATGTGTAACTATCACCCCATGTCAGTGGAAGCACATTATCAAACTTAAATATTACTCATACTTAGAGGCATGCGGAAACAAGTCTATGCAAGTTCTAGTCATCAAAGGTATAGAAAGATATCGAGTGCAAGACAAATAAAAAAATGTTTAAAGTACTGATAAATTAAATATAACATATGTATTAGTTTTTGTATCCTGATAATCATCCAAAATTTTTCAGTAACACTAGAAGAAAGGGTGTTACAAAGGTGTCAGAATATTAGGGAAATGGGGCTTAAAAATGCACTATCGCCAGCGGTAGCGATAACGCGCGGCGATAGCATTTTTTGTTATAAAAGTCGTAAAATCGGATAGGACCGACACCTTTATTCATTTGACCGAGCCTGGACCCTTTTTGCTTCGTCTTCCTCAGCGGAAACCCTCAAAAACTTCAAAAAGGAAGGTGAGATCTCTCTTTAAGGTTGTGTTTTTCAAAACAAAAACTATAGATCTGGATTATAGATGATGAAAGATGATAGATCTAGCAAAAATTTTTAGTATTGGTCACATATTTTATTTGGAAAGAATTTTGAAGAAAAGATTTCATTTTGATGCAAACTCCTTACAAAAGATTAGGTATATGTGGTTTTTTTTTTCAGATTTATGTAATTCTATGAACATTACTGATTTTGGTAGAGGAGATCTATACGAATTTTCCAAAACAAATAGTTTTTGCGTTATCGCCCGGCGATAGCACTGTCGCCGGCGATAGGGAGGATTTCTGGTAAAAATTAATTTTTGTGTTAACATGATTTTGTCATAAATTTTTTCAGGAGATGGCTTCATCATCCCGTGCACGAAAAAGTACCAGCCGCAACCCACATGCATCATATCACACAAACCCGAGAATTGAGAATGCGTCGGTTGGTGTTGCGAACTTTTGGACGAAACATTGCCTCCGCATATCTATGAACTTCTTGTGGAGTCAGGTATAATGTCTCTCATTATACCCAACCTTTTTAGCTCCATTTTTGTAAGGGATTTCTATAACAATTTCGAAGATCCTAAATATACGGGCTTGAATGGAGGAGTAAGGTCTCGTATCCTAGGAGTTGAAATGGATATTACGCATGCTGATCTAAGACGAGATTATAATCTTGCCACTTGTGAGGAAAATTTTATGGATATAGTGGAGAATTACCGAAAGGATCGTGATTGGAGTATATTGAATCAAGTCCCCTTTTTGTGGATCTCCAATAATAAGCTCCTTTGGATGATCCTTTGTAAATATCAATTCACTTGGAGGCACATATTCTTCTCTTTCTTCTTCTTTTTCTTCTTTTTCTTCTTCATACCCTCCATGTTCTTCATCATCATTTTCCACTAAAGGAAGGGGTTTATCTTCTTTTCCTGTAGTTTTCTTATCTACACATGGAACAAACTCATCAAACCTAACATGAATAGATTCTTCAACTATTTTTGTTCGTTTATTAAAAATTCTATAAGCTTTACTGGTTGAAGAATACCCAATAAAAATTCCATCATCACACTTTTCATCAAATTTTCCTAAGGAATCTTTAGAATTTAAAATAAAACATTTACAACCAAAAACTTTAAAATAAGAAACATTTGGTTTTTTATTGAAAATTAATTCATACGGAGTTAATTTTAAAATAGGGCGAAGCATTATTCTATTAATTACATAACATGCAGTACTCACCGCTTCAGCCCAAAAAGATTTTGGTAGTGTAAATTCAGATAACATTGTACGGGCTAGCTCTTGAAGAGTCCTATTTTTCCTTTCCACTACACCATTTTGCTGTGGTGTGCGTGGAGTGGAAAACTCATGTTTAATTCCTAACTCCGTACAAAAAGAAATAAATTTTTTATTTTCAAATTCCCCTCCATGATCCGAACGTATACGTGTAATTTTTAACTCAAATTCATTTTGAATACGCAAACATAATTTAGAAAATTCGGAATACGCATCAGATTTAGAAGTTAGAAATAAAGTCCAACAAAAACGTGTATAATCATCAACCAATACAAATTTATATTTTCTACCACCTAAGCTTGAAACATTAATGGGCCCAAATAAATCCATATGAATTAATTGGAGTGGCCTAGTTGTAGAAATAATATTTTTACTCTTGAAAGATGATTTTGAAAATTTTCCTTTTTGACAAGGCTCACATAAAGAAGATAAATTTCCATTTAGCAATGGTAAACCTTTTATTAATTTATCTTTTGAAAGTTTTTTAATTAACTTGGCACTAGAATGTCCAAGTCGCCTATGCCACAATTCTAACTCATCATTTTTCGACAAAAAACATTTTAAAGTTGAATTTGAAAAGTCATGAAATTTAATCATATATACGTTATGACATCTAGGTGCGGTAAAAACTATTTCATTTGTTTTTGAATCAAGAATTTTGCACAAATTTGTAGAAGATTCAAACAAACTATTTTAACCCTCATCACACAATTGGCTAATAGAAATCAAAGTATGTTTTAAGCCTTCTACAAACAAAACATTTGAAATTGAAAAACTTTTGTTACCCACAACACCGATGTCGATGATCTCTTTTTTTCATTATCTCCAAATGTTACAACTTCTCCTTTCTTCATCTCCAGGCTAAGGAACTTCTCTTTATTACCTGTCATGTGCTTTGAACAACCCGAGTCCAAGTACAACACGTCTTCTTTGTCCTTCGCCTGCCAATCACACCTAGAAAGAGGATGTGAGAAAAGATCTGGCTACCCAAGTGGTTCCACCCATAGTATAGGTAGAAGCCTTAGGCATCCAGATTTGCTTAATTTTACTTTTTCCTTTCTTCCAGCACGAGTCTGTGGTGTGACCAAATCTATTGCATTTGGCACATGTAACGTAACGAGAAGAATATAACTTCTCTAGACTTTTACTGTAAGAATATGTAGCATCATTTAACTTATTATTATCAGAAATTTTAAAATTCGTTTTTCTGGATTTTTCACTATCGCCGGCGGTAGTGGTTATCGTCGAGCGATAGTTTCTAGTCGTGTATCCGAGTCCAAATCTTCAAGATCCGTGACATTGGTAACCTAAGATCATATCTAGTGATCTTTGACCCATTCCAAACTTTTTCATGGCTAGTGTTAAGTCATGAATCTGGTTACTCATTTCAGTATTCTCGGATACTATATTTACACATCTACGTTCAAAAGCTTTCTTTCCTTCATGGACTTTGGAAATAGAAGATTTTAGATCTTTCTCTAAAATCTCATTCTTTTTTGTGAGATTTTTTATTTTTGAATGAGATTTGGAAAGAGATTCTTCAAGCTCTTTTATTCTTCCCATAGAGTGATCACACTCTTGGCAAGAGACTTTTTCTTTTCCAATAGTCTTAATTTCATTTAACAATTTTTTATTTTCTTTAACTAAAACTTTATTTTCAGTTTTAAGAAGATCATTCTCTTTTAAACTTTTTTCAAAACATTTGCAAGTTTTTAAAAATTCAGAAAATAATTCATCATAAGTTGGAGGAGTTACCTCAGTGTCGCTTTGGACACTGCACTCGTCATCAGATATGACGCTTTTTCCCATTAGGCACATATTGGCCTCCTCCTCCGCGCTTGAGCTTGTACTGCTTGCATCCTCAGAAGTAGTATCATCCCATATTTCAGCTTTCAGGACCTTCTTCTTCCCTTTGTGCTTCTTTTCTTTAAGTGCTTTCAAGTACTTTGGACACTTGCTTCGAATGTGTCCTAACTTCCTGCAGTGATAGCACTCTGGCGGGGGCCTTTCTTCCTCCTCATCGTCATCCTTTTGTTTTTTCTTTCTAAGCATCTCCTTCTTAAGATACTTTTTAAAAGTATTTCTTCTCTCCGGATTTCTCATAAATTTTTTAAATTTTCTATCAAAAAGACTTTCCTCATCTTCCTCTTCATACTCAGAATTACTACCTTCCTCTTTATTAGATCTTAGAGCCAACTCCTTATTCTTTTGCTCCATATACTCTTGTTATTGAATTTTCAATTCAACTTCATGAGTTTTCAACTTCCCAATCAGGCTTTCAATATTAAGAGATTTAAGATCATGAGATTCAGAAATTGCCGTCACTTTGGGATTAAATTTAGGGGGTAGAGATCTAAGAAGTTTTCTCACCAAATCACCATTTGAAAAATTTTACCAAGTACTTTTGAGTCATTCACTATCTTGGTGAATCTTGTGTACATTGAGTCTACGTCCTCATCCACTTCCATCCTAAACTTTTCAAATTCCGATTCCAGTTGAAACAGATTCGAGTCCTTCACCTGCGAGGTACCTTCATGAGTTTCTTCAAGTAAATTCCAAATCTCATTAGCAATATTACAAGCACAAGTTCTATTAAATTCAGTCCTATCTAATGCACAAAATAATGCATTCATGGCTTTTGCATTATTTTTGCACCTTAGCTTATCCTGATCATCCCATTTATCTTTTGGTTTTTCCATTTCTACATCTCCTACTATATAAGTAGGACAAGCATAATTAGTCTCTATTATATTCCAAACTTCAATATCAAGAGAAATAAGAAAACATTTCATCCTAGTTTTCCAGTAATTATAATCAGATCCAGTGAATAATGGAGGTCTACTTATTCCTTGCCCCTCAGAGAAAGCATGGTCATGCTGCGCCATAATTCCTGGTGGTGAAACCGTATTAGGAATAACCTGCCTCTGATACCACTTGTAGGATCTTGTGGCGCCCTTAGAGGGGGGGGGGGTGAATAAGGGCTCTTTAAAATTTTAACAAACTATTTATAAAATACGATATTAGATTTAAAGTTTGAGACACACCAATGAAATGAAAATCAAGATTTTATTTCTCCAAAATATATATGTAAATTGATTCCAATAAAGCTTGAAATCAAGGCTTACAACGATAATAGTTTTTAGCTTTTTCACCGGTCCTTCTCCCAAGGACCGGTAGGCTATAGTCAATATCTCCCTAGATATGACTACTAGCCTCCCCCTAAATCAAACCTATGATCTAGACGCTGCACACAATGCGGCGATTTACTCCTAAGCCTCACAAGGACCTAGACACCACACACAAGGCGGTGATTTGCCCCTAAGCCACACACAGACTTAGACACCACACATAAGGTGGTGATTTTCTCTTCCCAATTACAGAGATAAAAGGTGAATATGAAAGTATAATAGTAAAACTTAAAAACTCCCTCAAAATAATGAGCTTTGAAGATGATGGTGGACCGATGAGAAGATCTCCAATCTTGAACGCACGGTTGTATCTTCTTCGCACTTGAGATTTCAACGGACCAAGGGAGTTCGTCTGGAAACGGGGATGAAGGCTCTGAAAATTCTCTGGGAAAACTAAGCTCTGTACTCTCAATTAATTCCCTAAAATTTGGCCGTATATATATTTTTATGCTATCGCCGGCGTTAGCGTTAACGCCCCGCGATATTAATAACTCTCCGTTGCTTGACACGTGGCACACATCGCGCGGACTTTCAGATCTGAGTGGAGAACGTGACGATCGTGGGCTATCGCTCGGCGATATAGGTATCGCCTCGCGATATCGTTCAACCGTGACATCGTGTGCGGCATCATTTGGTTCAAGGCCGACGTCAGCAGTAATTGTCCATGTTATCGCCCGCGGTAGCGTTATCGCCAGCGATAGTGTGACTTTCCATTTCTTCAATGCTATGCTCAGCCATTCCTTAGTACTTAAAAAACCTGTTATCCCTGCACATTTAAAACACATACCAAGATCAAATACATCCGGGATTTGTTATTCTCAAACTAAGAAGTGTGGAACGCATGCTCCAACAGTTAAGAATCTGCCTTCTTAAGGGACTCTGCTTTTCGTGTTGTTGAATTACCTTTTTGGATGATTCACCTTTTCTATCACTCTATCTGTCACTTCTATTTGTCAAGGATCAGTCCTTTATATAGAGCTTTCTCATGATGACTGCCTGATCCGGTTTGTAACAACCTTTTGACAATTCTAACAAAGGTGTCAGACCTGTTGGTTATGACAGTTGTCGAGTCACCAGTCATGATAGCTGATTCCTTAAAGACTTTACAACTCAGCATGAACCACTCAGCAAACTGCTGCACATGTGTCGACACAAAGTGACTAAGTGTCAACACAAGTCTTGATGATGTCGACATAACACTCCATGTGTTGACATAGTCATTATTCTACTACTAGACACAGATTTTGTTTGTATGTGTCGACACAAGTCCTGTGTGTCGACACAACTGCTCCTGGTCTTGACATAACTGATGCTGATAGATGGCGTTGAGTGTATGTCCAACTGTCGTTGAGTGTGTGTCGAGACATCGTTTAGTGTGTGTCGACACAAGTACTGTTTGTCGACACAAGCCTTCTTCAGGTGTTGACACAATTCCTTAGTGTCGACACAAGCCTTTCTTTTTGTGTCGACATAACTCCTGGGTGTCGACACAACTTCTGCTTTAGGTGTCGACACAATTCTTGCCTTAGGTGTCTACACAATTCTGGGTGTCGACACAGCTTCTTCAGGTGTCAACACAATGCCTGGGTATCGACAATGGCCTTTCTTCTAGTGTCGACACAACTTCTGAGTGTCGACACAATTCTTCCCAAGTGTCAACACTTGTACTTAGAAAAATTTCTTGCAGACCTTACACCTGCACAATGAAACTCAAACATCCATAAAATACAAATTGATGTATATCATTGAGTAAGATTAGGCTTCTCCAAATCTGGTACATATTTTTCAGTGTACCCAACACAATCAAAGGCAAATCGTATGTTTTGGAATCGCGGCTGAGCCTCTTAGGGAATCCTTGCTCTTTGGCTTCAGGTGAGGTTAGCCCGAGTGTGTGATCGTCGGAGGTTGTGTCCAACTTCTCCGATGTTTTCGTAGCCCGAGTGTTTAGCTACGGTGCGGATTCATTCGGAATTCGAGAACGTTATGTTTCACATCGTTTCGACGGTCGCTAGATAGCGGGTCATCAATTTTAATTATAAACGTATGTTAGTGTTTTCACATTTTGGTCGGTTAGTTATTTGGGTGTGCCGGTACGTAAATGCGCACGTGCACGTGTGTGCAAAGCTTTTTAATAGAGTTCGGGTGCGTGTCAAGTTATGCGTTAACTTATGTGTGTGAATATATGTATGGGTTAGCGTATATTTGTGTTTACATTTATTTGAGAATATACATATAAGTATTTTGAGTTAGTATAATTATTGGAGTTAATGTAGTTACTGAGTAGTTAATTAGGTTTGTTAAACTTAGTTAATTAGGAGTAATAAGGTTAGTGATTTAGTTATTAGATTAATTAAGGTTGCATAAATTACATTTTTTATAATAGGTATTACAATATATATATATATATATACTTAACTATTAGGTTTCCTTCCCCCCCCCCCATTAACCGACCAACCAGTAAAAAGAAAAGAAAAACGAGCCCTATAGCAAGCCGAGCGGAAAAAGGTTTAGGGCATACG
Organism: Platanthera zijinensis; assembly: GCA_039513925.1. NCBI lineage: Eukaryota > Viridiplantae > Streptophyta > Magnoliopsida > Asparagales > Orchidaceae > Platanthera > Platanthera zijinensis. Next base: position 105,461,258 of record CM077093.1, on the reverse strand, counting down.
CCCGACTACTGCTCCGACCGCCCGTTCACCGACCAGAACCGCTCGAAAACTCGGTTTGAGGCCGGATCCGAACTCCCCTAGGCGAGATCTTTGTTCCAAGGTATCTATTTTGAGTTTTCCTCCATGATTTTTTTGTCGATCGGTAGTTTAGGGTTGTAGTTTTTTTTGAGTTTTACAGTGATGTTCTTCCCGATTGGTTTGTCCAGAGATTTTTGTGATCTAGGTTGCTTAATGTTGGCGGTTTAGGAGCATAGGGCTGATCGAATTCGTCTAGTTTTTCTCAAGGTAAGAGCCCCCTTTTGTTGTTTTGATTTTTGCCAAGATTTCAAGTATGTATGGTTTTGATTTCAAGCATGCTAGAGATTTCATTTTTCTCTTTATGTCCAGATTTGTTTTTTGTTTGTGGTGAAAGTATTTCACTTGAGGTGGTGGTTTTTGGGAAGGAGGTTCTGCCCGATGGTTTTTGGTGGTCGGAGGTTTAGAAGAAGTTATTGGCCGAAGTTCTTCTAAAATCAAGGCAAGTGTGCCCTTCGCCCTTGTAAAAATAATTCTTGTCATGTCTTTTATTTGCTTGATTTCGAAGAGATCCTTTTTTAGGACTTAGTTATGAAAAATCCGTACAAGTCCATACTTTTTCCCTTTGGTTTTGCTGTTAAACACCGAACTTCCTTATTGTTTTAGCCTTTTTCTTGTTAAGTATGGTATGGGCGTGTAATGTTTCCAGAGAATGATTACTTGGAGGAGTGCGGCTCTATGTGATAATGCCAAGTGCACTTTTATTGCCATTTTGCTGTTTAAGCACCGAGCTTTGTTCATTTCAATATTTGTATTATAGCATGCTATTTCCCTTAGGTGTAATCCATGACCAGCTCGATTTATTTTCAAATCACTTGCGCATGATTAGTTTCAAACCACTCAAGTAGATAAATTGGAAGTTTAGTTCATTCATATATATAACTCATATGTGTGTGTTTAGTATATATTTAGTATCAAACCACTTAAATATATTTTGGATCAAACCACTTGATACAAACTGATATTGTAGTACCTTAAGTATTTGAGGTTTAGATATTTTCACATTTTAAATGTGTGTTTAGTTAACCAGCGCCATCAGCTGCTAGGCAGCTAAGCTTCTTAGGTGGGTTGCTCTAGTTGGAATAGGGTTGTGTTGACTTCTTGGTTGTTCATGGAACTACCAGTAAGGGTAGTCCTGAGTCACTTAGTGCTGGAGTAGGATGTGATTTTGAGGTGGGTCAGACCGATGCCGCCACCCTTGTTTTTGTTTCTTCTATTACTAAGACAATATAGGTTGTTTTGTTGAGTGAACTGATGCAAACACCACAACACCATGATGATATTTAGGCATGAAAGACTTGGTTTGACATGTGGTCACCAGTCTAGTCCCTTGCTACTGATTTTTGTCCATCTCCGGTACTAGGTGACTCTTTCCACTCTAGCTCTATGTTAGGGTTTTATTTTTGTACTAAACTTTTATTGCAGAGATCCTTGAAGCTCGGCTTCATTCGTGCTCTTCGTGCACTCCCTTTCTACTTACCTTGGTTAAGTATCAATTTTACCTGTTTTACTTACTTTCTTCTTTTTCTGTACCTGTTTTACTTCACTTTCACTTTCACTTACTTCTGACCTGTTTTTTTTATTTCCTGTGTAATCTATTGTACCCTTGCTTTTCCTTTTGATAGGTTCCTTGCTTAGGTATTCTTTTTTCTGAATACCTCAGGTACATGTATTTAGCCGACTGTACGGCTAGTTCGCTCCTAGAGATTTTCTAGCATTTACGCTACTGCAGTGGTCTTCTGTTCCTCTTGTTTGGGAGGTAGATTTCTTTAGACATGTAGTATAGACATACCTACTCACTAGTGGGTTCGTGTCAGTTGTTGATGCCCATTGGTGGTTTCTCTTTTAGATACTTTGCACTTGCTTATACTGTTCGTTTTACGACTTTTGGTTATATTAAACTTGCCCCTGGGAGGATTTATGATAGGATGCTAGTTACTTTAAAACTTATAAAGAAAACTATTATATGTAAATCATAACCAGCATGTTTCCTAAAAAGCTCAAACGCTACTTTCCAAAGACGTAAAAAATGAGGATTTTCTTATAGATCTATATAAATTGAATCTAGGGTCTTGCATAGTATAAGGCGTCCCCTGGGGAAACTTATGCATTCTCTTAGGATGTTAAAAAAAGTGAATAAAGTATTTTCCGCTACGTATAAGTATAATTTTTAAGTGTGGACTAGATGATCCACAGAGCCGAGGGATACGGCCTTAAAATATAACTGATTTTTTTTCCAATTAATAAACTTATAAATTTTCATAAAAGTGGGTAAATAGTGATTCTCCTTAGCGTCGGCATTTATCCCCTGCTCGACGTGGCATCACGAAACACATTTTCTCATACTCTGATAAATATTAAATTCGGAAAAAATGCGGGTTGTGATAGTGGCCCAACTTGCCACAACACAAACACTCAAATCTGTTGTACCTTCTCTTAGGTATAGACCTCACAACTTGGTTGTCAGCTGTCCTTTTAAGTGTAGGTGTTGGAGCAGCAAACCCCAAGGATTCGTTAAGAACCTGATGAGTTTGCTTATAGAGTGTCATATTGGCATATACACCCTTGCCAATGAGATCTCCATACTCACAATGACCATGAGTAATATCATGATCATACCTGTTTGTAGGTTGCATCACTTTCCTAAAGAAGATAGGAGGCTTTGTGGCTAGTGGCTGAACTGGGGCTTTTCCTTTTCTATGAGAATTGGTGGCCCTTGTTCTTCCCTTAAACCTAGACCTGTCTTTCCTTTATGAGAAATGAAATTGCCTATTAAGGGCAAGACAGACTTTGTCTTAGTGAATTTAGCCACTAACTCCTTTTCTTTCTGAAGTTTTGCCACCAGATTCTTGATGTGATTTTCCTTGAAGGAGATTGTGCCAATCTGAATAACAGTTATTTTTTTCAGTTTGGTAACCTCATTAGATTTCAAATCCAACATCTTTGCTGAATCTGATGCAGCCTACTTTAGAGATTCAATTTCCTTTGCCTGCTTCTTGACAAGGAACTTGCTCCTCTTAAGAGCTTGCAACAAACCACCATACTCATCAATGAGTTGATGTACATCCCCCTCAGATTCAGAACCATCCACACCTCTTGATGCAGATGCTTCTGATTCTTATCCAGTATAGTAATAAGAAGCTAAGGGAGAACTATATACCTTACTTGGAATAGGCTGATCCTGACACTGATCATCTTCTGATAGAGCCATCAGCCCTTTACAGCAACAGTCTTCAACTCCATTCATGGAGTCCAGCATTTGTAAGAATTCTGATTCCCTAGAATCCTCTTCTATAGAGAACAGCCCAACATATTGTAAGACCCCCCTCTCGGAACACAAGACACGGCACGAGAGGGGTCTTATGCCCAGAACAACCGCCTTGCGGTAATACTAGCACTCGGGCTAGTCCATACCACAAGACGCCTATTCTGCCGGCAACAACCAATATCAACACATAATTGCCAACCCAACCGTAGTAATATAAGAAGGTCAATCCACACTAAGCATATATCCATAAACATAACAAAAGAGAAGCTAACAAGCTTCAACATAATCAGAGTACGTGAATGTATATTCCACGAAGGGATACAACAAAATCTCTCTCACTCACATCTGTAACCGACGGTAGCGAGGGTACCGTCGCTTCAGGCCCTGTTGTCCTGGCATGGCTGTCCGGCTGCATAGACTGCTGCTCCACCTGCGGGGTTTCCTCCTAAAAAGGAAGATGTAGCAACCGTTAGTCATAAAGACTAAGTGGCTTCACATCCGCTCCCCCGGCGACTCCTCGGCACTGGGCGGAGAAAGGAACATGTACAATATATAAATAATAGTAGTACAATAGGTGAAGTGAGTATACATATCATAAGCAGCAACAGCAGTAGTGTATAATAAGCAAGCTCTTAGTTTATAAATCTACTATCTACAGCAGCAAGAGAGTATATAGCTATAACAGTAAGTAACTCAACTTATATGGATGCCCATACACGCATTTAAGTTGAGGTTCGTTCAGCGATAAGTAACTCATCGTATAGGAGTGCCCATACAAACTTATATGATGAGGGTTTAAGTATGCAATGAAGTGTAATGCTATGAACGCAATGCAATGACACACTCATGATCATGCACATGCAATCGCTATGTCGACACAGACTTATAGTTCCGACTATTCGAGTAGGTAGCTAACCTCTCAGGCGTCAACCGTCGTGGCCAAATGTGACAGTAGAGCGGGCATCTACACTACTAGGCTTGTCTCCACACTACCTGGCTTAGGCATCCATACGACTCATCGCTAAGGACACAATAGCGGAGCTCACATGCGTACTACGGCTCAGCGGGTTCTCTTGGGTAAGTGAGCACCAAGATCCTAGCCCCTAACTGGCCTATGCATGACACGGAAGGAGCCTCAGAAATGAACACGAGGACCAAGCCCAACCGTTCACTTGGCACGGAAGGATCCTCGGGACATGAACACCGAGGACCAAGCCCAACTGCCCAAGGTCTAGTTGTCGACTCCCATCAGTGTGACGATTGGCGAGCCCGTAGACCTGCCACACTATCCTTAACCCGGGATTACAACACTGTGTGTCGACTCACACCACATGCAATTTCACAATATCGTGTCATGGAAGGAGCCTCGGGATGTGAACGCCGAGGACCAAGCCCAACCATCCATCAAATGCAGAAGGAGCCTCGGGACATGAACACCGAGGTCCAAGCCCAACCGTCCAACTTTACTCATCTCAATCTCATTCCAACTAGTGACAGCCAACACCGCACTTGTTACTTCCACAATGCTACCCGTAGGGAGACGACACTCTAAGCATTGGATTACTAATTCCCTTTTTATCCATTCAACATGTATCATGGCCATAGTTAAATCATTTATACTTTTGCCCGATCATATCTACCCAATTATATCAGGTTCCTTCTTCAATTAAACTTATCCACAACTCGTTATATGTATTTATATTCATAACCTCAACTTATCATGTCACTATGATGATTATGTCAAAAGAGTCCACCCAAGCCTCGAGTTGGATCACAACATTAAACTCCATCACATCGCATTCCACGTCACACAAGCCCACAATTTAGGTGCAGCCTTAACCCGGGCAGCCACTTCGACCAAGGATTCCCGAGGCTACAGAGATCTGACGAGTGCGTGTAACCACTCGTTGGAAAGATAATTTTGTGGGCTACAACTTTTGTGTTTAGTCGAAAGCCCAGATTTGATTGCATCACACCAGAAATCCACTCGAAGCCTGCTGCGTACAGGGTACAGATTTCCTTGGTGGAATTTCCCCCAACCGAAGCAGATTCGAACAGACTTTCCCGTGGCTACAGGTATCACCTCGGAACGTCCAACCCCTCATTGGAAAGATAATTTTGAGGGCTACGACTTTCGTGTTTAGTCGAAAACCCAGATATGACCAGAACACCCCCGAAATTGGCAACGAAGGTAGTTGCGTGCAGAAAACAGATTTCTGCACGCATCTTAAGGCGATATGAACGGCATCCGTTCATCTTCCTCTCCCAAAATCTCCTCCAGAAAATCGTCCACCCTTATTCACCCTCACGAAGCAATATTCTCCACGAATCCTTCTTTAATCTTCACTTTGAAGGATGAAGAGGTTGGAGGGGGCTAAAACCTAGAAAACAAACCTAGTCATGGCTTTCCTAGGAAATCTCCTCCTCACCATCAAGAAACTATGGAGTCGATATCTCCCCTAGAATATATCTATAGATCTAGCACCAAGGGAGAGGGGAGGAAGCTCACCTCGTTTCCGGCGGTACCAACATTCCCGGCCATGGATCAAGTCGTTCTCCTTTACGGCATCTCTCGCTTGGTGCTTGTTCTTCACGGCAAAGGAAGAGAGAGAAAGAGAAGGCCGCCTCCAAGAGCTCCGACGTCCCTCGGCTCCGACGTTTTCGCGAGATCCACGATGACGGCATGGGTTGATCGGCACAAGGCTAGGGTTCGGCTTTTAACTCCCTTTTTATAAGCCGATGTAATAGGTTACATCCTCTGCCACGTGTCAACGCCTCATTGGACCGCCCATAATGGGTCATATTGAAGTGACCCGGTCCAAGGAATCATCCAACACGAATCCCGAAGCCCGGTTCGGTCCGGCTATGCAAGCCAGCGAATCTACCTGGGCGAAGAAAACGCACAAGTCAGATTCGGCGGGAATCATCCGTCATTCTCGACGATCGGCAAGAATCGTAAGGCATTCTCGACGAATTCGTCGGGTATCAACAATGATACCCGGCGATTTTACCTTAGCCTAACTTATCGGAAATCTGGCGTTGAGAGCGTTGAGTATTCTCATCAATACTAGACGATCGGCGAGAATCACCAGGTGATTCTCGACGATTTTCCCTTAGGCCATTCTTATCGGAAATCTGGCGTTGAGAGCGTTGAGTATTCTCATCGATACTCGACGATCGGCGAGAATCACCAGGTGATTCTCGACGATTTTCCCTTAGGCCATTCTTATCGGAAATCTTGCATTGAGAGCGTTGAGTTTTCTCATCGATACTCGACGATCTGCGAGAAACACCAGGTTATTCTCAACGATTTTCCCTTAGGCCATTCCCTTTCGATCCGTTGGATATCACTCCACCCTACACTCCATTCAACGCACTTGATACCTTTTGCCATTGTGCCCCGAGCCCAAGTCAAGTCTCTTGACTCAAAACTCGTGTGAGGGGCCTAGCGCAAATTGGGACGTTACACATATGCTTATGCATCATCTTCTTCTCCAGATTTTGAGGATGAAGGGTCTGTCCAACTCTTCTGCTTCTGAGCAACAAAGGATTTCTCCTTGTTTCCTTTTACTTGATGCTTCTTCTTTTCCTTAGACTCCTTCCACTTGTCAGGACAGTCAACTATGACACGTCCAGGTATGTTGCAGAAATAATAAACAATCTTAGAATTAGTTTGTTTACCAGGATTTGAGTAATACCTGTCCTCCTTGGAAGTCTTCTTTTTCTTATAATAATCATCCTTGGAAAAGGATGTTGAAGGCTTGGTTCTCCAATTCTTCTTTTTCAATAACCTCTGAAATTTCCTTGTAAAGGCAGCAAAGTCCTCATCAGAGGTGTGTCTATCCGATGTACTGATGTCAGGATTTTCTGCTTCTGCTTCAGTAATTCTTCTGGGTGGAGAAGGAGACTTTCTCCTTCCCTTTCTTATGCCTTCAGCCTTGAAGGCTACTGACTTATCTTTATACTCAGACCTACTGCTTTTCTCTTCCTCCTTTTTGGCAGTGAGCTGCATTTCATAAGATATTTACTTTCCTAGTAATGTGGGTGGAGGTGTATCAGTAATCCTGGCCACCTTTCTGATTGCACATATCTTTGTATCCCAGTCCTTGGTTAGTGACCTGAGAAACTTGTCATTTAATTCATATGTGCTGAAGACTCTTCCATAGGTCATCAGCTCATTTACTATTCTTAAGAACTTCTTATAACATTCTGCTATGTTGTCAGACTTGTCTTGTCTAAAGCTTTCATATTCTTGATTCAGCATAATCCTCCCTAACTTCTTCAGTTCCCTCCATATAGACAATCATGGTGTCTCATATCTCCTTAGAGGTTTTGCAATGAACCAAGTTCTAAAATGTGGCATCATCTATAGCACTCAAAATATTATCTTGTCTAATGTTGCCAGGATGATCTCATCCTTAGTCATTTCAAAAAAGCTCTTTCGGGTTTGTAGATTTGCATCAAGAGCTGATACCTTCATTGGAATGAATGGGCCTTCTTGAACTTTGATGTATATTCTTGGATCAGATGCTTCCATGAACAACCTGACCCTTTCCTTCCATACCCCAAAACTTTCTTTCATGCTGATGGGCAGCTTCATGGATCCAAATTCCTTCTGATTCTCATTTGAACCCATTATTGCTGTCTGTTACTTGCCTTGGAGATTAACTTAGACTGTTAGGTCTATCTTTGAGCAACCTCCCTCTGATACCACTTGAAAGACTTGATTTGAAGAGCCTAGACACTTAGAGGGGGGGTGAATAGGTTCTAATTTTCTTTATTAATTTTTGCCAAGTAATTAGATCTATCACAGCATAGAATATACAAACCACAGCATAACATTCACAGCACAACACAGTACACCTGATTTATAGTGGTTCTCCAAGTTATTGGTACATCCACTTTCCCCCCTTCGCCTATCTAGTAGAGAACTGGATTCAGCCCAACTTCCTTCCACAAACTCAGATCCACAGATCTTACAACTCAGAACCTGATAGGTTCCTACAGCTCAGACTTATACAAGTCCTACCTCAGATTCTTCCCAAGAACCCTACCTCAGGAAACAACCCTACCTTGGCCTTTATCACCAGGCTTATTACTCAGACGTTCACAAGTCCTACACCTCAGGCTCTCAGCCCACCTCAACCTTTATAAACATAGGCTTACAACTCAGATCTATAAAAGATCTTACAAGGAAAAAGAATATTTAGTAGTACATAAATTTAACCCAGATAGAACTCTCAATTGGTGTGAGCTTCTTGATCAGTTCTTGAATAAACTGTATACTTTAGATCCAACCTGACTTAGCTTATTTAAAGCTTCTTGATTTAACAAAATGAGGTTGATCTTGACTTGGTGTAGAAGTTGATCTTCAGATAGCTCCCTTCTTAAATTCAGAATTAGATCTGAATCTTTCTTGCAGACTGTTCAGGATCTTCCTTCTTAAGGGTTCCCCCTTTCTTGCTATTGAATTCTCTTTCTGGTTCTGTGTTGGTTTGTTCCCCCTTCTTAATTGCTTGTCTTGGTTGTCATGTATCAGTCCTTTATATAGAGTTTCTCAATCATTACCGGCTGATCCGGTTTGTAACAACCTTTTGACAATTCTGACAAAGGTGTCAGACTTGTTGTTTATGACAGCTATCAAGTCTCCAGCCGTACAGCTGATTCTGTAATGACTTCATATCTCAGCAGGAAACACTCAGTAAACTACTTCACATGTGTCTAGGCAAATATTCTAAGTGTCGACACAAGTCTTGATGATGTTGACACAACATTCAATGTGTCGACACAGTCATTCTTCTACTTCTTAACACAGCTTCTTTTGTATGTGTCGACACAAGTACTGTGTGTCGACACAACTGCTCCTAGTCTCGACATAGTTGATACTGACAGATGGCGTTGAGAGTATGTCCAGACGTCATTGAGTTTGTGTCAACACAAGTCTTGTGTGTCGACACAACTGCTCCTGGTTTTGACATAGCTGGTGCTTATAAATGGCGTTGAGTGTATGTCCAGACGTCGTTGAGTGGGTGTCGACACAAGTCTTTTATGTCGACATAACCATTCAGACTAAGTATAGCTGTTGTTGATAGATGGAGTTGAGTGTGTGTCGACACAAGCCTTTCTTTAGGTGTCGACATAATTCCCTGGTGTCGACACATGCCTTGCTTCTGGTGTCGACACAGCTCCTGCTTCAGGTGTCGACACAATTCCTGGGTGTCGACACATGTACTTAGAAATTTTCCTGTATTTCTTAAACATGCACATTAGAACTCAAACATCCCATCAAATACAAATTGATGTATATCATTGAGTAAGGGGAGGCTTCTCCAAATCTAGTATATAGTTTCCAGTGTACCCAATAGGGATAACCTGATACATAGCACAAACACATGTAGAATACATGATATTTGGCATATTTGCTGTAATATATAAGAAGGGAGCCTATTATCCCTCTATATAATGTTTCATCAAAAGGATTCCCTACCTCATCTTTGTCTATAGACATACTTGACCCTATGAGATTTTTCATGGTGGAGGCATTCTCCATTCAAAACTTTTTAATCAACTCCATGTTAAATTTAGACTGTGAGATGGACAATCCATCTTTAGTCGGCCTAACTTGGAGGCCCAAGATGAACTTAAGCCTACCCATACTACTCATCACAAACTTTCCTTGCATAAGTTTAGCAAACTTCCTATAAAAGTTGTCATCAGTAGACCCAAAAATTATGTCATCTAAATAAATTTTGAATAGGATGATCTTGCTCTTAGATTCCCTTATGAATAGGGTCATGTATTCTTCCCCCTTAAGAATTTTCTCTCAATGAGGAAGTTAGACAATGTCTCATAACATGCTCTAGGGGCTTTCTTGAACCCATATAGAGCTTTGCTAAGTCTATAAACAAAATCAGGAGAGTTAGAATCAATAAAACCTGAAGGCTGATCAACATAGACTTCTTCTTTTAAGTCACCATTCAGTAAGGCTTACTTCACATGCATCTCGTAGACATTAAATCCTTTGTAAGTAGCATATGCGAGGAAAAGTCTGATGGCTTCCAATCTTTCTACATGGGCAAAGGTTTGATCAAAGTCAATACCTTATTCTTATCTGTACCCCTTAGCTACCAACCTAGCCTTGTTCTTGATTATAATGCCATTTTCATCAAGCTTATTCATGTAGATCCACTTGGTTCCAATGGCATTATGTCCTTGTTGTCTGGGAACCAGCTTGCAGACCTTAAACCTCAAAAACTGGTTTTGTTCCCCTTACATTTCTATAATCCAGAACTGATCTATGTTGGCGTATTCAAATCTCTTGGGCTCAACCTATGACAAGAAACCTGAATACAAAGCTGTATTGAGGCTTCTACTCCTGGTCACCACTACTTAGTTGGCATCAGCAATTATTTGGTATCTTGGATGATCCCTTAGATGCCTTGCAGCTAGAGGCAATCATCCTTCAGTATCCCGAGCTTCTGTGACTGGATCTTCCTGAACTTCATCCACATCATGTGAGATTTTAAATTCTTCTAGAATGCACACTCCTTCACTTTTATCTTGGGCATTTGGAGCAGCTTCCTTGATGGTTAGCTTGCCCATCATCAGCTCTATTCCTGCAGGTCGAGAAGAGTATCTTGACAGCTCACTGTTAATCTTAGTTGACTTATCAAATACTACATTAAATGACTCTTCTACAACTTGACTTGTCAAGTTATAGATCCTATAAGACTTACTATGATTGTTGTACCCAACAAAAATCACATCATAGGACTTGGCAGCAAACTTAGTCACATATTACTTCCCATTATTTAGCATACAACACTTTCTACCAAAGATCGTTAAATAGGACAGGTTTGGTTTTCTGCCCTTCATAATCTCAAAGGGAGTCTTCCTGTGGCTTTTGGTGATAGAAGCTCTATTAAGGACATGACATGCAGTATTTAATGACTTAGCCCAGAAATATTCTGGGAGAGATGTGTAACTTAGCAAGGTCCTACCAGCCTCTATAAGAGTTCTAATCTTTCTCACAACAATCCCATTTTGCTGGGGTGTAATTAGAGAAGAAAATTCTTGATGAATCCCTTACTTTTCACAGAACCTTGTCATGCTTTAAGTCCTAAATTCAGTCTCATGCTCACTTCTAATTTTGACAACAGTACTGTCTAGCTCATTGTGAATTTTCTTGACAAAAGTCTTGAAAATATCAAGAGTTTCAGACTTTTCTTAAGAAAGAAAACCCAAGAAAACCTAGAATAGTCATCAAACACCACAATGATTTAGACTTTCCTACCTAGACTATGAACTGGCATAGGACCAATCAAGTCCATATGCAGGAGGTATAAATACTTCACAGAGTCTTTAGACTCCAGGCTCTTGAAGGAAGCTTTGGTCTGCTTGCCTTTTTGGCATGCTGAGCAAATGCCTTCCTTGGTGCATTTCATAATGGGACCATTCCTATCTACATCTTCACTAAAGAGCTTGCCAATGTTCTTATAGTTCAAATGAGCTAGTCTCAAGTGCTACTATACACAATATGAGACTTGCTCATTTGGTACTAGATATATAGGAGAGTCTTTATTGAGACATAGAAATTTTAAGCAATAAACATTACCACTGCTAGTGCCTGTCAAGATGGCCTCTTGGTCACTTGACCTCTTAATTTGGCACTAATCTTTGTGGGATGCAATGACATAGACAAGATCACAGATTTGGCTTATGCTTATCAAGTTGTGTTGTAATCCTTCACATAAGCTACTTTTGAGATGGTGAATATGCCAATGGTAATCTTACCATATCCTCTTGTCACTCCTCTATCTAAGCCACAAAGGATTACTTTGGGTCCATCCTTCATTGGAGTGTACTGCTTTAAGGAGTTCTTTGTTCCAGTCATATAACTGGAACAACCACTGTCCAAGTACCGTATAAGGGTATGGGCACTTGGAATAACCTTTTCTAGACAAGGCTGCCCCTGACTGGATTCTTCATTTGACCTGGCCATCAGCCCAAAGCAGTTGTTGGCATGTTTGTCATCTTCATCCTTGTCTGAGTCTCTATCTGATTGTGATAGAGGGGCCCTGATACCTCTCCTGTCAGCAAGATAGTCTTCAGCTTCTTCTTCAGCAGCAAAAAGCCCTATGTAGGCTTCTTCTTCTTCAGACTCAGAAGATGATGAGTCAGACTGACTCCATCTCTTCTCCTTCTTTGCTATGAAGGACTTTTACTTCTTGCCCTTGTGCTGGTGGACCTTTTTCTCACCAGCCTCTCTTCTTTTGACTGGGTAGTCAACTATCACATGCCCTGGCTTACTGCAACAATAGCAGACAACTTTAGAGAAAACATGTTTACTAGGTTTTGAGTCATACTGATGAGTCTGATTTATATAGGGGTTTTTGGACTAATCTGTGCTAATTATCTTGCATGTGTACAACTATTTCAGTAGGAAGAGTCATATATTTGATTAGGGCTTCAATTAGCCTTTTTTGCGCTATTTCGGCCCATTTGGTTTGCAAATTGCACCGGGATGTCGGGGGTAAGTACTGGGGTACTCTCTGTGTGGATTTGGTTATTTTATGCTATATATTAGTGCTGGGGGCTTGTGCTCCAGCTTTGGTTTTTGATATGTAGGTGGTCAGTTTTACTCCAAATCAGGAATTCTGACTTGTGGAAAACGCACGGTCATGCGATTCCTTAGCGCACGATTTGGTAGAAAGCATGCGTTTTCTGCAGGTTTCTCTAGAGGATTGACCATGTAACAACCCGACCCGTTAAATAAAATATAATAGAAGGTCTGGCCGGGCCCCCACACTATATGCCACAAATAGACGGCGATGTCACAGGTTAATACCAAAACACCAACACATCCTAACCCAGAGCATTCTAGCGGAAGTTTAAAAGTTGCACGAACAAAATTCATGAATGTCCACTTCTATATAAACAACACATTTATATAAAAGAACAGGAATGTATACAAACCCACCGCTCACAGCCTTAAGTCCTTACAAGTTTCTCATTACAAATAATAACTTCATACATCGGCATGCAGGTCTGCCACACATGAATTCCAAATCTTCGCACGGCCTTTGAGAGCCTACCAGCAGCAGCAACAGGTAGGGCTTCAGCCTGCTCAATCCATTTCAGCATCAACAAGGGCAGCACCTGCATGTGGACTTCCACCCCATGGGTGACAAACAAAGAAACGGTCAGCATTCAACTGACCAATTATAACAACCCTACACCTTACCCGTGGCAGTGGTTCCTTCCCTCCATGTATTCCAGTCTCAACACATATATACAATACACAATATCATCACAAGTGCCGGCCTTCGTGCCGGACATTTCGTGCACTCAGGGAACGCTTACGGTGTACCAAGTTCCTCAAAGTTCCACAGCTGATTCGAGATGTGTACTTGTTGGACGGGCATAAGCCTCCAAACCCCTGTTGAAGACCTCACGCACCCGTCCACTAAGAGGCACGCAACTCATGGCAAACTGTGAGGGCTATTAGTCGACCCCCTGCATTAATACCAATCGACTGCTCACCCGGTCCTACCACAGAACTTGTTGGGTGGCCCACCCACTCAGAGCTCCTTAATTTGTTGGCTATGGGAATCAGCCACCAAAACCCTATTTAGGCCTCTCGTACCCACCTACTCAGAGGTGCTCGTAATCCATCTCAAATTCATCTCATACCAATGGCAAACGGTGCCACTTTCCATTCCATCAATATAGCTCGTGTCGAGCATATAACCAAAGGAGCTATACAAAGCTTCCTTCTCACCATCACAACCGTCCTAACCATCTCCGTAGGTTAACCGATGTATAGACGGAGTATTCTCCGGTTCTCAGCATCACCAATCCAGACATCCATCCAGATTGGCTTCACATAGCTTGCCTATGCCGTACTACATATTTTCGGCTCTAGATACAGAATCAACCGCTGGAATCACTTACGCTCTTCCATCTTTTGATGGAGGATTCCATAGATATATATGCATAAACAAAGGGCTTCACCTGCCCAAGGAAGATAGACGGTTACCCTTGACGATCGCTTCGGCGCCATGAAAGAACTAGCCGAATGGAAATTATCGCAGCGGACATGCCTCCGCAATGCTGAACTCGGCTCTAGATTCGGACCACTGACGCTCCACCGGTGGCATGAAAGCTTCTCTTTCTTCATCCCTTACTCTCCTCTCTCTCTTCTCTATAGAAAGAGAAAGTCTATCATAAGAATGAGAGATTCATCTTCATTCTCAGCCTTATAATAGCACAGATGAACTTGTACTACATGATCAAAATAGAAGGGAACGAACGGCCTCGATCGCTTTGAAAAGCATCTAAACAGAGCTGACACGGCCTTTGGCACGCCCATGTCACAGGCCATGTTCCTTGAGCGGTTAGAGAACCGACTCAATCTGTAGTAGAATACGGGCTATGACACGCTCGTTTCACTCCCTTACACGCCCATGTCAACCAGTACACGGCCGTGTTGCTGGTCGTGTCACCTTATTTACACTAGTCTGAAATACCCGAGATGAACACGGCCAAGGCACATGCCCGTGTCCTCGGCCGTGTGCCCAACATGCCCCTGTGACACGCCCGTGTCACAGGCCGTGTACCACACTCAACACCACTCAACGCCACTCCACTAAACGCCACTCAACGCCACTCCACTCAACGCCACTCCACTCAACGCTGCCCGAGCAGGACACGCCCTGGGACAGGTTCGTGTCCCAGGCCGTGTCGCCTCTCGATGATCGTCGACCGTGCTATTTCGAGAACTCGACTCGACACACACCGCACAGCATTCGCCCTAGGACACGCCCGTGTCCCAGGCCGTGTGCACCAGACATGCCCTGGGACACGCCCGTGTCCTAGGCCATGTCACCCAGCCTGAACCCATTTTTGGACTTAGGGTTTTTCGGGTTTTACAACCCTCCCCTCGTTATAGAAATTTCGTCCCGAAATTTAGCGCAACTGCAATATCAACACAACAATGCAATCAATGCACTATTACTTAAAACGATCTGGGTTTAGATCTCAGAGGCCTCAGCTTGTCTCGCCCAACGGCATCGCACAACCACAAGTGTTTTCACAAACACATGTACATACAATATATACAAGGTGCACAAACAAGCAATAAAGTTCACACTCCACTTTTTTTCCGCTCATCTGCGTCTCTAAGTATCTTCTTGACAGCCTCCTAAAACTCCAGGTTAAACACTCGAGGCTATTGTACTTCATTATGTGAGCTTTGCGGCTCCTACACTCCGAGATTGTACACTCGCGGTTGCGCCCGGGATGCAGATGATTCCCCCACTACCTCCTTTTCCTCATAGGACGCGCTTGTCTTTTGCTCACTCTTTTATGGGCCTTTCCAACAGTAACGGGCTATATGCCCTTTCTTCCCACAAGTCAAACAGGTACGCGACTCGACACGTCCTTGACCAAATGTCGCGCTCGAAGCAACATCCGAAGACGTTTGTTCAACAGGCCTGAACCTCTTCTTATCCTGTTTCCTAAAATCCGACTCTTCGGACTGCGGAACTTTGAACTCCTACTTGTTTTCCGCCAAGTTCTTCTTGTTGTGCACTCGTTTCAAATATTTTTCCAGCGCACAAGTTGTATCTACTAAGGCTTGGAAGCCTTGGTTCACTGAAATCGGAATCGACAATCTCAACTCATCTCGGAGTCCCTCATAGAATCTATTCATCTTCCGCGCTTCTTCCGCAAAAGTCGACCCCACATAACACCCCAGCCTGGTAAATTCATGCAGGTAGTCATCCACAGTCTTATCAACCTGCACCAGACGTTGTAATTCGATCTCTATAACAATTCTCCGCGATACTGGCAAATACTTTGCCCAAAACAATCTGAAGAATTCGTGCATTGAAATCTCTCCCAGGCCTCTGCCTGCCAACTGGTGTATCTTGATGTCATCCCACCACAGTCTCGCCTCTCCTTCCAGTAGGAAGGAGGCAAACATCACTATCTGCCCCTCATCAATCCTGAGCGTTGTCAGGATACTCTTCACTATTGAAAGCCAATCTTCCGCCTGCGTTGGGGAATGCTCCCCGACAAATGTAGGTGGAGGAAAATCCATAAACCGCTTCAATTGCTCGTGAGTCGCTCTCTTGTCCACACGCTCTTGCCTTGCACAAACCCGAACTGGCTACACTACAAGCCTTGCCTGCCCAACAGGTTGTGCTTGAATCATAGCAAATACCGCATCCGCAACTATGAATACGGTTTCCGCAAAAGGATTAGGTGTGGGCACCTCCGCTGGTGTCGCACTCTCATTCGAATGCTGGGGCTCAGACTGCCCATCACATCTCCTTGTCACCTATATATGAACAAGATATAAATAATCAACCTCCAATCAAAAACGGCAAACATACCGAATACACAGGCGCACATTCCTAGTGGACATTCTTGAGTTCAATTATGTTAAAATGGTTTGCACGTACATGTGCTCGCCACCCGACAAAAGAATTCGACCACGAATTTGAAAGCGGAAAACCGAGGGGCCTCTTATACCAAAATACAAAAATGCGACCCGTTAAATAACATATAATAGAAGGTCCGGCCGGGGCCCCACACTATATGCCACAAATAGACGGCGAGGTCACATGTTAATACCAAAATACCAACGCATCCTAACCCAGAGCATTCTAGCGGAAGTTTATAAGTTGCACGAACTCAATCCATGAATGTCCACTACTATATAAATAACACATTTATATAAAAGACCAGGAATGTATACAAACCCACCGCTCACGACCTTAAGGCCTTATAAGTTTCTCTTTACAAATATATGACTTCATACATTGGCACGTAGGCTGTCCACACATGAAATCCAAATCTTCGCACGGCCTTCGAGGGCCTACCAACAGCAGCACAAAGGGCTTCAGCCCGCTCAATCCATTTCAGCATCAACAAGATCAGCACCAACATGTCGACATCCACCCCATGGGTGACAAACAAAGCAACAGTCAGCGTTCAGTTGACCAATTATAACGACCCTACCCCTTACCCGTGGCAGTGGTTCCTTCCCTACATATATTCCAGTCTCAACACATATATAAAATACACAATATCATCACAAACGTCGGCCTTCGTGCCAGACGTTCAGTGCACTCATGGCACGCTTACGGTGTACCGAGCTCCTCAAGGTTCCACCGCCGATTCGAGATGTGTACTTGTTGGCCGGGCATAAGCCTCCAAACCCCTGTTGAAGACCTCACACAACCGTCCACTCAGAGGCACGCAACTCATGGCAAACTGTGAGCGCTATCAGTCGACCTAACCTCGTAGTGTGACAAGCCTAGGGAAATCACGCCGCTGCATTGCTACCAATCGACTCCTCACCCGGTCCTACCACGGAACCTATTAGGTGGCCCACCCACTAAGATGTCCTTAACTTGTTGGCTATGGGAATCAGCCTCCAAACCCCTGTTGGAGGCCTCTCGTACCCACCCACTCAGAGGTACTAGTAATCCATCTCATATTCATATCATACCACAGTCATACGGTGCAACTTTCCATTCCATTAATAAAGTCCGTGCCGAGCATACAACCAAAGGAGCTATACAAAGCTTCCTTCTCACCATCAAAATCGTCCTCACCTTCTCCGTAGGTTAACCGATGTATACACGGAGTCTTCTCTGGTTTGCAACATCACCAATCCAGACATCAATCTAGATGGGCTTCACACAGTATGCTTATGATGTACTACACATTTCTGGCTCTAGATGTAGACTCAACTACTAGAATCACTTACGCTCTTCCATCTTTTGATAGAGGATTCCACAGATATACATGCATAAATAAAGGGCTTCACCTTCCCAAGGAATAAAGACCGTTACCCTTGACGATCGCTTCAGCGCCATGAAAGAACTAGACGGATGGAAATCACCGCAGCGGACTTGCCTCCGCAACGCTAAACTCGGCTCTCGATTCGGACCACTGACGCTCCACCGGCGGAAGGAAAGCTTCTCCTTCTTCCTCCCTTGCTATCCTCTCCCTATTCTCTTTAGAAAGAGAAAGGCTATCATTAGAATGAGAGATTCATCTCCATTCTTAGCCTTATAATAGCAGGGATGAACATGGACCACAGGATCCAACTAGAAGGGAATGAACGGCCTCGATCACTTTGAAAAGCATCTAAACAGATCTAACATGGCCTGTGACACGCCAGTATCATCGGCCGTGTTCCTTGAGCGGTTAGAGAACAGACTCAATCTAGAACAGAATACGAGCTATGACACGCCCGTGTCACTCCCTGACATGCCCGTGTCAACAAGTACACGGTCGTGTGGCTGGCCGTGCCACCTTATCAACACTAGGCCGAAACACACAATAAGAACACTACTAAGGCACACGCCCGTGTCCTCGGCCTTGTGCCCAACACGCCCCAGTGACACGCTCATGTCACAGGCCGTGTACCACACTCAACGCCACTCAACGCAACTCAACGCCACTCCACTCAATGCCGCCCGAGCATGACATGCCCTGGGACACGCCCGTATCCCAGGTCGTGTCGCCTCTCGACGATCGTAGACCGTGCTATTTTGAGCACTCGACTCGACATACACCGCACAAGACACGTCCTGGGACACGCCCGTGTCCCAGGCCGTGTGAACCGGACACGCCCTGGGACACGCCCGTGTCCCAGGCCATGTCACCCAGCCTAAACCCATTTTCGAACTTAGGGTTTTTGGGGTGCTACAGACCAACCCATGCAAATTCTTCATGCACGGTTCCTTTCGAACTATGTGTGTAGGAGACGGACAGTTTTTCTTTAGATGAATAGTTTTTTAGCGCACGATGGTTAATCATGCGATTTGTTAACTCACGGGAAGAAGTGAACGAGCGCGAGTAAAACACATAGTTCCACCTGCTTTCTGGGATTCTCAGCTCTCTGTGGTTATCCGTGCAATTTCCTTCACACACGGGAATTAGTGTTTGTTGGCGAGTAAAATGCACGGGTCAACGCATCTTCATCAACAAGCTTTGTCTTGGAAGTTATTATCGCACGGTTAACGCACGGTCGTGCGCCAAACCGTGTGTGACCATTTTTATGACCTGCTCGTATTTTAGATAAGGAGTTGACTGGAGCGAGGGACATTCCGCCATTTTCGCTCCTCTGAACCATAAAATCCTACAGTAGCCGCTTTTTGCTATCTCCTCCTTGGAGAGCTCGTCCGGCTACCGTTCCTCCTCTAAACATCACTGCAAGCGAAGATCTTCTATCATTACCTTCATCTACTTCTCAAGAGGAGCATTTGGAGCTCCTTCTCGCTGCCATTGGAGAGTTTTCCAGTGATAACCAGCCTTCATGGTCCGTGAAGAATACGGGGAAAACACCTTTGAAGTAGGTGACAACACTTCAAGCTTCCTAGGACGTTAACAACCTACCGAGCCCGGACGAAGAACAACAACCTTCAACTCCGACCGAGAATCATGGATAATCTTCACGCATTGGGTTATAAATCTCCTCTTTACTCTCATTTAGATGGTGTTTCTTTGTTTTGAATGTTTGATAAACTTGTTAGGAACTCTTAACAATGTTCATGTTGGTTTATTATTGTAAATGTTGTGGTAGTTCTTAGCTTGGCTTTACTTCCTTTGCTTTCTTTTGGTATTTTCTGGGTGATGTGCAACACTAATGAGTTTTAGGGGCTGGATTGGTGAAGAGGTGTTTTCGACCCTCAACGGTTATGACCACACACCCTAATACTCATCGAAGTATTCCACCATTGTGAAGCAGGTGAAGGCGACCCGCGTAATTAGTTTTAGTTGTTACAAAATGAAAACTCAACCCCCAACCATTGTTGAGTTTACAATCACTTTCCAACGAGGAAGATCACATTCCCAATCTGCACTCCTCAAGAGATTCGATACTCGGAGAATAAATCCCCTAGTTTGTTACTTGACGACGATCAGTGCACTTGCCGAGATTGCATCGAGTTTTTGGCGCTATTGCTGGGGAGTGCAGCCGTTGTGTGCACTTTTTCTTCTTGAGAAAGATGATTGTTGTTTGACCATTCTGTCCACTTATTTACTCATTTTATTCCATTCAATTTCGTCTATGGCTAATTCAAAATGCAGGAACCTCAGCTAGCCTCCAACCACTTAGAGGAAACCTTTGAGCTATCCGCGGAGCTAATCAAGTTTATCACGCAATATTGTTTATTTCATCGGCTCTATGGAGAAAATGACGAAGCTTATATTGATATATTCCTGGAGCTTTGTGGAACCTTTTTTTATGCAGGGGACGTGCAAGACAAGGCTATGATTCGGATTTTCGCGTTTTCTCTTGCTGGAAAAGCTAGATAATTGTACAGGGATATCATCCAGAGCAAGCTAACTTAATGGAATTATGCTGAAGTCTAATTCCTCAAAAAGTACTGTTCACGTGCGTAGTCGACGCAGGTGAATTTATAATTGGTCACATTCTCGCAGATCACTGGCGAGTCTCTCTGTGAAGCTTGCGAAAGATTTCGGTGGTTGCAATCAAGTTGTTCTGGTTAGGATGCGTTTGGAATACAGTTTTTGTAAACATTTTATTTCGGGATTCAAGAGCAGTTTCGGTACCTGTTTGACACCGCCGCTGAAGGCGCCCTCTTTAATAGGACTATGGCTGACGCTTGGCAGCTCGTGGACGACGTGGTGTTCTCTAGTAGTTTGTGGAAGATGTATACTGTGCCCGATGATGTAATGGACTCTCAGTTCATAGTTAGAAATACTGGGGAGAGTGAGCAGCTTATCTATCGTTTTATGGTATGGGTCAGAAAGTGGTGGCGATCTCAAGCAGTAATATTGCAATAGTTACAAGACATTTTTTCCATCGTCGGTAAAATTTTGAATTTATAGGTCTACCGTCCAGCTGAGACAATAAATGCTATGAACCTCAGAAGCGGTAAGCTTGTGGAGAATCGTGCACATCAGGAAAACCAACCTTCTGAACACGTGGATAAGCCAAGTACTGATGAGTCTCCCAAGGAACCATCGGTGGCTATTATACCTGAAGTCCAACTCTAGCTGGAAAGGCCTCCATTTCCATATACGCTACAGACTATCAGAAAAGAGAGGCAGCAACAAAAGTTTCAGGATATTCTGAAGGGTGTTCAGGTGAGCATTCTCATGGTAAACTTACTGACACAGGTACCGTGCTATGCGAAGTACTTGAAGGATATTTTGGCAAAAAATTGGGCTTCCGAGTTATGCGGAAGAGTTTCGACTTGGGTGGATTGCCCCACTGTCGAGGTGCAGCTTTGGCCCATAAAACAAAAGGATCGTGGGAGCTTCACAAATGCATATACCATTGGGCGATCCACGCTTAGTCATGCATTGTGTCATTCTAGAGCATCCATCAACCTTATGCCATGATCCATCTTCCGGGCGCTAGGATCTGGTGTTCTTCGGCCCACTAATGTCATTCTGCAGCTGGCTAATCGGTCAAAGAAGAAAATAGTTCGAGTGGTTGAGGATCTCATGGTTGTTACTAACAAGCCGTTGGCCTTTCCGACCGACTTTATTATCCTCGATATTGAGGATGCGGATGGGACGCCGATTATTATGGGGTGTTCGTTCCTTGCCACTACTAGAGCCATTATCGATGCGGAAAAGGTTTTGCTTACATTATGCCTAGATCAGAAGAGGTTGTTTTTGATATGTATAAGGCGTCAAGAGGAGGAAGCTGTGCGGAGCTAGATATAATGTAGTTTGAGGGGATGGAGATTGACGACGGCCAGACTTTTAAGCCTGATGAGGATGAGGGTGAGTTATCTAAACCCGATATAAATATTAAATAAGGGTCATGTGTGGTGCTGGTTGGACACTCCAAGCTTCTGGCGGTACCCCCATTTGACTTAAAAGGTTCTCGCGAGCTCAAGACGCGCCCTAGCACACTGAAGTATGTCTTTCAAGGAGAGAGAAACTAATCTGTCCATTATTTCTGCTCTTCTTAAAGCTGCTTAGGAGGCACGTCTCGTTGAAGTGCTGAAGTTACATAGAAAAGGCTTCGGGTGGAAAATTTTAGACGTCAAAGGAATTAGCCCCATAGTGTGCATGCAAAAGATATTACTGGAAGATAACTTAAAGCCTTCAGCTCAACCGCAGCGTAAATTGAACCCTATGTTGTAGGAGGTGGTGAAGAATGAGATTATCAAGCATTTTGATGCCGGTATTATATATCCCATAAGCGACAGCGAATGGGTGAGTCTAGTGATGTTGGTGCCCAAAAAGGGAGGAATCACAGTCGTTCGTAATGACAGCAGCGAACCACTTACTAGGAGGCCTGTCATTTGATGAAGAGTTTATATTGACTATTGAAATCTTAATGCGGCAACCAGGAAGGACCACTTCCCGATGTTGTTCATGGACCATATGCTAGAAAGGCTAGCCGGGCATTGTTACTACTGCCTCCTTGACGGCTACTCAGGCTACTTTCATCTGGTGAATGCTCCTGAGGATCAGGAGAAGATGACGTTTACCTGCTCGTCAGGGAAATTTGCTTTTCGTCGAATACCTTTTGGCCTGTGTAATGGGGTAGCCACATTCCAGCGATGCATGACCCCGGTTTTTCATGAGATGGTTGGGGATTTCTTGGAAGTGTTCATGGATGACTTCTCCTTGTTTGGTGATAGCTTCGAAGAAGCACTTCAAAACCTCGCTTTGATCTTGCAACTTTGCGAGGAAACTAATTTAGTGCTCAACTGGGAGAAGTGCCATTTAATGGTGTGAGAGGAGATTGTTTTGGGGCACAAGGTTTCTCAGTAGGGGCTAGAGGTTGATCCGGCGAAGGTAGAGATGATTAGAAACCTGCCCCCTCGGTCGACACTTCTTGGTATTTGTAGTTTTTTGGGGCATGATGGATTCTACCGGCGCTTTATTCGGGACTTCTCAGCTATAGCTAAGCCCTTATCAATCTATTGGCGAAGGATGTCAAGTTTGTGTTTGACGACAAATTCCATCGGGCGTTTAATTGCTTGAAGGATGGATGTGTTTCAACCCTGATTCTCTCACCACCGGAAAGGACATTGCCTTTCTAGTTGATGTGTGATGCTAGCGACGTCGCGTTACGGGCAGTGTTGGCGCAGCGTAAAAATAAAAACTTTCATACGATTGCCTACGCGAGTCGGACGTTGAACGATGCACAACTAAGCTATACCAAGACCGAAAGGAATTTTTAGCTATCATTTTCTCCTTCGAGAAGTTCCACTCCTACTTGATTCTTTCCAAGGTGGTGGTGCATTCAAATCATGCGGCTATTCATTTTCTCATGCACTAGAAAGATGCTAATCCGCGACTCATGCGTTGGATTCTATTATTGCAAGGATATGATATCGAAATTTGGGATCGCCGTGGAGTTAACAATTTGATAATCGACCATCTATCGATACTTGAAGGGGTAGTAGGTGTAACGCCCCTATCCGTCGCATAGCATATAGCAGTAGGTCCAGCTGGGTCCCGACGCCATATACCACAAAAAGATTGGTGGGTTACTTGAAACCATAAAACCAATACACACGTCCTACATAGAGCATCTAGCGGAAGCAATTTATTAAGTTGCAATAATAAGAACCCTGCTAACAAGAATGAATGTCCAGTAACAGAAAACCTAGTAGGAATGAAGTACAAAATACACAAAAAGTACTGGTCTTAAGGCATTACAATAGTTCGCTTGAATAAAATTGTGTAGTACCAACTTCGGCTCGCAGGCCGGCCACACATGAACTAATAAAGTAAACACACAAGGCCTTCGAGTACAGGCTTAGCAACTTGGGCTTTTGCCCGCTATTTGTCACTCGACTGCGCAGAAACTGCAAGGACAAATCACCACAAGAGTGGCAAATAAGAATAACGGTCAGCTATAGCTGACCAAATTATAACGATTCCGCCCACAAACCGGGGTGACAAATCATCTTCCCTGCACTTGTTAGCAAAACAAGCAACATAGCGAATAAACATCACATCACAGGTGCACACACACACGGCCGTACACCCCGTGCTCTCAGGGCACTTATTCGACGAAGCCAGTCTGAACCCAGTCCGATCCTTGACTCCACCACCACCCCCAGGGTGGCAAACCTCATGAACATTTAGTCATTTTAGCCGTAGCCTACACTCGATCTCCAAATAATCATTAAGTGCCACGTAACTTTAGGTCTCTTTAACCAAAACAGATTGAGCAGGTAGGGTTCCACTAGCCCATTTCTCACCACGTCGTGGCCCTTTGGCCTTTGATGCGGGCCCAACTTCCCCCAGTCCCAACTTTTGATCAAACACGGTACATAGCCCTGCTATATACCCGGCTGGCTCCCAGGCCACCGAAATGGCAGAAATACGTTTCCGCTCAGATTTCCGGGTGCACCTTGGGGTTAATCCCTAAGATTCCCAGATGCATTCTAACGCATAGCAACCCAAAAACAAATAAAACACACGGAGTCTTCTCCGGCACAATATGCATAAAAAAACATCATCGATCCAGACCAACATGTCCGGGTAGGCTTCACACACCATGCCTATGTCCGTACTACGATTCCAGACTCTAACAAGGGGACTTTACATATCTACCCCAAGTAATATCGCAAACTCATCGCACACTCGTGGGAGAGGGTTTTCCAATGCAAAGGAAGAAGAGCTTCACATGCTCAAGATGAAAATCATTACCCTAGCATTTATCCTCGGCGCCATGGAAAACTACGCGGATGAAATGCACCGCAACGATCTTGCTTCCGCGGATCTGGGCTCGGTTTGAGGTTTGGCGCTCCGAATCTCCTCCGGCGAGCAGATCTTCCTCTTCCTCCAAACTCCTTGCTCTCCCTTCTCTTTAGGTTTTAGAAAGAGAATGGCTAAGTGAAAGTGAAGGTATAAACCCCCAATCCCGGCCTTAACCCTAGCATGGAGAGCCCTGGGCCGTTAGATCCTAAAATAAGGAAACGAACAGCTACAATTCAACCTGAAATTAAGCTTCCTGGGCCGAACAAGGCTTGCGACACGCCCGTGTCAAAGGGCCGTGTCACTCATTTGCCGTCAAAATCGTCGCGACCCAAGACGAACACGGGCACTCGACACGCCCATGTTAGTCTTGACATGCCCGTGTCATATAGTACACGCCAGTGTAGCTTGGCGTGTTCCTCCATAGACGCAGGTCAAAAACAACCAGAGCACGACACGGCCATGTGACACGCCCGTATCACATGTCGTGTGCTTGACACGCCCTGGGACACGCCCGTGTCCCAGGCCGTGTAACTGCCTCAGAACAACTCATCAAACGACCGAGCAGGACACGGGTATTCGATACGCCCGTGTCGAATTTGACATGCCCGTGTCGAACCTGAATACGCCTTGGCTCAAGCCGTTCTTCCTCACTCAACAATCGTTGAGTTAATGGCTTTGAGTGCCTGACACGCCCTAGGACACGCCCGTGTCCCAGGACGTGTTTACTTCCCCGACGACCGTTGAGTGCAATTTCGTCGACCACGCAACCATCGTCGAACCCAAGCATGACACGCCCTGGGACACGCCTGTGTCCCAGGCCGTGTCACCTCTACAAAATCCCAAATTTGTCTCAAAACGCCACCTTTCACTCTTTTTAGTTTGGGGCGTTACAGAATGCGTGGCTAACAGGGAATTCCAATTTCTGACACTTTTCCGGATGAGGACCTGTTCTTCCTTTCTTCTACTGCTTCTACCCCATTGTATGCTGACTTTACTAACTTCTTTGCGAGCAGGGCACTGCCGCCACATTTAACATATCAACAAAAGAAGAATTTATTCTCATACGTCAAGTATTATCTCTGGGAGGATCCTCTACTGTTCCGAACCTGCATCGACGGGGTTGTCCGACGTTGTGTCCCCGAGCTTGAAGTTAAAGAGATTCTGAGGCATTTCCATGATCGTGAGGCTGGCGGGCATTTTGGTGCCACACAGACTACTCGAAAGGTTATATAGTGTAGTTTGTTTTGGCCTATGTTATTCCGCGACTCTTTTACCCATGTCAAAGAGTGCAACGAATGTCAACGCATGGGTAACATTACTCGGCGAGACGAAATGCACCTGAACAATGTGCTGATTTGCGAGTTATTTGATGTATGGGGGATTGACTTTATGGGTCCTTTCCCCATGTTGCATGGGAAGAAGTACATCCTAGTTGTTGTGGATTATGTGTCTAAATGTGTGGAGGAGGAGGCAGTCACTTCAAATGATGCTCGCTCCATTTTACACTTCCTTCATAGGAACATCTTCTCCCACTTTGGCGCACCGAGAACTATAATTATCGACGGGGGTAGCAATTTCTACAACCAGCAATTCATGCAACTACTGAAACGGTTTGGCGTTAACCACAAGGTCTCTTTGGCCTACCATCCCCAGATGTGTGGGAAAGTGGAGATTTCAAATAGAGAACTGAAGTGGATTTTAAAAAAGTCTATCCACTCCAACCCGAAGGAGTGGGTAAAGAAGGTGGATGATGCTCTTTGGGATTACCAAACTGCGTTCAAGACACCGATAGGGATTTCACCCTTCAAACTGGTATTTGGCAAATCATGCCACCTTCCTGTTGAATTGGAGCACAAGGCATTGTGGGCAACCAAATTGTTCAACATGGGCTTTAAAGGGGCTTCTGCCAAGAGGCGTGGTCAGCTTTGTGAGCTCGACAAATTCCGCTTGCGCGCTTATGAGAGCAGGAGCATATATAAGGAAAGAACCAAGCACTGACATGAAAGACATATCTCTTCCAGGGAATTCAAGCCGGATGATCAGGTTCTTTTGTACAACTCGCGCCTGCGGCTGTTTCTCGGGAAGTTAAAATCCAGAAGGAGCGATCCTTACACGGTTGTATGTGCCTCTCCATACTGCACGATAGAGATTCGGGAGGACAAGGACGACACTTTCAAAGTAAACGGGAACGCTTGAAGCGATTTGAGGGGAATGTCATAGATAAATACATGCACTGCATACTGCTGCAAGACCCCGATGGATGTTAGCATCCTTTAGTTGTTTTGCTTGCATTTGTTTCCAAGATTTGCTTCTTTCAGGGATTGTAAAACTATATATAAAACTGCTAATACAGGTATTTGGTCCACCTTAAGGACAGTTAAGAAAAGTGGCTCCTGGGAGATAACCCATTATTTTGTTTTTGTTTTTTGTTTGTGTGCATATTTTTTTTGTATGGATTGTTGTGCTTGGAGGTATCTTATTTTGTAGGTGGAGTTCATTCGGGTCATGGACTATCGACTGAAATTAACGCTAATCTTCTGGTATTCTAATTTCAGAGCATTGGGTAACCCCTTCTCTTTACCTGCTTTTTAATTTCATGATAACATTATTGTGTTAGGATGTTTAGGCTATGTCTGGTGGGGAGAATAATGCGGGGTACTCACACACGTGCATTTTACCATTGGCATACTTGAAGAATAAATTATTTTACTGTTTATGTTGATTTGCATTGTATACCATTGCACCACACTTGAGCACGTGCTTGAACAGCAGCACGTCGTGAGTTTTATCGTCACTAGTGTGCGATTTGGAAAATTTTGACGCTGGCCTAGGATTGCGAGGCAGAGTAAAATGTTGCCTCCATGAGGGCTCCTAATCGAGTGCTCACGTCTTATTTAGGATTACGTGTAGAATTATATACTTTTTATGCTTATACCGTATTTTATTTCTTTTGGTGTAAATCCAGTTTATTCTACTTGCCTACTTTGAATTCGGTGTGAATCAAATGGTAGCGTAGGGATGTGTGTCGACATTGCTAGCCTTGTATTGCTCGAGTTGGGAGGAAGGATTGCCTTTCTGGGTAGCTAAGAACTTGCCCCTTGCTACTCTCGAAGAATGGGTACATGGTTAGCCAACTGCGTGTGTGATGTAGGTCGTCACTTTGTTCTAGTTTGAGCCTTATACCATTCCCGGCATCTTTCCATTGCTATCCCTGTTGAACCTCTCCCTTCCTTTTGCATCCCTATGCCTCTCTACCAAAGCCATATATCCTTTCCTACTCACACACCCGAATATTGTCGCTTGGTTGGTTTGTTTTATTGTAGTTTTGTATCAGTTCTGTGTGGCTGTTATGTGGGAGCTTCGTGCCACTTGTGGTGTTGCCGTGTTTTCGCCTCGTTTGTTTATTTGGTTAAATAAAAAATGGAAAAAAGATGAAAACAATAATTGTAATGAAATGGAAATGAAAATTCCCAATGTGGAATAAGAGAAGAACTAATTTTGTTATAGAGTTGTAGATTCATGGTTGCGAAATTTTGTTATTTTGTGATCATTATGTGCATGCAAGCACCGTTAAAAGTCCAAGTCGGGTGGTACGGTGCACGTGTTTGTCGTTGCGTGTAGCTGTGAGTGTTTTCGATTAGTCTAATTTTGGGTGTGCGTATCTGTCATGTTTATTTTTGTACACCCCTCCTTCACCTAAGCCTCCATTATATTCCAAGTCCTTTAGATTCGCGCTTGAGTCAAACTAGTGTCGTGGAGAGAGTGTGAACTGGCGAGCTTATGGTCATCGATATTGGTGGATTCTTATGGTGGTTATCCCGATCCCTTGCTTTGGCAATTCTAAACTCAGTGTTTGTCTGCTTTCTCCTTGCGCGTGACCGAATGATTCCCCTCGATTTTATTGTAGAGTAGTAATAATATTTTGATACACCTTTAGAAATATATTGGCTATTAGTGCATAATCAGGAATTCCTTCTACGGTATTCCTATGAGCGTGAGCATGCGATTTCGTATGGTACTCCGCTGTGCAGTTTTAGGACAGCTATGTTTTTTTTCTCATCCGCATTAGGGATGATTTGCTCGGGAGAAGCAAATGTTTATGTCTGGTGGTGTGATGAGTACGATTTATATAGGTTTTTTCGTACTCACAGGGATGTCGGGGGTAAGTACTGGGGTACTCTTTGTGCGGATTTGGTTATTTTATGCTATATATTGGTGTTGGTGGCTTGTGCTCCAGCTTTGGTTTTTTGCTATGCAGGTGGTAAGTTTTCCCCCAAATCAGGAATTCTGTCTTATCAAAAATGCACGGTCGTGCGATTCCTAAGCGCACAATTTAGTACAAAGAGTGCGTTTTTGTAGGTTTCTCTAGAGGATTGACCAACCAGTGTAAAATCTTCACGCACGGTTTCTTCTGAAACGTGCGTGAAGGAGACGCACGGTTTTCCTGTAACTATATAGTTTTTTAGCACTCTATGGTTAATCGTGCTATTTGTTCACGCACCGGAAGAAGTGCCCATGAGCGAGTAAAATGCACGGTTCCACCTGCTTTCCGGGATTCTCAGTGCTCTGTGGTTACCCATTTGATTTCCTTCACACACGGGCGGCAACATCCGTGTGCGAGTAAAATGCACGGGTCAACGCATCTTCACCCGCAAGCTTTGTCTTGGAATTTTATATCGCACGGTTAATGCACGGTCGTGCGGCAAACCGTGCGAGACCATTTTTCTGACCCGCTCGTATTTAAGTTCAGGAGTTGACTGGAGCGAGGAAAATTTCGCCATTTCTGCTCCTCTGAGAGGGAAAATCCTACAGCAGCCGTGTACAACCCATATTCGCTGGGTAGGTGATGGAGATGACGGCCCGCAATGTTTTAAAGAAGGCGACGACATGCTTACGGATGACCATGTGGAGCGTCGCCATAATATCCGTCCTGAACGCAAACCATTGTATTACTAATTAATAATAATTAATTAATTATTATTATTAATTATTAATTAATTTTCAAGTTTTATTTTATTTAGTATTTTTATTTTTATTGCATTTAATTAATTCATGTAATGATGGGTGCTTATAACCATCATAGGTTGTTTTAATTATTTCATTTCTTGTATTATGATGGGTGCATATAACCATCATAACTTTCATTTTGAATTTTTAATTTTGCATTTTGAATAGAGGGAGATTGAGTGCTGTAGGCTATATATAGGCATGTTATGAAGGAATAATTAGAGAGAAGAAGAATAAGAAAATAATCCCCCTAAAGATCTTTTGAGATCCTCCTCCCCCCTTGGAAAAATTCGGCCATCCTTCTTTCCCCCTCTTCCTTGGCAATTTCGACCACCCTCCTCCCTCTCCTCCTTATGAAATTCGACCACAAGACTCCTCCCCTCTTTCTCTCCTCTTTTCTCACCTTAACAACCCTCTCCTACTCTTTTTCTCCCCTCAAAATCGGCCTCTAACAAAGCAACCATTAAACTCACCTCATTGAAGAAATCGGCCAAGGCAAAGATTTCCTTTGTGGATTCCAACTCCGGCGTGACGCGACGAAGGCAGACAAGTTTCTCTCCAACCGGCATGACTCTGCCGAGCCGTTGAAGATCGATCCAAGTAGAGAAATCAGAATCATCCATTCTGATAGGGTAATGAATCCTTTCTACCGATTGTGTGTTTCTCTTCCTAGATTAATTCCTGTGGTGGTAGATTCGTAGCATTGTATTTTGATAACATTAATTCATCGCGGATTTCATTGATCGTTTTGTGTTTCTATTGATTGACTTAATTTTTGAAAAGGATTTGACGAGCCCTCGTTTTCTTTTGTTGGGAGAGATCTACCTTTTCTGAATCGTATTTTATTTGGTAGATCTCTTTTGGTACAACACCGCTTATTCGGACCGGGTGGGTCCTTTTAGCCGGAAAGTGTATTGGCCTATCGCCTCTATTCAATCATAAACGGTTTTGTTACCCGTACGCTAGCATTTAATTGATAGGATTAATAACGTTGTGCGGCGTAGAATGGTTGTGCAGTTATAGGATTTGGATCGTATAGAGATAAGTGTGTTATCCCGTAGATATATTTTGGTGTCAACGTGCAAGCCTGCATCAATTTGGTGATGAGAGCAGCTAGGAAAGCTCTTTATCAAGGGGGCTGGGTTCGAGACCTCGCCTCAACATCCAGCCGCGCTGAGAATAGGTGTGGTCATTGGTGGGGTGCTTGGGTTGCAACCCTGTAGTGATCGTCAGGCGTGTTCCTCTGGCTGCGCCAGAGCGGGGCAGCTCTGGATCGCTGCATCAATAGGACCAAGATCTCCAAGGACCTGGACTAGGCTAGCCGTGGGCTAGCGTTAAGCATATTGGGTCAGGCAAGAGGACAGGGCGGGAGGGTTCTCATTGGGAGAAGGAGGGAAGGATCTCGCCTAGGTGTTATGTAGGGTCAGCTCATTGAGCTGAGAACGTCGAGCTCTGAACACTGGTTCGTCAAGCTCAGATCGTCGAGCTGAGAATGATGGTTCATCAGGTAGGAGAAAAGGCTCCTGCCCTATGCCGGCGGGAAGTCTCTCGCCCTGGGCAGGCAAAAGAGCTCACTCCACTCTTTGACCGAACCTCAACGCCTATTTTTTTTTCCCGCTTGGGGTAGGCGTTAAGGATTGCGCTAAGACCAATTAATGTTCCCACAGAGCTCAATAGGAAGAGCTTCCGCCAGGTAGAGCCCAGGAGGGACCCAGACCTGAAATTACCTAAATATTCCTTGGTCTGCATTTAGCTCTTTAGAACAGCGGAGTTTGGCTATTGGCAGATAAACCTAGGGGTTTGATTGTAATTTTAGGCCAGCAAAAGTATGCTTTTGGAAAACCAGACTTTGAAAACTTATAAATAGACCCATGGATTTTTTCAGAAAGAAGATCATCATCATTTCTATAATTCTCTAGTGTGCTTTCTGAGGTTCTCCTAGCCCAGCTGTTTGCTTTGGATGGGAAGTGCTCAGAGATCTTTCGGGTTAGTGGAAGGACCTCCCAGCTAAGGCTAAAGGTCAGTTGTAGGTTCTTTATTGCTAGTAAGAGGTCAAGGTTTAGGAGAACTAGGTGCTAGCTACACCCCCACGGTCTGATCTATTGTTGAGGCCATTTTTTGCTTCAACATTTCAGGTGCGGTGAGCATGGACCGTAGCTAGTACAAGAATATCTTAAGCTGAGTTCCATGGCAGCGGATGAAGGTGAAGGAGATGGTTCAGGAGGTTCCCCCTCTTGGGAATGTGGGGTGATGATAGGGATGCTAGAAGACTTTAGGCGAGAAGTACTCCAAACCATCCACCTAGCCTTCTCGGCAAGGAGCAAGTGGGCCATGCCTCAAGTCCTAGTGACTGTCGTTCTGTCTCTAGGGTAGAACGCTCTCAGGCAATGTCCCGGTAAAGAGTTCCCGACGGAGAGTGCCGAGAGGGATCTCGCTGGGAGGGAGCTGTTCCCCGGGCTGACTGATGCGTGGATTACGGCAAGCGCACCGGTCGCACAAGTAATAAAGTTTGGGAATAAATCCCCGAGTGTCGGTCTCTTGAGGAACACAGTAAGGGATGAGTTAATGTCGAGGAGGACTTGAGATTGAAGTCCTCGGGGCGAAGGTAACGATGGGGGTTTAGATGGTTGCGGAAACAGAAAGTAAATGCTACAAACTACTCCTATGCAATGCCGCTATGCAAAGCTTCGCCAGGCGGGATGGAAGACTAGTCGGGCCGCAATGCACCGAATCGCTAGGCGGATGGGCGAGTAGGCAAGCGTATGAGGTGGAGAGAACGGCGGAAATCCTACTATGCAGGCCGCTATGCACTGCTTCGCCAGGCGGGATGGAAACTACACGGGCCGCTATGCACCGAATCGCTTGGCGGATGGAAGAGTAGGCTAGCGGATGAGGTGGTGAGAATGGCGGAATGAGGGTCGTGAGCACCTCTTCGCAACGCACGCCACTAGCAATTGCTAGTGCGGCAAGGGTGGATGGATGGTGGAGTAATAAGGCGCACCTCAAGCAATAAATAACGAAAATACAAATCACATAGACATGATTTAGCACGAGCGTTAATTACAATAAGCGTACTTCATCAATACAAAGAGTTAAACTAAGCTATCAAATACAAGAGGAAGAGGTGTGCGAATCGACCGAATCCGAAGCCTTATTGAGGGTTCACGGTTGGAATCCCGGGTTGTCAATCCGAGTCCAAGCTCGGTCCTCAACTGCGTCCGGGGTAGAGGAGGCTGTCACTCACTCCCAATGGACCCGTCTTCTTCGTTGAAATGACCCGTAGATTGCGGCTCCAGCTCCTCCTAACTTGATGGAGAAAGCTAGGTCAAAACTCCGCTTGAAGCTCTAGGATGAAGGAGGAGGCCGAGAGGATGCTCAGGCGTTGATTTGGCGTTGAAAGCTTTCCCGGAGACCCTCCCTAAGGTGGAGGATGAAGGGGGACGGAGGAAACCCTCGTCCGAGACGAAGAACGGCGGAAAATCGTGGATCTGGATCGGTCTCTCGAATAGGGCGAAACCTGCGCTATTTATAGAAAACAGAATTAAACAGCGCGCACGATCACTGGCGCACGACCAGTGGTCGTGCGCGATATCGTCAGTGATCGTGCGATATGGAGGCAGAAAAGTGGAAAAAGATATAATGACTGCGCACGACCGGCAGCGCACGAGCAGTGATCGTGCGAGGTATGGCTGGTGATCGTGCGATATGCCGGGACAGAATTTTCACAGGAGAGGTCATGGCTGCGCACGACCGATGATCGTGCGCCAAAGAGGTCGATGGTCGTGCGTGGGTAAAAACGCACGACCGTTGACTCCTTTGCCAAAAAATGGTAAAAGTCCGATGTCGGACGCCCACACGATCCCAGAACCTGCAGGAAAACTGGACGGGATGTCGATCATGGCAGTCACAGACATAAATATAATGCACAGCAAAAGGGGAAAATACACACACGCACAGAAATAGGCTAAAAAGCTGCACAAAACGTGGAAAACTATAGCGAACCAAAAGAAGTGCTAATGGCGCTAAACGGTGTGCAAAGACAAGAAAATAAGCCTAGATGAGTCCGAAAATAGGTATATAAAGAGGACTCATCACACCCCCAGACTTAACCGTTTGCACGTCCCGAGCAAACAAAACCTAAGCAGACAGGGAAAATGAACTAGCTAACAAAGAAATTGCAAAATGGAGTACCATGCGAAGTCGCATGCTCGCGTGCATAAAAATAAAGTAGAGGAAATTCTTAAGTATACAAAATATTTTATATTTTTCACAATGCGTATCAAAAATTTATTATTACTCAAAAGTAGAATCACAGTGAATCATCCGGTCTTACGCAGGGAGAAAGTAGACAGGCCACTAAGGTGAGCATTGCCGAAGACCGGGGCTCAAGATTACCCCCAAAGGAATCCACCAATGTCGGAAACCATAAGCTTGCCCGATCGCACTCTCTCCACGGCACTAGTCAACTCAAGCGCGAGTCCGTAGGACTTCGGGTAATAATGGGGCTTGGGTTACGGTGAGGAAAACAAGGATAAACAAGAAGGGTATGCACCTAACTCAAATGAGCTAACGTACAAAACTAGTACCCGCTGCCCACAAAATAAACACGGGTGCACCACACCCCCAGACTTAACTTTTACTAAATGGGTGTGTGCATCGCCTACTCCAAATCCAAATCATCTCAAATAAATATTTTCAATCAAACTTTTTCTTTCTCTTTTTCCTTTCTCTTTTTCTCTTTAAATCATTTTCTTTTCTTTTTCATCTTTTTATTTTCATAATTTCAGCAGATATAACTAGGAAGCATTTCCACATTTTCACAAATAAAAACACCACATCACAACCCAACATGAAAATATAAAACACTAAGCTCGACTTGGGTGTGCGACTAGGATCAGCTATGAGGCTTTGGCGAATATAGTGGAGCTGAATCAAATGGAAGGGTAGGCACAAAGGGGCTAGCAAGGGCGATGTTAGGAATGGGTACAAAGCTCAACCGGGCCAAAAGGTGGCCTACATCATTCTTACGCTAGACTAACCGTGTACCAATGCTTCAAGAATAGCTTGGGGCAAGTTCTTAGCAACCGAGAAAGATAACCCTTCCTCCCGACTCAAGCAATACGAGTCTAGTGGCGGCTACACACATTCCTACGCTACCGTTTGATTCACATCGGATTCACCAACTTTTGAGTAGAATAAAAAGAATTTATGCAGATAGAAGAATATAAAACTATAAGCATACAGAAAAATTAAATCTACTCAAATTTCTATACAAAACGAGAGCAGTTGACTAGAAACACAGCAAGGCCAACATTTTACTCCGTCGCACAATCCTAAACTAGCATAGAAATTTTCCAAATCTAACACAGATACAAGTTCAACTCGCGGCACGGTAACAGCTAAGCTCGCGCTCAAGTGGGTGTAGTGGTGTGCAAGAAATGAACTAAACAAAACAATAACTATAAAAGCTTCTAGTATGCACAAGAAATGTGCACGTGCAAAAGGTAAACATGCTCTCCCCCAGACTTAAACTAAACTACACAGCAAATGATATAGAAATTAAAATCAGAATGAGCTAAGGGAAGAGGTTACCCAATGCTCAGCTAGTGAGCATACCAGAAGACGCGTGAAAACTTGAAGCAGGCCCGCCATACGAAGAATCACAACCCCGCCAATGCGTAGTTTCCATGAATACCTGCAGGGGTGAGCTCCGCAAAAACAAAAGAAAAATATACAAAAAGAAAATACTAAACTAAACTGACATAAAAAAAAATAAAAATGCAGAAAATGAAAGATAAGTACTGGGGTTATGGTCATCCCAGCACGACTTATTCGAAGCAGAAAATCCTTAGCTAATGGGCCTATGGAAGAGAAGATGAACAGGTAACTGTTCCATTATCCGTTGCGGTAGCAAGTACCGATACGGAGAAAGAGCAGTTACCCCTCTACCTAAGTAATAATACCTACGACGCACAGGTAGAGGAAATAGGAAGTAAGATGAGGAGAAACACTGGTCCTCACTCATCTCACCACAAAAAATATCCTTGCCTAGCAAGGGGTCATCCCACACAGGCGCGTAGGAGTCAACGGCTTGAGCACAAGGCTCATCGTCATCCCAGCACACCAGCGGAGAATCAACCCGCACAGGCTCAGATATGGAAGGGGGATCAAGGAATAAAAGAGAAGAAGGACACAAATAATCAGAAATCGTGGGAGTGATCCCGGTATCACCCCCAGCAGGATCCAAACAATGATCATCGTCAGTGTCATATGAGTCGTATTGGGGAGAATCCGAGAACTCAAAGTCCGCGGTGGAAAGGGGGATCGCCTCGTCAGATAGGGAGGTGCAAACCTCCGCATCCGAAAGGTAATACTCCTCGTCCCACCGGGGTGCGTCATAGTGGTCCGAAGATCCACATTCTCCGTCAGAGATAGTAGAATCCTCATCCCACTTCGGCGCAACCTCAGGCACCGAATCATCCACAAATACGGCATCATCAGCCGACTCACAAGAAAAAGGAGTAGAAAACTCCAGCAAATACTGCGTAGGGGCAAAGCTGCTCACAAAATCAGGCATAGAATGCGCAGGCCCCTTCGCAACATCATCCGCAGATGCCACCCCGTCGACGACCGGAACACTCTCATCGTCCCATACAGGATCGTCCATGAGTTCCCGATCCACTCCTTGCGGGCTAACATCCGAGTGAGGATGATCACTCAAAGGAAGCTCGTAAAAAGGGGTTGAGGAACCCATGAAGGAACTATATGCGGCGAGAGATTCTTCCGTAATCTCAACGGGCAAAGATCGAGCAAGGTGCGCCATGTCAGTGTATGGGCCAGGCAACACCCTGGTAGGCCCATCCACAGTAGTCTCCCGCGAACAGGGGACTGCTGCGGATGCGTCCACAGAGGTAGAAGGCTTGCACAAGCGAGGGCAATCCTTCAACATATGGCCCACACCTTGACATAGAATACACCGAAAACAGTGCTCGGCATTAGAAACAGCTATGACATCGATGCATCTCCGCAAAGTGTCAATAATACGACTCTCGGCAGCAGAATCCATCGCGAACAGAAATATTTACCGGAAATTACTACACACAAGAATAAAACAACTCGGATCTGCAATATTAAAAAAAGAGAAAACAAGGAAGGGACAGGAAAAATAAAGTAAACAATTTCAAAAACTAAAATAAAGACAAAACATGGTATGAACAAATGGACAAGGACGACTATCTCGCATCTACCTCTACAAAAACTCAAACGACTGTGTTCCCCGGCAACGGCGCCAAAAACTTGATGCGTGGATTACGGCAAGCGCACCGGTCGCACAAGTAATAAAGTTTGGGAATAAATCCCCGAGTGTCGGTCTCTTGAGGAACACAGTAAGGGATGAGTTAATGTCGAGGAGGACTTGAGATTGAAGTCCTCGGGGCGAAGGTAACGATGGGGGTTTAGATGGTTGCGGAAACAGAAAGTAAATGCTACAAACTACTCCTATGCAATGCCGCTATGCAAAGCTTCGCCAGGCGGGATGGAAGACTAGTCGGGCCGCAATGCACCGAATCGCTAGGCAGATGGGCGAGTAGGCAAGCGTATGAGGTGGAGAGAACGGCGGAAATCCTACTATGCAGGCCGCTATGCACTGCTTCGCCAGGCGGGATGGAAACTACACGGGCCGCTATGCACCGAATCGCTTGGCGGATGGAAGAGTAGGCTAGCGGATGAGGTGGTGAGAATGGCGGAATGAGGGTCGTGAGCACCTCTTCGCAACGCACGCCACTAGCAATTGCTAGTGCGGCAAGGGTGGATGGATGGTGGAGTAATAAGGCGCACCTCAAGCAATAAATAACGAAAATACAAATCACATAGACATGATTTAGCACGAGCGTTAATTACAATAAGCGTACTTCATCAATACAAAGAGTTAAACTAAGCTATCAAATACAAGAGGAAGAGGTGTGCGAATCGACCGAATCCGAAGCCTTATTGAGTGTTCACGGTTGGAATCCCGGGTTGTCAATCCGAGTCCAAGCTCGGTCCTCAACTGCGTCCGGGGTAGAGGAGGCTGTCACTCACTCCCAATGGACCCGTCTTCTTCGTTGAAATGACCCGTAGATTGCGGCTCCAGCTCCTCCTAACTTGATGGAGAAAGCTAGGTCAAAACTCCACTTGAAGCTCTAGGATGAAGGAGGAGGCCGAGAGGATGCTCCGGCGTTGATTTGGCGTTGAAAGCTTGCCCGGAGACCCTCCCTAAGGTGGAGGATGAAGGGGGACGGAGGAAACCCTCGTCCGAGACGAAGAACGGCGGAAAATCGCGGATCTGGATCGGTCTCTCGAATAGGGCGAAACCTGCGCTATTTATAGAAAACAGAATTAAACAGCGCGCACGATCACTGGCGCACGACCAGTGGTCGTGCGCGATATCGTCAGTGATCGTGCGATATGGAGGCAGAAAAGTGGAAAAAGATATAATGACTGCGCACGACCGGCAGCGCACGAGCAGTGATCGTGCGAGGTATGGCTGGTGATCGTGCGATATGCCGGGACAGAACTTTCACAGGAGAGGTCATGGCTGCGCACGACCGATGATCGTGCGCCAAAGAGGTCGATGGTCGTGCGTGGGTAAAAACGCACGACCGTTGACTCCTTTGCCAAAAAATGGTAAAAGTCCGATGTCGGACGCCCACACGATCCCAGAACCTGCAGGAAAACTGGACGGGATGTCGATCATGGCAGTCACAGACATAAATATAATGCACAGCAAAAGGGGAAAATACACACACGCACAGAAATAGGCTAAAAAGCTGCACAAAACGTGGAAAACTGTAGCGAACCAAAAGAAGTGCTAATGGCGCTAAACGGTGTGCAAAGACAAGAAAATAAGCCTAGATGAGTCCGAAAATAGGTATATAAAGAGGACTCATCACTGACTAGTGCCGACAGTGCCAGCAAGCTGAGGCAGCGGGAGGAGCCCTCTCGATAAGCTATGGGCAAGATCCCTTTCAGTGAACTCATCATTTTTGCTCCGGTTCTAGAGGGGTTCAGGGAGCCGGACTTGACGTACTATACCGGGAGGGACGACCCTACACAACATGTGTAGTGGTTCGAAGATGTTGTTTCTATAAGGCAAGTGATGGATGCCTTCATGTGTAGGCTCTTTACCATTACGTTGAAGGAGAAGGCGAGGGATTGGTTCTACCAGCTTCCTACAAGCTCAATCTACTACTTCAAATATTTTCGCTGAGGGTTCTTGTTGAGGTTCTCGACGTCCAAGAAGAGGAAGAAGGGGACAGAGTGTTTGTTCGCGATCAAGTAGAAGTTGAAGGAAACGCTGGGACGCTATGTGGATAGGTTCCAAGAGGAGATCCTGCATGTTCAAGAGATGTCGGGGTACATAGTGATGCTTTCCTTCAGTTTGGGTTTGAGTCCAGGCTTCTTTACCATAGAGTTGAAGAGGGTTCCCCCCTCTCTTTCAAAGAGTTGATGGAGAGGGCGACGATGGAGATTGAGATTAAGGCAGCCAATCCGGCATTTGCCAAGAAATTGGCCAAGTTGGCAGAAGAGGATGTGATGGAACTAGGAGCTAGGAGGCATATGGAGCAGAGGGAGCAAAGGGAGAAGAGGACAAGAGAAGAGCCCAGGGGCCAAGGGCATAAGTGGCATCCCCAAGGGTGGGGGCATAGGGAGCTAAACAATCGGTTGGGCTGGAGGCCCCAGGAAGGTCATCCTTAGGGACAGGGGGGAGGATGGAAAGGTGGTGACAACTACTGCGAGCAAAGGAGGTTCAACCACCAGGCCTGTATGTAGGGGCAGAGGGCCCACCTCCCGCCGCAGTAGGAGGCCATGAAGATCGTGAGAGGAAGATGAGGAAGGAGAGGAGCTCGGGGAGAAGCCGGGAGGAGAGAAGGCAGGGGGGAGTTGCGTATTTGTGACTTCCACCTATCTAGTGTTCCCACAGATCAGAGGGGCTAGGAGGCAAGATAAATGCGAGGATTGGGCGGATGTGGGGGGCGGAGGAGGGATCGAGGTGATCGATAGGGGTATGGGGATCGAAGCCACTAGCAAAGGGAGCTTCCATACAATGTACTGAAGGAGTATCACCTCGACCTCCCAGACCCCCCCCCCCCCAGGAGGAGGAGAGGATCACTTTCTCATCAAAGGATATGCCAGACTATGAAGACTCATTTTACGATGCCTTGGTGATCCAGACGGCGGTGGAAAACTTCACGCTCTCGCCAATCATGGTGGACAACAGGAGCTTTGTGAACGTGATATTCAAGAAAGCCTTTAACGAGATGAAGGTGGAAGCTCGGAGGGTTTTAGCCTCGGATTGACCGTTGTTTGGTTTCTCAGCGGAGTGGATAGATGTTGACGGTGGAGTAAGGCTGCATGTGACTTGGGGGGGGGGGGTATCGAGGAACTTTCGGTTCGTCATCGTTGACGCTCCGAGCAGCTACAACGCAATCTTTGGGTGGCCCCTTATCAGCGCCTTTCATTGCGTCCCCTCCTCGTTTCATCAGTGCCAAAAGTTTAGCAGCAGAGGAGTGCAGGTCAGGATTAGGTGAGATCCGAAGGTGGCAAGGTAGTTCTACATGACTGCCGTCAATACCATATCCTATATGGCGGAAGCAGAAGAGCTGGAGAGGGAGATGGAAAGGGAGGAGGAATCTGTGGTAGGAGTGGAGAGCCTAGGTGAGGCTGGAGACGAAGCTGGGGGAGGAGTGGAGAGCCTAGGTAAGGTTAAAGAGGAAGCTTCAAGGTGAGGAGTGATCAACCGAGGAGAGGTTAGAGCGCATGTTGTGAAGGAGCAAGGGGTTTAGGGAGAAATTGGGGGTGAGAACTAGAGAGGTAAATAAGTAGAGTTGCTTCGAAAAGGCTTGTTTGAAGCAATGGAGGTGTAGAGGCGAGAAGGTGAGGAGGAGTTGGGAGAAGAAGAGGAAAGGGCCAGCAAGGAGCAGTCTTGGCTGGAACCGGCGGAGGAAGTCGTGGAGATGGAGGTCGTCAGTAGGACAGGGAAGGTAGAGAAGGTGACGATCAGCGAGGGCTTAGGCCCAGAAGACCACGCTAGGATGCGACAGTGCATCCAAAGGAATGTTGACATCTTTGCCTGGAGCGTGGAGGACATGTCGGGCATTGACACTATTGTGGTCTGCCACTGTCTGAACCTGGACTCCAAGACGCGCCCCATTCACCAGAGGATGAGGACCATCTCCACAAAGCTAGAGGATCCCATCCACGATGAGGTGAAGAAGCTTCTGGATGCAGGTTTCATTTCAGAGATCCAGTACCTAGGATGGGTCTCTAATTTGGTAATGGTAAAGAAGAGTGATGGGAGGTGGCGCATGTGTGTAGACTTTTCTTTGTTGAAAAAATCATGCCTGAGGATTGCTACCCCCTGCCTTGGATCGACGTGCTAGTTAATTCAGCCGTCGGTTTTTCTATAATGGGTTCTTGTGATGCTTTTTTAGATTATCACCAGATCCACATGCATCCCCCTGACGTCAAGGATGTCTCCTTCATCACAAGGGAGGGATACTATAGCTATAATATGATGCCCTTTGGGCTAAGGAATGCAGGTGAAACCTACCAGTATATGATGGACCGAGTCTTCCAAGCCTAAAGGGGGAGGAACCTGGAGGTCTACGTCGACTATCTTATGGTAAATAACAGGGGGTGGACATGCACCTACTTGATATAGAGGAGACATTCGCGACCCTATGAAAGTTCAAGATGAGGCTAAACCCCAAGAAGTGTGTCTTCGGGGAAAGCTGAGGTAAATTCCTTGGGCACCTCCTATCACCGACGAGGTCGATCCTAACCCGGATAAGGTAATGTCAATCATGGAGTTTGAGTCACCTCATAATGCCAAGGAGGTTCAGTGCTTGACATGTAAGCTGGCCAGGTTGAGCTGTTTTCTCCCTTGAGTCGGGGATAAGTGCTTTCCCTTCTTCAAAATGCTTCGGGGGAGCAAACATTTTGAGTGGATGGAGGAATGTGAGGAGGCTTTCAGAGCATTGAAGGCCCAACTGTCCCAAGCACTGCTCCTTTAGAGTCTGAAGGAGGGGGAGGACCTAACCCTGTATCTTGGGGTATGGGTAGAAGCAGTGAATTTTGTTTTCGTGCGGGAAGAAGGGAAGAAGCAGCTTCCAATCTATTACGTCAGTAGGATCTTGAAAAAGGCGAAACTTCGCTACCCTATCCTGGAGAAGTTGTCTTTCTTGCTAGTCATCTCAGCCATAAAGCTCAGGCCATATTTCCATGCTCATTCAATCAAAGTGATGACGGACCATCCCTTGCGCAAGATCTTTGAAGTGGTGGAGCATTCAGGGCGGTTGGCCAAGTAGTCCATTTAACTAAGCTAATTCGACGTCTCCTTCTTTCCAAGGCTCCCATCAAGGCACAAGCAGAGGCTGACGTCTTGGCCGACTACGTCATAGAGCTGGATGGGGAGGAAGCGCTGCCAAGGGAAGCCTGGAAGATGTACGTTGATGGAGCCTCGGGGAAACATTCCCTTGGGGGAGGTGTAGTGTTTGTGAGCCTCCAGGGGGTCACCATAGAGCAAGCGGTTGTGCTGCACTTCCGAGACACTAGCAATCAGGCAGAGTATGAGGCTGTCATAGTCGGGTTGTGGTTAGCTTAGGAGCTCGGGATTCACTATGTGGAAGTGCTCACAGACTCACTAGTGGTGGCGTCGCAAATTAGGGGGGAATATGAAGCAAGCGAGCCAACCCTCCAGAGGTACTTGTCCAAAGCGAGGGTGATCATTGGAGGGTTCTGAGCATTCTCAATTCAGCATGTCCCTAGGGAAAAAAATATAGCAGCGAACCGATTGGCCATGTTTGGACCCCGAGGGGGGACCTTGACTGAGCTATTTCATTCAATAATCAAGGAAGGGGAGTTTATTGAGGTTGATCAGCGACCCTCGTGGGTGGATCCCTTAGTGACATTCCTAACCACGGGCAACCTCCCCGAAGGGGTCAGGGAGGCAAAGGGCTTTCGGCATAAAGCGGCCAACTATCTTATGCATGAAGGGAGCTTAGA
Source organism: Platanthera zijinensis (assembly GCA_039513925.1). Classification (NCBI taxonomy): domain Eukaryota; kingdom Viridiplantae; phylum Streptophyta; class Magnoliopsida; order Asparagales; family Orchidaceae; genus Platanthera; species Platanthera zijinensis. The sequence goes on along the minus strand of CM077093.1, from coordinate 105,418,138 downwards.
TTGGAAGATGCTATCTGGCTTTCTAGCGCGATGTGTGGTGGAGGAAGAGATTCAAATGATTTTGGAGGAGGTGCACTCTGGGGAATGTGGTATCCATTCAGGAGGATGAACGTTAGAGGCAAGGGTGGTCAAGCAGGGATACTTATTGCCCACCCTGAGGAAGGATACGACAGAGTTTGCGAGGAGGTGCCAAAAGTGGCATCTCTACACCCCCCTTCATCTCTTACCTGCTCAAAGTCTCCGAAGCAGCACGACGTCGTGGCCTTTCCCCATCTGAGGAATGGACTAAGTTTGACCTTTTTCCACAGCAAACGGATATAGGAGGTTCCTCCTAGTCATGTTTATTTACTTCTCGAAGTGGATGGAAGTCAAGGCATTGTCCAAGGTAACCTCCTAGGTCATCAGAAACTTCGTCTGGGGAGAGATCATCTGCAGGCACGGGTTACCTCAGGCCATTGTCCCGGAAAATGGGCCACAATTCGCAAGCGAAGAGTTCATCAGCTTATGTACCTAGCTAGGGGTTGACCTCAAGTTTGCCTCCGTCCACCACCCTAGGAGCAACGGCTAGGTGGAAGCGGAGAACAAGGTTATAGTGAACCTTCTCAAGAAGAGCGTGGAGAACCTGAGGGGGAGTTTGGTGGAGCAACTCCCGTTGGTGCTTTGAGCTCTGCGGATAACCCCAAACACGACAATTGGAGAGACTCCCTTTAACCTCTCGCATGGCTGTGAGGCGGTCCTGCCTTTGGAGTTTGAGGTTCAATCCCCTCGGCTTGCAGCTGCTAGCAAAGGAGACGAGCCATGGAGGGAAGGAAATGAGGAGGAGCTATGGCTCTCATTGGACATGGTAAAGGATATTCACAATGTGTCCTCTATCAGGCAAGAGGAGGTCAAGCGATGGATGTTAAAGTACTTCGATAAGCATGTGAGGATCAAGCAATTCGCCGAAGGTGATTTGGTCCTAAAGAAAGTTGATGCGGCCGAAAGATCGGCTCCTGTGGGAAAACTCAACCCTAAATGGGAGGGGCCTTACATTATAGAAAAATCCCTGGGGTTGGGGGGATACCATCTCCAGAATGTGGAAGGGGTATCCATGAGCAATGCATAGAGTGGCGATTACTGAAGCGCTTCTACCCTTAGTGGGAGACAAGGTTGTAAATCTAATTTATAATAAATTCATTGAGTTATTTCATGGTCGGTATATTTTGAGTGTTGAAAAAAGAGGTTGGCAGTTAACAAGACCCCGAGATTATCCCACTGCTCAGGCTCCCACTAGCTAGCAGGTCTAGAAGGCGCGCTCGGCCCCGGGTAGACCCGCTGCCAGGCTCTAACTAGCTGGTATGGCCTTAGGCTCGCCTGTGGGGTAAGGGAATACCTCAAGAGGTGATTCCGCTATGAAGACTCTCCTAGCTGGTAGGGCTGGAAGACACGCTTGGCCCCGGGTAGACTCGCTGTCTAGACTCTCATTAGCTGGGCGGGGCTATAGTAACACCTAGGGGGAAAGGATGAGAGGTTGAAGAAAGAATTGAGAAACTAAGTAATACCCTTAGATGATCCCGCTGCTCAGGCTCCCACTAGCTGGTAGGTCTGGAAGGCGCGCTCAGCCCTAGGTAGACCTGCTGTCAGACTCTCACTAGCTGGCAGGGTCTTAAGCTCGCCTGGGGGGGGGTGGTAAGGGAATACCTAGAGTGATGACTCCACTGCACAGAATATCCTAGCTGGCAGGGCTTGAAGGAGCACTCGGCCCCAGCTAGACTCGCTTTCCAAACTCTCATTAGCTGGGCGGGGCTGTAGGCACACTTGGGGGGGAAAGGATGAGAGGTTGAAGAAAGAATTGAGAAACTAAGCAAGACCACGAGATGATCCCACTGCTCAAGATCCCACTAGCTGGATGGTCTAGAAGGAGCGCTCGGCCCCGGGTAAACCTGTTGCCAGGCTCTCACTAGGTGGCAAGGCCGTGGGCTCACATGGGGGTAAGGAAATACCTCGAGTGGTGATTCCGCTATGCAGACTCCCATAGCTGGCTAGGCTAGAAGGCACGCTCGTCCCCAGATGGACTCATTGTCCAGGCTTGAATTAGCTGGGCAGGGATGTATGCACACTTGGGGGGAAAGGATGATAGGTTGAAGAAAGAATTGAGAAACTAAGCAAGACCCCGAGATGATCTCGCTGCTTAGGCTCCCACTAGCTGGCTGGTCTAGAAGGCGCACTCGGGCCCGTGTAGACCCGCTTCTAGGCTTTCACTAGCTGGCAGGGTCGTAGGCTCACCTAGGGGGTAAGCGAAGACCTCGAGTGGTGATTCTGCTGCGCAGACTCTCCTAGATGGCATGGCTAGAAGGCACGCTCGGTCTCGGGTAGATTCGTTGTCCATGCTCTCATTGGCTGGGCCAGGCTGTAGGCACACCTGGAGGGAAAGGATGATAGGTTGAAGAAAGAACTGAGATACCAAGAATAACCCCGAGGTGATCTCGCTGCTCATGCTCCCCCTAGCTGGCAAGTTTGGAAGGCACGCTCGGCCATAGGTAGGCCCGCTTCCAGGCTCCCACTAGTTTATAGGGCCGTAGGCTCGCTTGGGGGTAAGGGAATTCCTCGAGTGGTGATTCCGTTGCGCAAACTCTCCTAGCTGGCAGGGCTGGATGGCACGCTCGGCCCCGTGTGGACTCGTTGTCCAGGCTCTCATTAGCTAGGCGGGGCTGTAAGCAAACCTTGGGTGAAAGGATGGGAGGTTAAAGAAAGAATTGAGGAACTAAGCAAGATCCCATGTGGACCCACTGTCAGGCTCTCACTAGCTGACAGGACCGTGTGATCTCTTAGAGGGAAGAAGTAAGAAGGGGATATTTGTTTATGTGATCCCAGGTGGGCCCGATATCCATGTTTACACCAAGCAGACAGAGCAGTTGAAATCATGATGGAGTCACGATGCTCTTGATGACAACTTCCCACACAGCTAACACAAAGCCCTAAGTGAGGATGCGATGACCAAGACCCCTCTCGACAGGCATCTCGGTAGGGGTCTCGACAAGGTTCTCAGCTTAACACTCTCGGTAGGGGTCTCGACAAGGTTCTTGGCATAACCATCTCGCCAGGGGTCTTTCCCAGGCTCTCGTCATAGCCATTGCCCCTGGGGTCCCGGCCAGCACCTCTCGACAAGGCTCTCGGAATGGCCCCCTTTCGGCAAGGCATACTGCAGGTCCATTTCACTAAGTTTTACTAGGCCAGCTCTTCAAACAGGCGGAGGCTATCACCTAAGAGCTTAGGGTTATCGCAAAGGTCATGGAAATCTCGGCAAAAAGAAAGATCTTTCAATACGAAGTAATAGTGGAAGCATTGGTTGGGGGATCTTGCCCCTTACCAAAGTTACAAAAAATATAGCTTTACATGTTTACAAAAATAAGATTACAACGAAAGCTCAAAATTGTGGAAGCTATTTTGCAGGCTTGTCGGGGGTCCCGCCGGAGTTTCCATTGGAGGTCTCATCGAAGGTCCAGCTGGAAGTTCTGCTAGGGGTGTAGCCGGAGGACTTGCCTGGCGAGCATCCGCCAGTTTCCTCGTCCAAGACCACCTCGGCCGTATTGATGGTTGGAGAGATGTCCCTTCCTATAGGACTGTGGATGGGCTTGAACAACAAGTGCAAAACCCCTAACGTCATTAGGGTCTCGCCTCCTTCGTTCAAAAGATCCGTCTCCCGCAATACCCTGATGACCATCTTGGCCATAGCTTGTGTATTCTCCTGGATGATCACATCGAGCTCGTAAGCGAAATAGTCGCGGCGCTCCACTCTTTCCTCAAGCAATGGCCGGGCATGCGCTAGGGCCAGGACCTCCTCCAGGCGCTTCATCTTGGCTCATAGAAGCTTGTTCTCGCACTCGACGTCGGCCACTCTGGTGCGAGTAAAATGGGCTTGTGCGGAGTCCTGCGAGAAGGTACTGTTAGGAAAAAATGTATGTGCTAAATATATATACTAAGGGGGCGTGAATGTTGGAAGGTCCCGCTTACCTCAACGGTCGGGCGAAGGGAGAGAAGCTTTTGGGAGGCCGCCAAGTCGGACTTCAGGCTAGCCATCTCAGCCACTACCGCATCTCTCGACTTGATCGTATCAATGAGGTTGCGCTCTATGTTGAGGGTGCGGCACCCAGCCATATGCGAAAGCTGGACCGCGCGAAGTTGGGCCTAGGTAGCGTCGAACACGAGCTCCAAGGATGTCATCCGACAAAACATGTCGGAGTCCTCCCGATAATAGAGGTTGTATCCTAGCGCGAAGGCGTGGACGGTGCTTGAATCCCGCTCCCTCTAGGAGTGAACAATGGTGGAAACCGCGAAGCGGTTGGTGGTGTGATCCCACTATAGTAAAGGCAGGCCCTCCATATCCTTGTATTTATCGCCGAAGTCGAAATTCTGGTGCCCTTTCGGTACCGACAGCGTGAGGACTTGGCCGGGGTCTTTGCGGCAGGCTGGATGGCATCCGCCTCGTCGGCAACTGAAGGTGTCTCGGCAGGGGTTTTGGCGGAAGCCAGTACGACAAATTTACCCTTGTCCGCAGCATACAGTTTTGATCTCTTGAGAGGAGGTTCAGGGTGGGAACTCGGCTTCCGCTTCTTGGCAATTGGCATGGAAGAGGATCTCGGCTCCTCCAGATAGGCGGCTGCGGCATACTTTGCGAGAGCCAAGGGGTCGGTGAGTGCCCTGGTCTCATCAAAAGGTTGGTGGAGGGGGATTTTTCATTCATTTGCAAGACCCATGGCTAAGTAACCCTGCTTCTCAAGTAAAAACAAAGGATTGCGAGAATAGTTTGAAATAATACCTTCGTCGGGAGTAACAGGCTTGGGAGAATCAAGGTCTCGATGATGGAACGGGAAATCGAAAATCTTAGTCCCAAAAAATTCAACGAGGGCGCCCTCTCGCCCTCTGAGAGCAGGAGGCTTATAGGTGGCTTCGTCGTATTGAACTTGCGCGAGTGGAATGTTTCCATAGTCACCGGAGACAAAAACGAATATTTGTCCCTAGTGGTGGTTCTTTTGTGCGAGACCGCTCATCTTCACCAATTGCACCGAGAAGAAGACTACTCCGCCTTTCGCACGAAAGTTGAACAGATTCTGAGATATAGGAAGCCTGAATTCGATCGCTTCCGCCCGCATCTAACAGATGAAGGCCACCAGAATCACGACGGAGTTTGGGTTTAGCTGGGCCGGCACCACCACATAGTACCGAAGTGCCTGGCGCACTTCCGGCCAGAGGGTGAGGCAAAAACCCCACCTCGAAGTGCTCCATGGGAATGGCAAGCTCCCCGGCCGACGCGAGGTTAGCTCTGTCGACGTTCCCGGGTTTCCGCGCTGAGAACCCAGTGGGGATGAAGTTGGCAACTATCATGTCCAACTCCTCCAAAGTCAGCTGGTAGGGAGGGAAATTTTGTTCAAGAAAGGATTGCGCGCACTTGGAGCGGCCATCGCCCTCGCAAGGCATTTCGAAGAGAAGGCGAAATCCATTACACTGTAGAGATCGGCGATGGCAGTCGGGAGAAGGACAAAGGCTTGGAATCAAAAAAAGTAAAAGAAGTAAATGCAGAGAAGAAAATGTGGTTGGTGGATCGGCATATTAATAGAGGATACGGAAATCATGAGTCTTTTCTTAAGAAATACGGCAGGGAAACAGTCAACGAATCAACAAATCTTGATGTCCTGACTCCTCTGTTTCCATTCTGCCTCGTCACCTCTCCATGGACCTGCAGGAAGCGAGAACCTCCCAGGAGGTCTAGGGAGAAGACAAATGATCTCAGTGCGCGAGAAGTATTGAGCAAGGTGTATAGGTTAGGCATACATAGAGTATCAAAGAGAGCATGCGAAGAATAGGCAAAAAGGACAGATACAAAGGGGTTCTCGCTGAGCGAGATTCTCCAAACAGCAAAATAAAAAAAAAAGAAAATAATAATAACAAATAATACTCATAATAATCATTAGCTGTCGAAAGGCGCTAGTGGTACAAAGGGGAAGGGGTAGGCTGGGGGGGTTGGGGAGAGAAGAGATAAAGGGAACAAGGCTGAGTATAGCTCCCACCTCCAATGACCCTGATATCGTCTCCTAAGCCTTAGAGGTTCCCGCGGATTATAGAAGGCCGTTAGAGCATTCAGCCCTTGGTAGGCCAAGTGGAGCTAACCCTGAACCTGGGCGATATATCTTCTGTGGGAGGTCTCGGCGAAAAATGCCAAATGGGACTCCATTTTTCCAATGATGTAGGCGCAGTCCCGCTCGACAGTCCCCAGTCGCTGCTCCATCATCTCTTGGATTCTCTTCACCACCGCTGAGTCGGCTTGCTGACGCCTTGCAAGCTTCGATAGTGTTAACACAATCCATTGCAGTCGCGCTTTGCTACTCCCGGAGGTTTCAAGAAAGTCTTCCATCTGGCAAGGAGAGGGGGGGAGAGTCTCCCCGTCTTCTTCTTCCTCCTCTTCATCCTCATTTCATCTTCTTCCGCTTCAGCTTCCACACCCTGAACTTTTGGACCTTAAGGGCACGCTGTCAGATGAAAGCAAGAGCGAGAGGGAAAATGATAGGTTCCCGCAATCTTGAGTTGTAGCCGGGGGTTCTCGCTGACGGTTAGCGAGAGGGACAAGACAGTCTCTTAGGGCTCTTTCAAAAGAACAGGTGAAGAGGTTTTCCCCTCTCGGGGCGGAATGTCCTATTCTCCAAGGTCTCGGCCTCCGTCGGTAGGGGGACCGAGGCACCCTTTTCGAACAAAGCCTGGGATTCCAGTACGGAAGCTAATTTTTCAGCGATAGCCCCTCCAGCTGTGGTATAGGTGTCGGCTGCTTGGTTGACGGGATATTCGGTAGCGGAAACCCTAGGGCTCAGGTCAACGATGTCTAAGTCTCCAAAAGAAGGCGCTGCGAGAAGCATAGTCAGTGGAAGGTAAAGGTAGATCAGTAAAAGCAAAAGCAACATGATGAAATATCAGGAGTGCTTGGGATATTGGCCGGAGTAGTCATAGGGGCGGCCCCCCGAGTTGGACGGCGGGGCCTCGAGGAGGGGGCGGGACGCCTCTGCATTCGACAGAGGGTTTTCGGCGATGCCTTTCAGCACCTTCCCCTACAAGAAGGGTGATACATCAATACACGACCAAGTTCATTGAGAACATTCGCGCATATGGGCGAGGCGAGAAAAGTACCTCTGGTAGGGAATGGGGATTCTCATCGTGGTTTGGATTTGGGGTAGGTGAAGCTCGGTTCTCCTTCAGCAGGTCGCTCCTGACCGATTAGGCATTCTTTTTTTATTTCTTTGGGCGAGAGAACTCGCTGGGTAGTTTTTCTCCTGCTGACAACTCGCCCACTACCTTCAGGTCGGTGGGCCTCTTGCCCATCAGCCAAGGGGTGACCTTGGAAAAGTTAGCGCGGGCCCTTGCCCTGGATGCAGCAAGGCGGGCCTAAATCTCCTCCGAGAGAAGCTTTTCAGCATTTTTGGCACGTATTTCCAAGTCCATGCAGGGGATCGAGCAGAAAGTAAAGATAGTAGAGATGGCCTGAAAGATAAACTCAACGGTGTATTGATAGGGCGGAGGTGGGGTCTGCAAAAAGTTTCCTAGCCAGATCAGCATGTACCCACCGAATATTAGGGGTTGGACGTGTCTTTCCGAGTGTAAGGCTAGCTCGCAAAGAGCGGGGATTATGCATAACCCCATATTCACTAGGTAGGACCAAGATCTCCCAAGGACCCAAACTGGGCTAGCCGTGGGCTAGCGTTAAGCATATTGGGTCAGGCAAGAGGACTGGGCTGGAGGGTTCTCTCTAGGAGATGGAGGGAAGGCTCTCGCCCAGGGGTTATGTAGCGTCAACACATTGAGCTCAGAACTTCGAGCTGAGAACGCTGGTTTGTCGAGCTCAGATAGTCGAGCTGAGAATGATGGTTTGTCGGGTAGGCGAAAAAGATCCCTCCCTAGGCCGACGGGAAGGCTCTCGCCCTGGGCAGGAAAAAGGTATTGCGCCTCTCTTTGACGTAAGCTCAACGCCTCTGTTTTTTTGTTCCCGCTTGGGGTAAGCTAGAAGGATCGCGCTCAGAGCAAGTATGGTTCCCACAGAGCTCAGCAGGAAGAACTTCCGTGAGGTGGAACCCATGCGGCATCCAAACCCGAAATTACCTAAATATCCCTTAGTCTTCATTTAGCTCTTCAGAAAAGCAGAGTTTGGCTTTTTGCAGATCAACCCAGGGGCTTGATAGTAATTTTAGGGAATCAAAAGAACGCTTTTGGCATACTAGACTTTGAAAACTTATAAATAAACTCATGGAGTTTGTCAGAAAGTAGGCCATCATCCTTTCTAAAATTCTCTAGTGTGCTTTCGAGGTTCTCCTAGCCCAGCTATTGGCTTCGGAGGGGAAGTGCTTAGAGATCTCAAGTGTTAGTGGAGGGACCTCCTAGCTGAGGATTAGGGTTTGTTATAGGTTCTTTATTGCTAGTAAGAGGTCAAGGTTTGATAGAAGTAGGTGCTAGCTACACCCCCAAGGACCGAACTCTCGTTGAAGCCATTTTTGGCTTCAAAAAGCCGCTTTTCCTCTCTCCTCCTTGGAGAGCTCGTCCGACCACGTTTTCTTCCTCCAAACTTCACCGAAAGCAAAGATATTTCGTCGTTCCCTTCATCTCCTTCTTCAGAGGAGCATTTGGAGCTCCTTCTCGCTGCCATTGGAGAGTTTTCCGGCGACTACCAGCCTTAACGATTCGTGAAGAAGACAGGATAAACACCTTTGAAGTAGGTGACAACACTTCAAGCTTCCTTTGAACTCAACCACCGACCGAGCCCGGACGAAGACCGACAACCTTCGACTCTGGCCAAGAATCATGGCTAGCCATCACGTGTTGGGTTGTAAATCTACTTTTTACTCTCATTTGGATGTTGTTTCTTTACTTTGGATGTTTTCTAAACTTCCTACGAACTCTTAACAATCTTCAAGTTGGTTTATTATTACAAATGTTGTGGTATTTCTTAGCTTGGCTTTACTTCCATTGCTTTCTTTGGGTAGTTGCTTGGTGATGCGCCGCAGTAACGAGTCTTAGGGGCTGACTTGGCGAAGAGGTGCTTTCAACCCTCAACGGTTACGACTGCACGCCCTTATACTCATCAGAGTATTCCACCAATGTGAAGTGGTGATGGCGACCCGCGTAATTAGTTTTAGTTGTTACAAAACAAAAACTCAACCCCCAAACCTTTCTTGCGTTTGCAATCACTTTCCAACGTGGAAGATCACATTCCCAATCTACACTCCTCGAAAGATTCGATACTCGGAGGATAACTCCCCCAATTTATTACTTGACGACGATCGGTGCACTTGCCGAGATTGCATCACATACTTGTGTCCTTTGGAGTGGTTCTTCCTATGATGAGAGGAGGAGGAAGGTATGCTACTCCACTTCTTCCTCTTAATCAACTTATGAAACTGCCTGGAGAAGCCAGTAAATTCTTCATCAGAGCTGCTAGAGTCTTATGAACTTGGCCCTGTGCTGTCTGAATCAATAGGCCTCCTCGAAGGAGAGGCAATCCTCTCCTTGCTCTTCTTAGTGCTCTCAGCTCTGATGGCCAAAGAATTTTCCTTGGCCTGGGATTTGGTGATGGTCTCCTCCTCTTTCCTGGAAGTTACCTGCATCTCATAACAGAGCAGCTTCCCAAACAGAGTATGAGGTGGAGTATCAGCCAGCTTTGCCACTTCTCTAATGACACAGATCTTTGTGTCCTAGTGTCTTGTTAGAGACCTTAGGAACTTGTCATTTAGCTTATAATGGCTGAAGAACCTCCCATAGGTCCCCAGCTCATTCAAAATTCTAAAAAAAATTTCATAACATCCATTTATGTTCTCATTCTTGGACGGTCTGAAAGCCTAGGACTCTTGGTTGAGTTAGGAATTTCTATTATCTCTTACCTCCTCTGTGCCCTCCATGTAGACCACCAAAGTGTCCTACATCTCCTTAGAGGTTTGCTAGTGAACCAAGTTTTGGAAGGTTGAGTCATCTATGACACTAACAATGATGTTATGTTCCCTCTTATCCATGGTGGCCAAGATGACTTCATTCTTGGTCATCTCTAAATATTTCCTTGGTGTATGGACTGTTGCATCCAGAATTGAGAATTTCATAGGGATGAAAGGTCCCTCTTTGACTGTAATAAAGATCCTGTGGTCAAATGCTTCCATTAAAATCCTGACCCTCTACTTCAAAATTCCAAAGCTCTCCTACTTATTGATTGGAAGCTTCATGGAACCTAGCTCCATATGGTTCTCTCCTGAACCTATAAGTATACTTCTTTTAGCTACCCTTTGATATCTACTCAGACTGATAAGTACTATTTGATAAACCTCCCTCTGATACCACTTGAAAGTCTTTAGTTTCAAGTATAGCTAAAAACCTAGGGGGGGGGGTGGGTGAATAGGTTTTTCAATCTCTTTATATTTTTCCTTTATTAAGTGTGTTGTTGGTTAGTTATTTTCTACATTCAAGACACACCAGAAAAGAACACAAAAGTTTTATAGTGGTTCCCAAGATTATGGGTACATCCACTATCCTTCCAACCTTTCTAACAGTATGTTAGACAAGGCAATTCTCCAAAACTCGTCTCCTAAGAGCTTACTACATAGATCCCTCAGGATCTCTCAGTCTCCTACAAGACTTACCTCAGGCAGAAAGACCTACCTCAGGGCAAGCTTGCTCCTACAACTCAGTGATCCAAAGATCACCTACCTCAGACTAAATTAATAGTCATACATCTCAGGCTAGGAGGTTTTCCTAATAACTCTGAGAGGATGATGCTCCTACAGCTCTGGCACAATGCCGTAGCGATGAACCAAAGCTGGATCCTAAAACTTAGGCACAAAGGCCCTACCTCAGAGAGAATGACTCTCCTACCTCAAGGAAACAACCCTACCTCAGATCCACACAGGACCTACCTCAGATCAACAAATGTTCTTATACACAACCTTTATAAAATAGGCCTAAACCTCAGATCTAATGGATCCTACAAAAAGAAAGAGTTTGTGTAGATTTCACTCAAGAGAAGTTTCTCTGAGTCTTCTTCTTCCTGACCTGAGATGAACTCAGCCCTAACTTTCTTCATAGCAACAAGAAATATGATCTTCAGATAACATCTACTTGTGCTGGAAGTAACTAAAAAACACAAGTTTCTGATCTTGCTGATGAAGACAATGTTTTGACAGATCTTTTTATTCTTCACTCAGCTAAACTTGACTTTAGAAACTAGATAGCTCTGCATCTTCTTCTTTCTCAGAAACTCTTCTGAACTTGCTGTAGCAGGTAAAGATCGCTACAGCTAACTGCTAGAACTTTTTGATCATCAGGTTTGAACTTTTGCTTCAATCTCTATAACAATGGCGAGAGGAAGAATAAGTTGTTCTTCCACTTTGCGAAAAGATAAAACATAAAAATTGTTTTGTTTCCACTGATCTCAATCCTTTTATTATATGACATCAAACAACTATTTGACCCATGGACCCACCTAAAGTTGTTGGTTGCAACTTTGCTTTTTATAGAAAAATTCATACAGTAGGCATGCGGCGCCATTTGTCATATACGGTAGAATTTCAACAACATTTTGAGCTTTGTTGACGTCAGCAGACGTCCGCATTTGTAATTTAGGAAAATTCAGCTAGTTCATCCCAAGCATTGAGTGTGTTTAGTTAATAAACTTCACTCAGCGTAAAAACCCTTAGTTAAATAATCTACACTGTCAGGCATTGAGTGCGTCGAGTGAACCTTCATCACTCAATGAATTTGGACTTAGCTAATACTTCTGCACTTCTAGGCATTGAGTGCGTTGAATGATCAGCCATCGCTCAATGCTTTTGTCCTTAGACAATCTTCCTATTATTTTAGGCATTGAGTGAGCCTTCATCACTCAATGCTTCGGGACTTAGCCACTTCTCTGAATACCGACCATCTTGTTGAGGCGTTGAGTGAACTACCTTCACTCAACGCTTCTATACTTAGTTGATTTCCATAATTATTTAAGCATTGAGTGAGCATTCATCACTCAATGCGTTTTCCTTTGCTTGACTTCTTCAAGAGGCGTTGAGTGAACTCCCTTCACTCAACGCTTCTATACTTAGCATATTTTTTTGATGAGCTTGCATTGAGTGAGCTGTCCTCACTCGACACATCTGGACATAGACAGATTTTTCTGTCTATATCTTCTAAAGCTTTGACTTAACACTTGTCTATCAACGCCTTCTTCTATGGGCATTGAGTGATATGTCCTCAATCAATGCTTTTGGACTTAGTTGGATTTCTTCCTTGCCAATGCTTAAGCTTTGACATACTGTATTGTACTCGACGTCTCTTGTTATATGGTGTTGAGTGAACTGCCGTCACTCAATGCCTATGGACTTAGACACGAATTTGCTTTGCAAACTCTTGGGTTTTGACTCTCAATCCTATACTCAGGGCATTTTGGCATCTGGCATTGAGAGAACTGGCTTCACTCAGTGTATATGGAATAAGATGAATTTGAGTTTTTCCTCTATCCTTCCTCGACTTCTTGAATTGAGTGATCTGTCTTCACTAATCGCCTGTGGACTTAGACAAATATTTATCTCTCCAGCATTCTACCTTGTGACCACCTGTCACACTCACTTAGACAACCTATCTAAACTTGTTCCAAGGAACATCCTGCACATAATGAACTTGAACAACATCAAATACAATTATGCTCTTAGTATTGATTGTGATGTCTCTTCTAATCTAGTGAAAATTGAGGGAAATATTACCAACACCAGCCGATAACAAAATGGGAATTTCAAAGGAAGAAAACCAGAATGCACAATTGTTGAAAAGGATTTTTACATGCCAACTTTTCTACAATTCTTGTGCATGTTCTAAGCAGTGACCAAGCAGAAAAAGTTAATCTTATTTTCACTGCAAGCTACAAAAAGAATTTCTTCCAAGTTCAATCTTTGCAAAATTTCTTCAGAAGAATTCTTCTCTCTGTCAAGGTTCTCCTAAAAAAGACTTCAACTTTTTCAAGCCATGCTTTTAAGTAGTGATCATTGAAAAGAAATGAAAGAATCCAGCATAGTGCCTCATATTGAAAACTCAAACCTTGTCTTCTTGAGTCAAACTTGTGTAATTATTTTTTTTGTAGGATCCTTGTGATCTGAGTTGTAGCTTGTGTTAAGTCTGAGTTGTAGGACTGTATTAAGCCTGAGTTATACTGTTGTATTAAGAATGAGTTGTAGGGTCGTGTTAAGCCTGAGTTGTAGGGTTATATTGGGCCTGAGATGTAGGGTTTGGTTGAGCCTGAGATGTAAGGATGGTATATCCCAAGCTATAGGATCATGATACCAAGATCTAAGTGGTAGGACCATGGTTGTAGGTCTGAGGTAGGGTACTTGTGTTCTTGAGTTGTAAGATATGAGGATCTGAGAAATTTTGGAGAACTTTTCCGAAGCTAGCACTCTATTAGTTTGGTTAAGGTGGAAAGTGGATGTACCCATAACTGGGGAACCATTATAAATCCTTGTGTGCTATTATTTTTTTGTGCTGGTTCATTTTACTGTTGTGCTCAAAAAAATGAATACTTTAAAAGTATAAAAAAAATACAAACACATATTCCCCCCTCTAGGTGATTAGTAACCATTAACTTTGAAGTGGTATAAAAGCGAGGTTGATCAAAAAGTCTTAACAGCTAAACAAGATCCCAGGGGTTGAAAAGGTTTACGACACAATGAATCTAGTAAACTTTTCAAAGAACTTGGCTCCATGAAGATTCTTATCTATAGGAAGGAGAATTTTTGAATTTGGAAACAAAGGGTTAAACTCTTCATGGAAGCATCTGATCTAGAATATATGTCACTATTGAAGAGAGGCCTTTTATCATAATGAATGTCTCATACATAGATGCAAATCTCAAAGTCCCTAAGAAGTTTTCAGATATGACTAAAGATGAAGTTAACCTTGACACCATGGATAAAATAGAAAAGAATATTATTGTGAGTGTCATTGATGACTTTGCATTTAAAAATCATATCCATTGTCACACTTCTAAAGAAATATGGGAAACCATGGTTGTGTACATGGAAGGGACATAAGAAGTCAGTGATGACAGAACAACCTTATTGAACCAAGAATATGAAGTCTTCAGATAGTAGAAGAAGGACAACATTATTGACATTTATGAAAAAAATTTCAAGATAGTGAATAGTCTGAAAAATTATGGAAAGTCAATCACAAACTATGAGTTGAATTAAAAGTTCTTGAGATCCCTGAACAAGGAGTGGGACATCAAGATCTATATCATAAGGGAGATGGGAAACATACAACTTCAGTATTTATATGGATAGTTGTTGTCTTATGAACTCCACCAGAACACCAAGAAGAATGAGGATTGATATAACAAAGATAGGCAAATTGCATTAAAGGATGAAAGTTCCAGTGAAGGCAAAGAGAAGTCCTTACCCTCTCCTAGCAATCTAGCCAAGTTTATGGAATTAGAATCCAACACCTCTGGGGAAGATTTATTTAATGGAGACACGAACTTCTTTACAAGGAAATTCAAGAAAATTCCTAGGAGGAAGTAATGGTGCAATAACAAGTCTTCTTCCTCCTTCAAATCTAATAAGCATTACAATGACTTAAAGAGATCTAAAAAAGACCCCAAGAGGGACACGAATTACTGTAAACAGAACAAATTTTATTCTAATGGCACCATTAACTTTGGATGTGATGAGTCCGATTTATATAGGTTTTTTCGGGCTCATCTGGGCTAGTTTTAACGCACTTGCACTTCACATTTAGAAAGTTATCGTTGACATTTAATTTATTCTACTTATCACGCTGAGTGCACAATTTTGGCACAAGGGTGTGCAATTGCTCATTCTTTTGTTGGGGGTAAGCACATGGTGCTCCCCTTGGTTCTTTTTTTTTATTTTGTGCTATGTGTTGTTGTTGGGAGCTTGTGCTCCGACTATGTTTTATTGCTGTGCATGTAGTCGTGATGTCCCGTACTCATTTTCCAGTTCTGTGTAAAATGCACGGTCGTGCGCATTTCTTTGCACACGGTTTCAGAGCAATCGGGTGTTTCACACAGCAACTCTGGGGACTTCTGTTTCTACCCATGCGTTTTGTTCCCGCATGTTTTAGGCTAAACCGTGCGAGAAGGAATTGCATGGTTTGCACATTTTCTCATTATTCTTGCATTATGTGGTAAATCGTGCATTTCCTTCATGCACGAGCAAACATGCCCGTGCGCGAGTAAAATGCACGGTTCCCCTGTTTTACCCTCTTTTCTGCGCTCTGTGTTTACATGTGCGATTTACTTCACGCACGGGCGGAAGCACCCGTGCGCGAGTAAAATGCACGGGTCAATGCATCTTCTTCTGCGATCAAGATCTGCAAGTTAATAATGCACAGTTAGAGCACGGTCGTGCGCGAGACCGTGCATGATAATTTTTCTTATCTTTTTGTATTTAAAGAGCAGATTTTCACAATTAAAGGGGAGACTTCGTCCAGCCACTTCCCTCCACATTATTAGGGCAAAATCTGCCATTTCACAAAGTTGAGAAGATCTGAGCAATCATTCAACGCCAAATCCAAGCCGGAGCTTCCTCTCGGCCTCCTCCTTCATCCTAGAGCTTCAAAAGGGGATTTTATCTAGCTTTCTCCACCAAGCTTTGGAAGTTGTGCCATCCTCCACCGGCTCGTGACACGTAGAAGACGGGTCCATTTGGAGTGAGTGACAGCCTCCTCTACCATGGACGCAGTTGAGGACCGAGCTAGGATGCTGATTAACAACCCGGCAAATCCTACTGTGAATCCTTGGCAAGACATCGGATCCGGTATATTTCGCACACTTTTCTTCTCTTGTTGTTGATAGTTTAGTTGAACTTTTTGTATTAAATTAAGTAATCTTACATTTGTTACACGTTCATATGTAATCATGTCTATGCGATTGTATGTGTTCGTTATTTTCTTAAGGTGCGCCTATTTGTCCATCCGCCATCCATCCGTTCTTGTCATTCTAGCAATTGCTAGAAGCTTGCGCAGTGAAGATGTGCTTACGACCCTCAAATTATAGTTCTTACGCTTGCCTACTCATCCATCGGCCCAGCAATTTGGTGCATAGCAGCCCATGTAGTCTTCCATCCCGCCTGACGAAGCGACGCAAAGCGGCATTGCATAGGAGTAGTTGTTAGTGTTTTGCTTTATTTTATCACAACCATCAAAACCCCAATATTTAACTCCGACCTAAGGACTTCAATCTCAAGTCCTCCTCGATATTAACTCCACCCTTAATTTGTGTAAGACCCCCCTTATTTTTCATTTTAAACCACCGGGGTCTTAGGCCCAGGATCGCCGCTTTGCGGAGGCACCTTCATGTCCTGAAGGGTCATCACCACAAGGCGCCGATTCTGCCGGCCAATTCGATCACAGAAAAGGTAGCAAAATAAATGAAATAAAAGCAAGTCCACTATAAATCACATATATAGTAATAAAATCTCCACGAAGGGAGAGTCCACAGAAATAATGTAAAAGGTACTGAAAGTAAGGGCTTAGGCCCGATACATCATAATCCTCACTACAGATCACTCATGCGGAAGCAAACTATATCATCTAATATAAGTCAGGACTCACATTCCAAGCTAACTGAACTCCTGAGCTAGACTGTCCCATCTCCAAGCGGGCCGACCTCTGGGGCTGCTGCTCCATGGTTGGCTCCACGATCCCCTAAATGAAGTGGTTCAAAAATTGTTAGTCTATATGACTAAGTCCTATCATCCGCCACCCCTTCCCTCATGGACCTTAAGCACCGAGTGGAGAGGATGAGAGGGATGGACATGAAGGTGGAGAATAAATAAAAGCAGGTGGCGGCAGACCTATACTAGAAGTTTATAATATAAATAGCAGTAAGGCAAAGTATGAAATATAACCTTGACTTATGAGCGGAAACGCATAAGCCAAGGTATCTTCTGCAAAGCTCCCATCGTATAAAGTGTACCATACCACTTAGACGTTGTGGTGTCGGTTATCAAACAACAATATATATTTATATTGAATTTAACCTTAATTTATAAACTTGCCTACACAAGCTTATAGACCAAGGGGTCGTTTTGCAAGTCCTAATGTATAAGCATCCCATTCCACTTATACTTTAGGTGTTTGGGGTTAAATGAATCGATTATGCTATGAAATGCAAGTGGGTATGATGGAACATGCAAGTGCAACTCACACACTCGACTCTGTGCATACAGACCTTTAGTTCCACCTTTCGGAGCTGTTACCTCCCAGGATACCTCCGTAGTGGCAGACGGAAGCGGTGGGTTGGGCCTCGCCCACCTCAAAACCAGTAAAGCACTACCGGTCAGACCTATCATATGCCTCAACGCTTGGTGAACTAATCGGACGCCTGCGTAATCTTGCCGGCTGGCGCACAGGACTTCTGTTGGCAAAGTGCTAACCACACTTTCCGAGTGAGCGTATTAGCATCGGTGCATCGACCCACCAATACCGAAGAGCCACCACCTTAATTTTCTTTCCTTTAATGCACATGCAGTTTAACCGTAATCAAACAAAAACCGAGCCGAAGCTCCCCGGACCAAAACGTCCGTCTCTTAGCAAATCGAGCCGAAGCTCCCCAGACCATTCCGTCCGTCTCTTAACTAGTCGATCCGAAGCTCCCAACAATCTTCCTGTGCAAACAGTTTTTGTGCAATGTGAGATCCTAATTACTATATTACTCTTTTCAGTTGTTATTCCAGTTTACGTTAACCCAGGACTGCCCCCGGTATTCCCTGTGAAGGGCTCTCAAAGGGCACTAGGAACTATGATGGTAGCTGAAGCCTATCGTTCCCTTTCGCAAGGCACTTATTATTATTGGTTGAATCCCTTACCCATTACCCTCTCGTGTTACGATATACTAACCTAGTGTGATTTTTACCCTTCCTTTCCTCGGGGAAGACGATCTTTCGTCGAACCCGAATACCCCTAGAATCTAACCAAACGACTTCTCACTACTCTTCCTATCCCTCTATAGTGAAATAATACACACCAGTCCACCAAGCCAAAACGACAAACTCCAACAATTATCCCGGATCATATCGTATTGCTATTTAGCAATTTGCTACATGCATACCAACCTAGGCTATATGTCGAACCGAATAGGGGACAATCCAAATAATCATTCAAGTGCTCTAAATTATTTACTGGAGGCTTATCATCACACAAATAGACTAAATCCAAAAAATAATAATTTCTCTAAATATTCTGATATTTTAATTAATTTTCTTAAGGGTTCCAAGAGCTACTATTTGGTCATGAAGTGCACTTTTCATGTAAGTATAAAACTTCATAAAATCATGATAAATTCTAAAGAGCAAATCAACAGTAAATCCAAGATATGTGAATTTTTGAAATGGTTTAGGCCCCAAAATCACAATTTTGAATATATGGTTATTAATACCTATTATAAGAATCAAAGGTCAAAAATATTGTTCCAAAAATTATAGCAAAAATCCAGTAAGATCATCATGGCCTAAAAACACTCTAGAAGAATTCTCACAATTTTCCAATGAATAGTAACTCCTAATTTAATTGTACATTTTTAATTCCAAGCTCTTGGGTTTTTAAAGCAAGTACTGTAAATAATTACCTAAAAATTATGAGAAAATCCCAGGACTTACATTTGATATAAAACACCCATTGACTAGATTTCATAATTTTCATAATAATAGTAAGCTCCACATCTATTTTTGATCAAAATTCATATTTCATAATTTTATGAATGAAGTACCTAAAATAATCAGATAAAACTCCTAAGAAAAATACTAAAGGTATTACATGCTATAAGATGCACTAATCCAAGATTTCATAACATTCCAGTGAACAGAAATTCCATAATAATCAAAATAAATATCTAGGGCACAACTAGGGTTGTGAATGAAGTACTGTATAAATTAACCCAAAAATCTCAACAAAATTATATTATGGCCAATTAGACCAGAACATCACCCTGCCCAAATTTTATTTGATTATAAGTTCATTTCACAGCATAATAATTCCAAATAAGGTTGGTGCCCTAAACTAGGGTTAGAGTTTTTAGGGTGTTAAAGGCTTTCAAATTCAATGAAACTTCATCCATAAGACCATATACACTCTATGATATACTCCACCAAATTTCAGGTCATTCCAAAGTCATTTGACCCAATGACCATCAAACCCTAAAAATCCCAAAAAAGGGTCTACCCTAGAGTCCTAGGGATACCCTGCCCCAAACCACTCCAAATTCCATTGGAGGGTGTGTCATACCATAAAAAGTCAGTGACCAAAGTTTCAGGCTCTGTTGAGATGATTTGGCGACTCAAAACCCTAATGGGGTGTTTTGACCTAATTACCCCTTTGAGTGACAACCAAGGGTTGGATAAGAACCTAATCAAAACATCTTCAAATGAGATGAAATATTTACCAGAGCCTTTTCATTCCCTTTAAGACTACCCACCCAAATTTGGGGGGATTTTGAGGTGTTTATGACTCCTATTTAATTTATACTTGGTTTATTAAATTTTTCGAAAAACTATAGAAAAATATTCTCCAAAAATTTCCATTTTTGGACAGGCCCTAAATATAGATTGGGTAGACTCCTTGCCCAAATTTCAGCTCATTTGGACAAGGGATGAGAGGTGGGCATCCATTTGAATTTAAGGTTATCCCTAGGTATAGGTCCCACCAAAATGGGTGCCCTGGCCCAACCAGTGGTCCAAACTTGTCCAAATAAATTTTGGATTAATGTAGACCCTTAGGGCTACACATTTCATGTTGATTACTTTTCCATTAAATGAGGCTAAGTATTTTTATAAATTAAAACCAAATACTGCATTAAGTGTGACAAAATTGTATTAAATCAGATAAATAAATATTTAAAACATTCTGCACGAATCTTAAAGCCTCCATATGGACGGCATCGGGTTATCCCCTTCCTCCAGCCGAAGGCACAGATTTCCTCATCCTGGAGCGGCTTGTGGGTCGATTTCTCGGCCACTCGGCTACTTCCCCGGCCGGCCACCGCCACCACCACCTTCAGGGAGGTGGGGGCTACCCCCAGCCGGCGGCACGACCGCCGGAGACACCTAACCCGACGATTCTACCAAGCCGATTTTTCGGCCGAAACCATGAAAACGAGAATTTGGATCGGGCTCAATTGAGCCCGAACCTCAAACCTAAACATTCCTAGGATCTATCCATGAAGCAAGGAGTGGAGGAGGACCTTTCCGGCGGCCTGAATGCAGGAGGAACGATGGGATGCCATGGTCGACGGCGGCGGCGCTCGGCTTCTGCAACAACACTATGTACTGGCTCGGCTCCTTCAGGTAAATGGTGGGAAATCTTCCCCTTGACCCACTGATGGAGTTTTAATGCTAGATTGGGGAGGGGCTGTAGCTTCAATGGACATTAAAGCCATTAAAGGTGTTTGCTCGGGTTGAGAGGAGGGGGGCTGAAACTGCCCCTTGGTGGCCGGGAAATGGCTGGAATTAACTCCTCTCCCCTAGAGGAGTTGATTTCAGCTATAATGGATGGATGTTGGCCTCGTTTGGTCGGTCCCCACACAAATTCTTCTTCCCCCCATTTTCTCTCTCCTCCATTAACATGGAGAAGAAGCTTTCTCTCTCCTAGTCACCCATGTTGACCATGCTGACCACTCGAGCCAATTGGCAACCCATTCACTCACATATTTTTAGGGAATGATGTTAGCCCAAATGGGAGGAGGGCTTAGGCTTGGGTTAGCCTACATGAGCTAGGTTTGACTTGGCTTAGGTTAGGGTTGACTTGGGTCTATGTGGCAATTGGGTTGACCCCCAAGGGGTTCTTAGTGACCCATTGACTTCCCTGGAGGTCGAGGAAAGGTTGGGTAGGGTTGACTTGCATGGACCCTTAGGGATCTAGTTGATCCTCTAATAGGTTAGTGGTGTTGTGGTGGGGTCATGGAGTCATGGTGAAGCCCTAAAGTCAAACCATAGATATGGTGATGAGGTTGTGCCATAGGAAGACCAAGGTGAATCTCACCTTGGCCTTTGCTAACTTGGCCCTTTTTATCTTCCTAGGGATTTGTCATGACTTGGTCATGACCAAAACCACTCTTAGGGATATAGTTGAAAATGGGATGTTACAAATCCCAATAAACAAAACAAAGATTTCGTCCCCGAAATCGAGGTTTAGCCTTCGGGGACACGTATGGGAGAGAAAGAAACTTGTAACATCCCATGAAAATTGATAGATCACAGCACAACGCCACGTTTGCTAAATGTGGTTTAAAGGGGAAAACTCATATATATCACTAATTCGCCCAATTTACAACGTTTAGACCCCAATAAACAAAAGATTAGCCCCTATTCCTGAAATTCCAGTCCTACTAGTTTAAAAGAGGAAAGTAAGTTGAACGTCCTGAGAGGTTGTGAGGTATACCTGGCTGAACAGCTCTGAATACTTTTGTCACATCAGGTCCTGGGGTTCCCAGGTATGCTCCTCCTGGCCGTGGTCCCTCAACAGAACTTTGACTAACGGAACCATCTTGCAACGCAGGACCCGTACTCCTCTGTCGTCGATTCGAACTGGCTCCAAGTGAACAGACCGGTCTAAAGCTACCGGCCCATTTGTGGTCAAGATCTGCTGCTCTGGGCGTAGTAGAGCCCTCCTCAGCGAAGAAATGTTGAAGACGTCGTGCAGAGCTGCCAGCCCCGGTGGCAATTCTAGCCTGTAGGCTAGGGGCCCGATCTGCTCCAGGATCCAGTAAAGGCCCATATACCTAGGGTTGAGCTTCTTCTTCCGACCACGCACCTGTGAAACTCCATGTATGGGCCGGATCATCAAAAACACTCGGTCCCCCACCTGAAACTCCACTTGACGATGCCGGGCGTCATAGTACTTAGCCTGTCTTCTCTGCGCCTCTAACATACTATCTCTAATCAGTCTCACCTGAGCCTCGGTGTCTTCAACAAAATCCGATCCCAACTCCTTCGGATCCTCGTCCTGAACCCAAGAAAGCGAGGTCATGCTTTTCCTTCTATACAAGGCTTCATAAGGCACCATCCTGATGTTGGACTGGTAGCTGTTGTTATAGGAGAACTCGACCAACGACAACATCTTCTCCCACGGCTCCCCTCGGTCCAGTATACACACTCGTAGTAGATCCTCCAATGTCCTGTTGGTGCGCTCTGTCTGCCTGTCCGTCTGAGGGTGGAAGGCCGTGCTAAAAGTCAATCGAGTGCCCAGGTATGCATGCACTGACTGCCACTCCATGGATGTAAACCGTCCATCGCGGTCCGACAGTATCGTCCTAGGCACGACATGATATCGGATATACTGCTCCACGAACTTTCGTACTAGCACTCCCACCGAGTCATCCTTCCTGATTGGTATAAAGCGGTCCACCTTCATCAACCGATCAACCATCACCCAGATTGAGTCATTCCCCGTCCGAGACCGGGGAAGCCCATGTATAAAATCAATAGCTATATCATCAAACTTCCACTCCGGCACTGGGAGTGGCTGTAGCAATCCAGCGGGGTTCCTGCACTCCGCCTTCACAAACTGGCATGCCTCGCAGTAAGTCACGAAGTACGTAATGTCCTTCTTCATCCCAGGCCAAAACATCATCTTCTTCAGATCTGCCGTCATCTTGGTGATCCCCGGGTGTATAGAATATCTGCTACAATGCGCCTCCGCCATGATGTCCTCCCGAATCCAGCATCCTGCGGGTATATATACTCTGCCTCTTAAATGTAGCAATCCATCTCTCAGGGGATAGTCTCCTGTCAAACCCTCCTCCAAGGCTCGGAATATCGGCTCTGCCCATGCATCTGTCCTCTGTCTATCCCGGATGCGGTCCCGAATATCATTTATGGCCACCATCGATGCCAAATACTCCCTATATAGCTCTTGATCATCCTCGGACACTTGGGATATTTGCATATCTCTGAAGGACCGGACTAGCTCCATGGACATAACCTGGGGCCCGACTTCGGAGGTGGCAGCTCCCCGACTCAACGCGTCGGCCACCACGTTTGCCTTCCCTGGATGGTTGTGCATCTCATACTGATAGTCTGCTAAGAACTCCACCAAGCGCCTCTGCTTGATATTCAGCTCCTTCTGCGTGTCCACGTATTACAAGTTCTTGTGGTCGGAGTAGATGTCGTAGTGGACTCCATAAAGATTGCGCCAGACCTTAAGAGCAAAAACGACCGCTCCCATCTCAAGGTCACTGGGTAGTTCTGCTCGTGCTTCTTCAACTGGCGAGACGCATATGCAATCACATGGCCCTTCTGCATCAATACAGCTCCCATACACTGGTAGGAAGCATCGGTGTAGACCTGAAAATCTTCTCTCCCCGAGGGGAGAGTAAGTATGGGGGCCGAGGTGAGTCGATCCTTTAGCTCCTGGAAAGCCACCTAGCACTGTGAGGTCCAAACAAAAGGTGCCTCGTTCTTTGTCAAAGATGTGAGGGGGAGGGTAATTTGAGAGAATCCCTCCACGAACTTCCGGTAATAACCGACAAGTCCTAGAAAGCTTCGTACATCGGTGGCTGACTTCAACTGCGGCCAATCTCGAACCGCCTGAATCTTTGCCGGATCCACTGCCAACCCGGCTCCGCTGATAATATGGCCTAGAAAGCCCACCTCCTTCAACCAGAACTGACATTTGCTTAACTTTGCATATAAGTGATTCTCCTGCAGTCTCTGTAGGGTCAGTGCTAGATGGCGAGCGTGCTCCTCTTCCGTTCTCGAGTAGATAAGGATATCATCGATAAACACAATGACAAACATATGTAGGTACTCCTTGAAAACCTGGTTTATGAGGGTCATAAACGCCAAAGGTGCATTCGTGAGCTAGAAGGGCATCACTATAAACTCAAACAATCCATATCTGCTACTAAAAGCAGTCTTCTGAATATCCTCCTCTCGAATCCGAAGCTGGTAGTAGCCCGACCTCAAATCCAATTTTGAAGAGATGTGCGCCCCTTCCAGCTGGTGGAACAACTCGTCTATCCTTGGCAGTCGATAAGTATTCCGGACCGTCAGCCTGTTTAGTGCTCGATAATCGATGGACAGGCGAAGTGTCCCATCCTTTTTCTTCACGAATAGGACTGGGGCTCCCCATGGAGAGGAACTCGGTCTAACAAAACCCGCCTCCACCAAATCCTGCAACTGAGTCTGAAACTCCGCCAACTCCTTTGGGTCCATCCGATAAGGGGCCATAGATGCCGGCTTGGACCCCGGCTCAAGCTGTATCTGAAAGTCCTGCTATCGGTGTGGAGGTAGTCCTGGTAGTTTCTCTAGAACGATGTCAACGAAATCTCGCACCACCGGGATGTTTGTCACAGACTCCTTAACTTCCGTCATCTCAAATAGAACCTGATAAACCTCCTCTCCCTGTAGATGGGCCTTAACGGCCTGTACCGAAGATAAGAATATACGAGAGACAGGTCTTATACCTTCGATGACAATGAAAGAGTCCCCTTGTCTCACGGTGATCCTCTTCGCTTGGCAATCAATCTAGGCATGGTTCCAGTGCAGCCACACCATGCCCAGGATCAGGTCGTAGCCCGTCAGCTTAAAAATCGTCGCTGGAGCCTTGAACGCCTTTCCACCAATTTCTGCCTCCATATTGTAGTGGTCCGTGGTAAGGAGCTCAGATCCATCCGGTAGTCGTACCCTCATCTTCAACCCTATGAATTTCTCTATGCCTTCCAGTCCTTCTACGAAAATCTCCGATACAAAGGAGTGAGTATCTCCAGTATCGAACAACGTGGGGGCAGGCTTGCCACTGATGAAGACTATACCTGGGGTGATTAGATGTCTCAGGGTTCTATAATGTGTTTTCTTTACTTGCTAATCTATCTAGTGCGGTTCCAAGTTTTAACAACTGAAAGGGAAATTCTATGAAATAAAGAAGCATTGAAGCGTACCTGCTATGACCTGCTCCGGATTCTGAGGCTGCGCAATGTCCAAAGCATATACCTGCTCCCATCCCTGTCTATGATCTCCCTCCTGGTATCCACGACCGCAGCCGAGTTCTCGGCCTCCGTAATGCTGAGCTGGTGGGCAACCCTGTGGTGCTGGAGGTGGTGCCCCCCTCATCGGGCAGTTCCTCCGTATGTGCCCAATCTGATGACAAAGGAAGCACTCTGGTGGGGGATACACCATTCCCCCGGGTCTCGGCATCTCCTGCATCTGAAGAGGTTGAGGGGCCAATATCACCTGCTCCCTCGGCTCCTACCTCACATCCTGACGAGGCTGGTCCTCTGTCCTTCTCCCCTCTGGTATAGCACCTCGCCTCTGGTCATTTCTAACTCTTTGTCCTTGATCCTCTGCTGGCCGCTTCCAGCCCCGAGTGGTGTGCCAATCAGCCTCAATCCTCTTTTCCATCTCCAAAATTTGGGAGATAGGCCCATCGGATACAAACAACAAAGCCTCCCTCAAGTCCTCCCACAGGCCCTTATAGAACATCTTGATGTACCCTACTTCGTCAAGAGGGTAAGAATCTGCATATTGAGCCAGATGGTAGAACTCCCGATGGTACTCCACCACCGTCCGGGTGCCCTTCTTCAGTTGTAAGAACCGCTCCTCCAACTCATCCCTGGCCTACTGCGGAACGAAATTCTCCAGCAGCGCGGCCCTGAACTCTTCCCAGGTAACCTCCGCAACTTCCCTATCGGCAAATGTCGTGTCGAACAACGTCTTCCACCACCTCTTGGCATGGTACTCTAGGCAAGAGATAACTAGAGCCACCCTCTCCTCCCAGGGACACCGTATCCCGGTCAGCATCTCGTTCATAATATACAGCCACTCTTCCGTCCGAACCGCCGACTCTGTCCCCAAGTAGGACGGGGGAGAAAGTCCTCGGAAGATGCTCAGCCAGTTTGCCCCCGGATTTGGCTGCGGGACAGGAACTTGTTGGTCCCTGAAAGCCTCCAGGATGGCAGTCAGAGTCTGTCCCATGTCTAACTGAAGGAAAGGAGTGAGGACCAGTGGGGGTGGTGAAACATCCTAAGCCTGTTGAACTCCACCTTGTGGGGTAGGCTGTGCTGGAGGCTGCGTAACAAAAACCCATACTGAGAAAACGTTCAATCTTTAATAAAAGTTGACAACTTATATGTGATCCCCATATGGGCACACCACTGCTTCCGCTGCTTCGTTTTCCCCCAAACTAAATTCGAGCGGGGGTGACCCAGGGGTAGTGGACTGCTACCTTTTTCAGATCGATGTTTCTGCCTCTGATCCCACTTGTAAGCCCCCTTTTTTTCTTTTTAAACCACCGGGGTCATAGGCCCAGGATCGCCTCTTTGCGGAGACACCTTCATGTCCTAAAGGGTCATCACCATAAGGCGCCGATTCTACCGGCCAATTCGATCACAGAAAAGGTAGCACAATAAATGAAATAGAAGCAAGTCCACTGTAAATCATATATATAGTAATAAAATCTCCACCAACGGAGAGTCCACAGAAATAATGTAAAAGGTACTGAAAGTAATGGCTTAGGCCCGATACATCATAATCCTCACTACAGATCACTCATGCGGAAGCAAAATATATCATCTTATATAAGTCAGGACTCACAGTCCCAACTGACTGAACTCTTGAGCTAGACTGTCCCATCTCCAAGTGGGCCGACCTCCGGGGCTGCTGCTCCATGTTGGGCTCCACGATCCCTTAAATGAAGTGGTTCGAAAACCGTTAGTCTATAAGACTAATTCCTATCATCCCCCACCCCTTCCCTCATGGACCTTAGGCACCGAGCGGAGAGAATGAGAGGGATGGACATAAAGGTGGAGAATAAATCAAAGCAAGTGGCGGCGGACTTATACTAGCAGTTTATAATATAAATGGCAGTAAGGTTGTAACATCACATTTCCGGCTAGACCCCTAGGAGTCGGTTGGTCGTGACAGAACCATAGGAAGTCCAAAAATTGAAATACATCGACCGAGATTTTGGGTCACGGGTTGGTCACGCCGTGACCGACCCGTCACGCCCGTGACCTAGGGCGTGACTCCTTCGACGATCGTTGATCTCAGGGAGACGATCGTCGGGCGCAGAATTTTCAACCCGGGCCTGTCACGCCCGTGACCTATGTGTCACGCCCGTGACCTAGGGCGTGACACCTTCGACGATCGTCGATCTCAGCGGGACGATCGTCGAAGCATAGAATTTGCGTCATGGCCCTGTCACGCCCGTGACCCAGGTGTCACGCCCGTGACCAAGGGCGTGACCCCCTTCGGCGATCGTCGATCTCAGCGAGATGATTGCCGAGCACGGAAGTTGCCTCATGACCCTGTCACGCCCGTGACTTATGTGTCACGCCCGGGACCTAGGGCGTGACAACCCTTTGACGATCATCGATCTCAGTTCGACGATCGTCCAATCCAGAATTGGCCACCCGGGCCTGTCATGCCCGTGACCTATGTATCACGCCCGTGACCAAGGCCGAAACGTCAGCCAGACTGGAAATTTCGGTAACCGACATTGTAATCAATTCTGATTATGGGAAGTTACACCAGGAGTATTTATGGGCCGTTTCCTACTCTAATTATTTAATAAAATAAGGAAATGTTGGTCCAATAGGAAATCGCCACCTGGCAAACACCTGTTCGTTTCCAGCGTTTCAACTACCTCTACCATAACCGAAACACCATTAAGAGGAGCCTTCATGACCATAATTACTTACCTCTTTCCCTTCCCCACTTGCTGATCTATAAAAGACTCCTAAGAGCAAGAGGAGAAGGTTACACGCTCGATCAAATGGATTCAGATTCCTCCCCTTGCTGTTGAAGAATTTCCGGCGACGCCACCACCGCGCAAATGGCTTCCCGATGGTCTGCACGCCTAAAGCCCGCGAACAAGGTCCTCCCCTCCCTCTTCTTCTGTGGATAGATCTTAGAAATCGTTAGGAGAGATATCAGGCTCAAAAGAGCCAGATTGGGTGAGCGTTTCCATGGTTTTCCAAAAATGTCATGGTGGCGGGTTCACCGGAAACCGCCTCTCCGGCGGCCGTGCCGCCGCCCGACGGTAGCCCACACCTCAACAGAGGAAGTGGTGGTGGTGGCCGGCCAGGGAGATGGCTGGGTGGCCAGGAAATAGCTTTAGAAAAGCTACAGGTTTCAAGCTTTTTTTTTTTGGTTGCTAGTTTGGGCTAAAGAAGGAGATGAACAGTAACATTTTATTATGTTATATGTGGTATAATTAGGAATTAATTCCATTTAGTGTGCACTAGGTTTAAACTGAAAATTATTGCCCGTAGAGGCTGAAACATAAAAAGTGGTCAACATAGAAAATGTAGCCCTTGAAGTCTAGTTTAATTTAAAACTGATTTCACTCAATTTAAATTCCTGGTTAGACCACAGCACACTTTTTGGTGAGATCTATCCATAGGACTGTCTTGATCTTAGAAATATTCCCCACTCCAATCCAGTCATCAAAATGACTTGAAATTTGGGGTGTGGCCTAATATTATCTTTATCTAGATGCTATCCAAAAATTAGGATTTTTGGGAAATATTTTTCTATAGTTTCTAGAAAAATGCAATAATCTTAGCATAATTTAATTATATGGCTAAAAGACTTCCAAACCCTCCCAAACTTTGGTGAGTGGTCCCTTGGTTTATCATAAGATTCTGGTAAAACTTTCATCTCATTTGGAGATGTTTTGGTTAGTTTTGTGTCCAACCCTAGGTTGATCCTTATAGGATAATTTAGGATCAAACACCCCCTTGGTATTTGAGTGGCCATATCGCCTCAACGGGGGCTGATATTTTGGTCACTGACTTTTTAGGGCATGACACAACCTCCAAGATAGTTTGGGGTGGTTTGGTGTAGGGTATCCCTAGAACCCTAGGGAAAATCCCTTAATGGTGGTTTTTGGGGTTGTGAAGGTCATGGGGTCAAATGACCTTGGACTGACTTAAAATATGGTGGAGAGGACCATAGGGCCAGTATAGTTCTCTGGACAAAATTTTAGGGTATTTGGAGACAGCTAGACGACCTAAAATCCTAACCCTAGTTTAGGTCACCAACTTTAATTTGAATTGTTAAACCATCAAATGAACTCCAAATCAAGTAAAATTGGAGTGTGTGACTTCATAATATAAATGGCCATGTTATAATTTTGTTGAGATTTTTGGGTTAATTTATACAGTACTTCATTTACAACTCTAATTGTGCCCTAGATATTTATTTTGATGATTATGGAATTTCTGTTCACTGGAATATTATGAAATCTTGGATTAGGGCATCTTATAGCCTGTTATACCTTCTGTATTTTTCTGTGAAATTTTAACTGATTATTTCTGGTACATATTTCTTTAACGTACTAGTTGTGACATGGAGTCAAAAATACAAATAATGTCCAATTAATATTTGTAAAATTATGAAATTGGGTTAGAGGGTGTTTTAAATTATGATAGTCACCCTGTAATTTTCTCTGGAATTTTAGATGGATAAAAACAGTACCTCCTTCATTAAGTTTGGAAAATTTGTATCTTGAATTAAAATAAATTCAGAGTTCAAATGTTAGAGAAAAATTATGGTACTTGGTTTATGATGGTTTTAGGTCACTATATAGCTTCTATAATTTTCTTGGGATTTTTGGATATATATTTACGGTACTTCCTTCATAATATAGTAAAAGTGGCCTAAAATGGTAAATTAGGAAATGTAGGCCTAAACACCTCTGAAGTTTCTCAAAACTTGGAATTGCTGTTTAAATGTCTCATAGGATTTTTACTGATTTTATGATGATTTATTGTTGACTCATTAGTGCACTTCATGTTCATACTAGGGCATTTGGAATCTTAGAATAAATAAATTAAATGCCCGATAAATAGGGAAAATTTGGAAATCTTGGTCTTAGCTATATTAAGTCATGCTAGACCTCTAGTAAATATTATAGGAGATTCGAAAGACAAATTGGAGTACCTCCCCTTATACTCCTCATGTACCTTAGGATGGTCTGCATATAGTAAAACCACGGAAACTGAACTAGTGTAATAATGAACTTGGGAAATGGAATTTTGGTAGTTGCTTGTTGGTTAAGGCAAGCTAAGATTAAGTTCATTGATGGAGGTCAAGATAAGTAGAGTGTGAGACTGGTTAATGTTAAGTGACGCACGGGAACGACGAAAGATCGTCCACCCCGAGTAGGAATGGAAGAGTTTTAATACTCTAGGGTTAGATCTAAAGTAACCTAAAGGGGATCGGGTTAAGGGAGTTCAATAAATAACAATAAGTGCCTTGCGAAAGGGAACTTTGAGCCGTTATGCAGCCGTCTTGGTTCCTAGTACCCTTTGAGAGCCCTTCACGGGGTATGCCAGGGGCAGTCTTGGGCTAACGTAAACCATAGGAATAATAAATTAAAAGAGCAACTAGTATAACTAGGGTTGCACATACACACTCCCCGATAGCTAGAAAGGTAGAATAATTGGTTTGGTTTCCATTCAGACGGTAGCTCTGAAGGTAGATGCACGGACAGGACAGTCCAGGGAGCCGAGGGCTCGAGGGTTGGAGTACAGAATAAAGGTGGTGGGTCTTCGATATCTGACTGTCGTTCACACCGGCATCGGTATGTTGACTCGGCGGTGTGGGACACTTAGCCAAAGAAAGTCTGGTGGGTACAGCCAGCAGTAGTACGCGGATACTCTAGGTTGTGTTCTTCTTGGGGCGTACGGATGAGCTAGGCCCGGTAGTGTGGATACCCGCCTAGGAGTCGGGGGCCCGACCCACTATCTCCGTTTGCCACTACGGAGGTTCCTGGGAGTGAAGCTAGCTGCCCGAACAGGGGGAACTAAAGGTCTGTGCGCATAGAGTCGTGTGCGTGAGTTGCACTTGCATGAATCATGACATATCATATCACTACACTCATATTTGCATACAACCGACACCCCAACGTATAAATCGGTATGAGACTTTTTATACGATGGGAGCCTTGCAGAAGACCCCTTAACTTATAAGTTTGTATGGGCATTTATATAAGTTAAGGTTACTTACTTATTTACTTGCTTGTTTACTTACTGTTCTCTAGCTGCCTTTTTATACAATTGCTACTTATTACTTGTCCTCCTTATTACTTACTGTCGTAGGATTGTTAGACCTACTTTATTCTAAATAATTGTTAGATTAGCTCCCTTGTCATCTGCTTGATTATTCTCCACCTTTGAAGCTTCCCTTTCCTCCTCTCCGCCCGGTGCTTAGGAGCCGTGGGGGAGGGGTAGGGGATGATAGGGCTTAGTCTTTATGACTAATGGTTTTCGAACCACAACATTACAGGAGCTCCGGATGGGAGACAGGGACCAGCAGTCCAGGGACCAGCACCAGCGGAGTACGGTGCGCATGGAGGTGGGTCAGTCTAGCACCGGTGCACCTGCAACCAGCTCCGTGAGTGATTAGTATTTTTATAGCTTCCGCGATGAGTTATTTGTAGTGAGGACTCTGATGTACCGGGATAGAGCCCATTTATCTATTTCCTGTTATTATCTACTGATGGACTAGATATGATTTCACTTTTATTTACATGTTTTTGTGGACTTGTTTACATTTTATGTATAATTACTTCTCTTTCCTGTGATCGAAAAGGGCCGACAGAATTGGCGTTTTGTAGTGGCGGCCTTCCCGTGAGTCGATGCCACCGCAAAGCGGCAATTCTGGGCTAAGACCCCGGTGGTTTAAAAAGAAAAAAAAGGGGGTCTTACAAGTGGTATCAGAGGAAACCTCGATAGAAAGAGAAGTAGTCCACAAAATCTTGGGCCACCCCCGTGCGAGCTTAGTTTGCGGACAAACTAGCAGCGGAAGCAGTGGTGTGCCCATGAGGGAAATCACATGTGAAAGTCAATCCTAACCTTTCTTATATTCCATTTATACATCCTCTAACAAATGGAATTTTACTTGTAGCCTGCAATGAACCCTACATCACAGCAGGTGACAACCCAGGATCAGAATGTGGTCCCGCCCCCCAGGCTCCAGCTCCGTTCAAGCAGAAGGAGATGGGGCAAACACTAACGGCCATTCTGGAGGCCTTCAGAGCTCAGCAAGCCCCGGCCCCACAGCCAAACCCCGGGACCAATTGGACGACTGTCTTCCAGGGACTTTCCCCTCCATCCTACCAGGGGACGAAGACTGTAGTACGTACGGAGGAATGGTTGGACATCATTTACGAGATGCTGGCAGGG
This sequence comes from Platanthera zijinensis, assembly GCA_039513925.1. Lineage (NCBI taxonomy): Eukaryota > Viridiplantae > Streptophyta > Magnoliopsida > Asparagales > Orchidaceae > Platanthera > Platanthera zijinensis. The sequence goes on along the minus strand of CM077093.1, from coordinate 105,385,962 downwards.
ATTCGATACCCCACTGAGGAGGCAGTCTCTTTGGCAGTCTCCTGCTTAGAGTCACACGGAAAGAGGTGGTGGAAATCTCAACTGGACACCACCTTTGCGGGGATGGATTGTAACACCCCTATCCGTCATATAGCATATAGCAGTAGGTCCGGCCGGGGCCCGACGCCATATACTACGGACAGACCGGTTGGTTACGCGTTGAAACCATATAACCAATCAGAGCGTCCTACACAACACCTAGCGGAAGCAATTTAATTAAGTTGCAAAAAGATAAGAACCCTGCCACAAAGCATGAATGTCCACTACAACCCAGGAATGAGTACATACACAAAAGAGAACTGGCCTTAAGGCCTTACATTGTTCACTTAGCAAAATAGTGTTTTCAGACCTCGGCTCGCAGGCCGGCCATACATGAATGAACGGGAAAAACATAACAAATTAGGCCTTCGAGGGCCGGCACAGCAACAAGGGCTTTAGCCCGCTATTTCCCGCTCGGCTCCGCAGCACCTGCAAGCAACAAACCACCGCCCGGTGGCAAACAATAGCAACGGTCAGCAAAGCTGACCAAATTGTAACGATCCCGCCCCCACAATCGGGGCGGGGATGCTCTTTCCCTGCACTTTATTAGTATAGGCATTTATAAAACGGTAATTGCACATCACCACAGGCGTAGGCTCGCACGGCCACACACCCCGTGCACTCAGGGCACATTCTCGGCGAACCGGCCAACGTCACGTCAATTCAAGCCATAGACGTTCCTGATCCACCACCGCCTCTAGGACGGTCATCCATATGAGCAATTTGTCTCCTTAGCCTTGGTCACGACAATTTAAGCCATAGACCGCCGAAGACCCTCGTCCATGCCAACGGTCCTACCGAACGACATAGACCGGGTACGGTTCCGCTTGACCCGTGCTCATACCGCAACGACAATTTAAGCCATATGCGCAGGTCAAGACTCACCGAGTCCCGTTTCCGCTACAAAATCACATAACCCAGTTATGTTCACGTTGGCTCCCCGGCCTCCGTGTTGGCAAAACCCGCTTTTGCCCAGTTTTCCGGGTGCACCTTAGAGTTAATCTCTAAGATTCCCTGACGCAATCTACCACGTAGAAAAACCCGAAAACACCCAAACATCCGGAGTCTTGCCCGGTTCAAATGCAATGCAACATCACCGATTCAGACCAACACGTCCGAATAGGCTTCACACACAATGCCTATGTCCGTTTACGCATACGGAGTCTACACAAGGGGGACTTCACATATCTACCCCAAGGAGCGCTCCAACTCTTCGCTCACTCGCGAGAGCGGGCTTCCTATGCAAGGAAAAGAGGGCTTCACATGCCCAAGATAAAGAATCGTTACCCTTGCGTTCTTCCGCAGCGCCATCGCAAACTACGCGGCTAGAAAGCTTCGCAACGTCGTCGCCTCCGTGGATCTGGGCTCGGATCGCGATTTGGAGCTTTGAACCTCCTCCGGCGGCCGGATTTTGGCCTCACACCACCAAGGGAGCTCTCCCCTCTCTCTAGGATGTTGAAAGAGAAACTCAAGTTGAAATGAGGGTTTCTCCCCCCATTTCCCGGCTAATAACCCCCCCAGGAGCAGCCCCCACCGTCAGATCCAGATCCAAGGGAGTGAACGGCCGAGATTAGATCCAAAATAATAAAATCTGGGCCGAACACGGGTTGGCACACGGTCGTGTGCCTGGCCGTGTAGTTCATTTGCCGATCGACACGGGTCCTGACACGGCCGTGTGCCACGGGCCGTGTTACTTGGAGCTTCAGGAACGATCGTCGGGCTTCATGAACACGGCTTCGAACACGGCCGTGTTCGAGGCCGTGTGCCCCACACACGGCTTGAGACACGGCCGTGTGTCTCAGGCCGTGTACTTCTCTGACTCGAGACTGCACAAAACCACTGAACACGGGTAGGCACATGGCCGTGTGCCTGGCCGTGTGCCCCTGTTCAGACCTCCAAAAGTGCTGATTGATCGCCCCGCGATCAACTACGAGGTCGGGGTCTTACAACTCCCTCCCCCTTAAGAGAATTTCGTCCTGAAATTAAGAACAGAGACTACACAAAAATATAAACATAACGAGTACCTGAGGGGAACAACTCGGGGTACTCCTCGCGCATTGACTGCTCTAACTCCCAAGAGAGCTCCTCGCGTCCGCAGTTATCCCAACGGACCTTCACCATTCTGATTTCCTTGTTTCGAAGCCGCTTGACTTCGAAATCCTCAATAGATATGGGCTTGACTTTCGTTGTCAACCCTTCCTCAACCGGTACTTGGTCGGCCGCTAACACCTGCGAAGGCTCTTGCACTACCTTCCGCAAAACCGAGATGTGGAATACATAATGCAAAGCACTTAGCTCTGCTGATAACCTCAACCTATAAGCTGCTTCTCTAATCCGCTCCAGAATCTCAAATGGCCCAAGGTATCTCGAACTCAACTTTTTCAAGCGTCGAATCCGTGAGACACCCTTGAACGGCTTGATCTTCAAGTACACCCAATCGCCAACACTGAATTCCACGTTCCTATGCTTGGCATTATAATACTTGGCTTGCCTATCCTGGGCAATCCGCAACCGCTCCCGTATAGTATGCACTAAAGAAGTGGCATCTTCAATGTCTCGACGCTGATAAAGCTTGGACTCCCCCGTTTCTAACCACGACAACAGCGTGCGACATTTTCTTCCGTAAAGAGCTTTGAACGGCGCCATCTGAATGCTTGCTTGATAACTATTGTTATAAGCAAATTCGACCAAGTATAGGTGGTCCTCCCACCTCTTACCGAAGTCCAACGCACACATGCGGAGTATGTCTTCCAAGGTTCTGTTGACTCTCTCGGTCTAGCCATCCGTCTGCGGATGAAACGCCGTGCTAAACTTCAGTTTGGAGCCCAACATTTGATGCACTAGCCTCTAGTCATTGGACGTGAACCGCCCATCGCGATCACTCACAATACTGCGGGGCACCCCGTGCAAGCGCACAATGCTATCCACATAGAGCTTGCCAACTTCTCTACTGGATCATCCTTCCTCATTGGTAAGAAATGCGACACTTTCGTCAATCTGTCAACGATCACCCAAATGGCGTCGTTTCCCTTCTGCGAGGGCAACCCGTGCACAAAGTCCATAGATATATCATCGAATTTCCACTCCGGTATAGGCAAGGATTTCAGAAATCCTCCTGGCTTGTGGCACTCCGCCTTCACCAAGGCGCACGTTTGGCATTTAGCCACGTACAACGCCACATCTTTCTTAAGCCCCGGCCACCAAAACAGCTTCTTGAGATCACGATACATCTTCGTGCTCCCTGGGTGGATTGAGTACTTGGTATGATGAGCCTCGTACATCAACTCCGCCCGGAGGTTACCCCCACTCGGGACGCACAACTGATGATCCTTTCTTAACAAACCATCATCCACCGAGAACTAGGAATTTGACCCATCCAGAGCGGCGTCCATAAGCTCTTTCATGGAGTCATCTAACTCCAATGCCTGCCGAACCCGGTCAGCCAGGTCATACTGCACCTCTATCCAGTTTAACATTGCTTTGGCGCTCGTCTGCTTGTCAACGCAACAGATCTCAAGCTCCTCCAACTACCGCACTAGCCGCTCATCATGCACCGACAACCAGTTGGCTCGGGCGGGAGCCCTTCGGCTCAGCGCATCCGCAACTGCGTTGCCCTTCCCGGGTACATAATGTATCTTGAAGGTGTAGTCCCCCAGGAACTCCATCCACCTCCTCTGCCTCATATTAAGGTCCTTTTGATCCAACAAGTATTTTAGGCTCTTGTGATCGGTGTATATATCGACCCTTACTCCGTATAGGTAGTGCCTCCACAACTTTAGTGCAAAAATCACGGCCGCCAACTCCAAGTCGTGCACCGGATAATTTCTTTCATGCACCTTTAGCTGACGCGATCCATACGCTATCACGCTACCATGCTGCAACAACACGGAGCCCAAGCCACTACCCGAAGCGTCGCTATACACCTCAAAGCCCTCGGTCCCACTCGGCGAACTAAGCACTGGCGCCGTGGTCAACCGCCTCTTCAGCTCCTCAAAAGCTTGCACGCACTCTTGCGTCCACAAGAATTTCTGGTCCTTCCTTGTCAACTTCGTGAGAGGTAACGCTACCCGCGAGAAGTTCTCTACGAAGCGCCTGTAATATCCGGCAAGCCCGAGAAAACTACGGACTTCCGCGACAGAAGATAATGCAGGCCACTCCCGTATCGCAACAATCTTCGCCGGATCCACCGCTATACCTTCCCCACTCACTATATGACCAAGGAACGCTACCGAGGGTAGCCAGAACTCGCACTTGGAGAACTTTGCGTAAAGCTCATTCCTCCTCAAAGTCTCCAACACCAAATGCAAATGCTTGAAGTTGTCTTCTTCGCACTGCGAGTATACCAAAATATTGTCAATAAAGACGATCACAAAGCGATCCAGGAAATCTCTGAACGTCCTGTTCATCAGATCCATAAACACCGATGGCGCATTTGTCAGTCCAAACGGCATGACCGTGAACTCGAAATGCCCGTACCTCGTACTGAACGCCATCTTTGGGATATCACATTCCCTGATCCTCAGCTGATAGTACCCCGACTTCAAGTCCAACTTGGAGTATACAGACGATCCGACTAACTGATCAAAGAGATCATCAATCCTCGGGATCGGGTACTTGTTCTTCTCCGTCAACTTGTTCAATTCTCTGTAGTCGATGCACAGCCGCATACTACCGTCCTTCTTTTTAACGAAGAGGACCGGTGCGCTCCAAGGCGACGAACTTGGACGCACATAACCTTGCTCCATCAGCTCCTCCAGCTGAACCTTCAACTCCGCCATCTCCTTTGGCGTCAATCTATAAGGAGCACGTGACACGGGTTTGGCACCCGGCACGAGCTCGATCGTAAAATCAATCTCTCGCTGCGGTGGGGCTCCGGGAAGGCTATCCGGGAACACATCGGGGTATTCGCAAACCACGGGGATGCTATCCAACGGGGACTTTGGCTGCACAGCCCCCACTATTGCAAAGAACAGCTCTGCACCAGCACGAACTGCCTTCACCACCTGAAGAGCAGACATTAGTGTCTTGCTCGACCCCTTAAGCCCCTCGAAAGTAGTCTCCCGCCCTACACCCAGCTTGACCTCCTTACGGTCGCAATCGATCCAAGCCTTCTGCTCAGACAGCCAATCCATTCCAAAGATAACATTGAACTCTACTAACGGCAATAATGACGCTAGCAAGTAGAACTCTTGGCTCCCTATGTGAACCTTCACGGAGCACACTCTGTCCGCACGCATCGAGCACCCATTCGGTAGCAACACATCTAACTTGTCCTTCGCCATCGAAGAAGGGACTCCGACGCGCGATATAAACTATTCGGAAAAGAAAGAATGCGAAGCACCAGTGTCGAACAGTGCTCGTGTCGGACTATCGCTAATCACCACAAAGCCTAAGCAAAAGACATTAGCTTAACAAGCAATAGGTAATAGTATTCTCAAGTCAACTTGCATAAATTAACTCATACCTGTCACCACATCCGCTTGCTTGATGGCCTCCTGCTGGCCCAAGTTGTAGACTCTAGGCTGAGTCGGAGCATAGTGGGACGCGGTCAACTCCACTGCTTTGCCCTTTTCCTCGTAGGTAGCTCCTTGTTTCCTTTCGGACTTTGAGCGTCCACTCCAGCAGTCACGGGCAAAGTGCCCCCGCTTTCCACACGTGAAACAAGCGCCCGGGGTTCGATTGGTAGTTGTCCCCGAGGCACCTGCAGAAGGAGCTGGACCCGAAGTCTTAGCTTTCTTGAAGAATCTACGGTAGCCCGACTTCGATGTAGTTGGCGCCTTGAACTCTGATTTCTTGCCACCGGATTCCCTTTCTTTCTTCGCTTGCACGTTTCTCATATCATCTCCAAGGACCGGGCCGAACTGACCAGGGTCATGAAACCCTGCGCCTTGGGCCCCGATAGCAGCAACCTCAAATCATCCCTTAGCCCTCCATAAAAGCGGCTCGTCTTGCGCTCCTCGTCTGCGAAGGTAGCGCCGGCATATCTCCCCAACCGAGTAAACTCGTGGAGGTATTCATCAACGGTGCTATCACCCTGCACCAACTTCTGGAATTCGCTCTCTAGCGCGATCCTCTGTGCCGAGGGGAGGTATCGAGCCATAAATAGTCTTGAAAACTCCTCCATCGGGACTTCGGCCAATGGCCTTCCCCTCAATTGATGCAGCTCTAGGCCCTCCCACCACAGTCTTGCGTCCCCATCCAAAAGGAACGTCGCTATAGTGGTCTTCTGCCACTCTTCAGTTTCCGTCGCAGTCATCACCCTGTTGACCCTTGAGATCCAATCCTCTGCTTGGGTCGGGGTTTCTGCCCCCGTGAACACCGGTGGATGAAAGCCCATGACATGCTTCAGTTGTTTTTCAGTTGCTCTCCGAGGCAACTCTGGCTCCACCACCACCTGCTCAACCCTCCTTTGCTCTGCCGTCTGAAGCAGTACTTGCTCTACAGCAGGAGTAGGCTGCTGCACCTGCCTTGCAGGCTGCGCATTAATCATTGCCATGACCGCTTCTGCCACCAACCTAATGGTCTCGGCAGACAAAGGTGTTGCAGGCGTATCGCTTGGCGCACTGCTCGCCTCAGAACCTGGCCGTTCAGACGGCCCAGCACCACTTCTGGTCACCTATAATCATGCAAAACACCAATAAGCGACCAAACACTACTGCAAACAGCAATTATAGGAACACGCAGGTTCCTCAAACATGTGTATTTTCATTCCTAAGTGGACATTCATGAGTTCTTTTCATGTTATAATGATGACGCACACAATGTGCTCACCACCCCTTAAAGTGAATTCGTCCACGAATTCATTTAAGCGTGACCGAAACCAGAAGTCTGATACCAATTTGTAACACCCCTATCCGTCATATAGCATATAGCAGTAGGTCCGGCCGGGGCCCGACGCCATATACTACGGACAGACCGGTTGGTTACACGTTGAAACCATACAACCAATCAGAGCATCCTACACAACACCTAGCGGAAGCAATTTAATTAAGTTGCAAAAAGATAAGAACCCTGCCACAAAGCATGAATGTCCACTACAACCCAGGAATGAGTACATACACAAAAGAGAACTGGCCTTAAGGCCTTACATTGTTCACTTAGCAAAATAGTGTTTTCAGACCTCGGCTCGCAGGCCGGCCATACATGAATGAACGGGAAAAACATAACAAATTAGGCCTTCGAGGGCCGGCACAGCAACAAGGGCTTTAGCCCGCTATTTCCCGCTCGGCTCCGCAGCACCTGCAAGCAACAAACTACCGCCCGGTGGCAAACAATAGCAACGGTCAGCAAAGCTGACCAAATTGTAACGATCCCGCCCCCACAATCGGGGCGGGGATGCTCTTTCCCTGCACTTTATTAGTATAAGCATTTATAAAAGGGTAATTGCACATCACCACAGGCGTAGACTCGCACGGCCACACACCCCGTGCACTCAGGGCACATTCTCGGCGAACCGGCCAACGTCACGTCAATTCAAGCCATAGACGTTCCCGATCCACCAACGCCTCTAGGACGGTCATCCATATGAGCAATTTGTCTCCTTAGCCTTGGTCACGACAATTTAAGCCATAGACCGCCGAAGACCCTCGTCCATGCCAACGGTCATACCGAACGACATAGACCGGGTACGGTTCCGCTTGACCCGTGCTCATACCGCAACGACAATTTAAGCCATATGCGCAGGTCAAGACTCACCGAGTCCCGTTTCCGCTACAAAATCACATAACCCAGTTATGTTCACGTTGGCTCCCCGGCCTCCGTGTTGGCAAAACCCGCTTTTGCCCAGTTTTCCGGGTGCACCTTAGAGTTAATCTCTAAGATTCCCTGACGCAATCTACCACGTAGAAAAACCCGAAAACACCCAAACATCCGGAGTCTTGCCCGGTTCAAATGCAATGCAACATCACCGATTCGGACCAATACGTCCGAATAGGCTTCACACACAATGCCTATGTCCGTTTACGCATACGGACTCTACACAAGGGGGACTTCACATATCTACCCCAAGGAGCGCTCCAACTCTTCGCTCACTCGCGAGAGCGGGCTTCCTATGCAAGGAAAAGAGGGTTTCACATGCCCAAGATAAAGAATCGTTACCCTTGCGTTCTTCCGCGGCGCCATCACAAACTACGCGGCTAGAAAGCTTTGCAACGTCGTCGCCTCCGCAGATCTGGGATCGGATCGCGATTTGGAGCTTCGAACCTCCTCCGACGGCCGGATTTTGGCCTCACACCACAAGGGAGCTCTCCCCTCTCTCTAGGATGTAGAAAGAGAAACTCAGGTTGAAATGAGGGTTTCTCCCCCCCATTTCCCGGCTAATAACCCCCCAGGAGCAGCCCCCACCGTCAGATCCAGATCCAAGGGAATGAACGGCCGAGATTAGATCCAAAATAATAAAATCTAGGCCGAACACGGGTTGGCACACGGCCGTGTGCCTGGCCGTGTAGTTCATTCGCCGATCGACACGGGTCCTGACACGGCCGTGTGCCACGGGCCGTGTTACCTGGAGCTTCAGGAACGATCGTCGGGCTTCATGAACACGGCTTCGAACACGGCCGTGTTCGAGGCCGTGTGCCCCACACACGGCTTGAGACACGGCCGTGTGTCTCAGGACGTGTACTTCTCTGACTCGAGACTGCACAAAACCACTGAACACGGGTAGGCACACGGCCGTGTGCCTGGCCGTGTGCCCCTGTTCAGACCTCCAAAAGTGCTGATTGATCGCCCCGCGATCAACTCCGAGGTCGGGGTCTTACATGGACTGCACTGATATTACTTGGGAGGAGTTCAGAGGAGCGCTCTTGGGACTATTTGTACCTCAGTCGGTGATTGATGACTTGGAGGATAGGTTCCTACAGTTGAGACAGGGGAACATGACTGTGGTGGAGTACTATCAGGAGTTCACTCACCTGGCCCGTTATGCGGACGCTTACCAGTTAGACGATGCTGGCTATGCCCGGAGGTTTTATAAGGGGCTGCAAGATGACATGAGACAGGCCCTCCTTTTCGTCTCAGAGGGGAGTCTGGCCAGGATTCTGGAGATGGGTTAGAAGAGAGAGGCAGATCAGCTTACAGTGAAGAGCCGGAAGAGACCGGCTGATGATATAGTGATTGGAGGACGTAGAGACCGTCCTCGAGGCCAGGTTATTGGGGAAAGAAGGAATGGGGATCAGCCTCGTCAAGAGTTTGGGCAGGAGCAGAGGAGTCAGGGGGTATTGGCTCCCCAGCCTATACAGATGCTGGAAATGCCAAGGACGGCAGAGCAACTACCGGTATGCTATCAGTGCAACCAGCCGGGGCATATCAAGAGGAACTGCCCTGTGAGGCGAGCACCCCCACCATCACATCAGGGCGCTCCACCTCCCCGACAGTTTGGCAGACGAGGACAGGACCGAGGACGAGGATTTCAGGATCGAGGCCACAGGCCTGAGAAGGAGCAGGTGTATGCTCTAGACCTGACACAGCCCCGGAACCCAGAGCAGGTTATCATTGGTATGGCAGTACTTTTAAATTTTCTTCATATAAACTACTATTCTAGACATAACCTGGTTAGAAATTAAGAAAAGACAACTGCAACAAGAATACTAAGACACTTAATTACCCCAGGCATAGTCTTCGTTAGCGGCAAGCCCGCTCACACCCTCTTCGACACTAGTGCGTCGCAATCGTTCCTGTCGGCGGATTTTGTGAAAGGACTGGCAGGTGTGGAGCCATTCACCGGGAAGATGATAAGGGTGCGCCTACCCGATGGATCAGAGATAATGACCTCTGCTCATTGCAATATGGAAGCGAGGATCGGCGGGAAGGCATTTGAGGCTCCAGCGACGGTTCTGAAGATGCCAGATTACGATCTAATCCTGGGCATGACTTGGCTGTATTGGAACCATACCCAGATCGATTGCGTGGCGAAGACGATCACCATGAGGAACGACGACTCCTTCATTGTCATCGAAGGTATTATACCAGCACCCCGTACCTTACTATCGTCTGTGCAGGCCGTTAAGGCCCACCTGCAGGGCGGGGGAGAAGTTTATCAGGTCCTTTTTGAAGCGGTCATGGCCAAGGACTCCATTTCAGATATTCCAGTAGTGCGAGACTTCGCCGATGTGTTTTCGGAGAAGCTAGCAGGGCTACCCCCGCACCGGGAGAAGGACTTCCAGATTCAGCTCGTACCGGGGGCTAAGCCGCTATCCAGAGCTCCCTATCGAATGGCCCGAAAGGAGTTGGTGGAATTTCGAAGCCAGCTTCAGGAGTTAGTGGAGGCCGGGTTCGTTCGGCCTAGCTCTTCACCATGGGGAGCTTCGATGTTGTTCGTTAAGAAGAAAGACGGGACCCTTCGACTGTGCATAGATTACCAGGCTCTGAACAGGTTGACAGTCCGGAATAACGAGCTATTTGACCAGCTGGAGGGAGCCAGTTGGTTCTCAAAGCTGTATCTGAGGTCAGGGTACTACCAGCTTCGCATTCGGGAGGAGGACATCCCGAAAACGGCCTTCAGCAGCAGATATGGTTTGTACGAGTTTACAGTGATGCCGTTCGGGCTCACGAATGCACCCTCCACATTCATAACCCTGATGAATCGGGTGTTAGAAGAGTATCTGGACATCTTCATTATCGTATTCATCGACGACATCCTTATCTATTCAAGGACGGAGGAGGAGCACGCGAGACATCTGGCCTTGACCTTGGAGAAGCTGTGTGAGCATGAGATGTATGCCATGTACAGCAAGTGCCAGTTCTGACTAAAGGAGGTGGCCTTTCTGGGCCATGTCATCAGTGGAGCAGGTCTGGCAGTGGATCCGGCGAAGGTCCAGGCAGTACGGGATTGGCCACCACTAAAGTCGGCCTCGGATGTTCGAAGTTTCTTGGGACTTGCCGGTTACTACCGGAAGTTCGTAAAGGGGTTCTCTCAGATTGCCCTCCCTCTTACATCTCTGACGAAGAAGGAGTCCCCTTTTATTTGGACGCCACGATGTGAATCTGCCTTCCAGGAGCTGAAGGATCGTCTTACCTCGGCTCCCATCCTTGCTCTTCCATCAGGGAAGGAGGGATTCCAGGTGTATACAGATGATTCCTATCAGGGTATGGGTGCCGTTCTGATGCAGAACGGGCACGTAATAGCCTATGCCTCCCGTCAGTTGAAGAAGCACGAGCAGAACTACCCCGTACACGATTTGGAGATGGGGGCAGTCATTTATGCTCTTTAGATCTGGCGACACTATCTCTACGGAGTACATTGCGATATCTTCTCTGACCACAAGAATCTGAAGTACATCGACACCCAGAAGGAGCTAAATATCAAGCTGAGACGCTGGGTGGAGTTTTTGTCGGACTACCAATATACCATGCACTACCATCCGGGGAAGGCTAATGTGGTCGCGGATGCTCTGAGCCGGAGAGCGAGTACGACATGAGTAGGTCCGCAGCTGATGGCCTTGGAGTTGGTTAGATCATTCGAGAAGATGCAGATTTCGCTAGTGTCTGAGGATGACCCGGAGCTATACATGGAATACCTGGGGTCGATGGTTACTACGGATGATATTCGAGACCGCATCAGAGATGGGCAGATGCTGGATGAGAGAGCTGAGCTGATATTCCGAGCCTTGGAGGAAGGCACGACAGGAGATTACTCTTTGAGGGATGGGCTCCTGTGTTTCCGGGGCAGAGTCTACATACCAGCAGGATGACGGATCTGGGAGGACATTTTGACGGAAGCTCACTGCAGCCGATATTCTGTACACCCGGGGATCACCAAGGTGGTAAAGGATTTGAAGATGATGATGTACTGGCCGGGTATGAAGAAAGATATTACGTATTTTGTGACGCATTACGAGGCCTGCCAGCTCGTGAGGGTAGAGTGTAGGAACCCGGCAGGCTTGCTGCAGCTGCTTCCGATGCCGGAGTGGAAGTTTGAGGATAAAGCCATGGACTTCATACATGGGCTACCTCGATCCCGTGCGGGGAATGACTCGATCTGGGTGATAGTGGACAGGCTAACAAAGGTGGCCAGATTCATTCCAGTGGCAAAGGACGCACCGGTCAGTGTATTAGTACGAAGATTCATTGAGCAGTTTGTGCGTTATCATGGGTTGCCCAAGACTATCATTTCGGATCGGGATGGACAGTTTACATCCAGGGAATGGAGGTCAGTCCAGGCCCATCTGGGTTCTCAGTTGACATTCAGCACAGCTTTTCACCCTCAGACTGACGGACAGATAGAGCGCACCAACCGTACATTGGAAGATTTGTTGCGACTGTGTATTTTGGACCGTGGCGAGCCTTGGGAGAGATTGTTGCCACTGGTCAAGTTTTCGTACAACAATGATCATCAGTCTAGCATAGGCATGGCTCCATACGTTGCGTTGTACGGAAGGACGTGTAGGACCCCACTATCATGGGTTCAGGATGAGGATCCGCAGGTACTAGGCACGGAGTTTGTGGGAGATACAGATGCTCAGATTAGATTGATCCGGGACAGGATGTTGGAAGCCCAGAGCAGACAGGCAAAATACTATGATGCGAGGCATCGTCAAGTGGAGTTCCAGGTGGGAGACCGAGTTTTCTTGAAGATACGGCTGATTCACAGAGTCTCGCGGGTTCGCGGGCGGAAGAAGCTCAGCCTGAGATATATGGGGCCTTATAGGATCCTGGAGCGGATCGGCCCCTTAGCCTATAGACTAGAGCTACCACCAGAGTTAGCAGGATTGCATGACATCTTCCACGTCTCCTCACTTCGGAGGGCTCTGCTACGTCCTGAGCAGCTGATTTCCTCAGCAGATGGCCCGGTGGCCTCGGATCGGTCAGTCAATTTGGAGCCTATCAGGATTGACGATACAGCAGTGTGGGTCTTGCGATGGAAGAAGGTTCCATTAGTCAAGGTTTTGTGGAACAATCATGGGCAGGAGGAGCATACATGGGAGCCACAGGACTTGATGCGGCAAAAATACCCGGAACTTTTTCTTCAGGTATACCTCACAACCCCTCTGGACAATCAATTTGTCTTCCTGTTTTAAACCAATAGGACTGAAATTTCAAGAATAGGGGCTAATCTTTTGTTTATTGGGGTGTATATACCTAATTAATTGGGCGAATTAATCTTAGATTTGAAACCGCATAAAGCAAACATAACGTAGAGATGTAATCTTTCAATTCTCATGGGATGTTTCAAACTTCTTTCTCCCGATTACAGTCTCGTAGGCTTAACCTTGATTTCGGGGATGAAATCTTTGTTTTGTTTATTGGGATTTGTAACATCCCATTTCCGGAAAGACCCCTAGGAGTCGGTTGGTCGTGACAGAACCCTAGGAAGCCCAAAAATTGAAATACATCGACCGAGATTTCGGGTCACGGGTTGGTCACGCCCGTGACCGACCCGTCACACCCGTGACCTAGGGCGTGACTCCTTCGACGATCGTCGATCTCAGGGAGACGATCGTCGGGCGCAGAATTTTCAACCCGGGCCAGTCACGCCCGTGACCTATGTGTCACGCCCGTGACCTAGAGCGTGACACCTTCGACGATTGTCGATCTCAGCGGGACGATCGTCGAAGCGAAGAATTTGTGTCAAGGCCCTATCACGCCCGTGACCCAGGTGTCACGCCCGTGACCAAGGGCGTGACCCCCTTAGGCGATCGTCGATCTCAGCGAGACGATCGCCGAGCGCGGAAGTTGCCTCATGACCCTGTCACGCCCGTGACTTATGTGTCACGCCTGTGACCTAGGGCGTGAGAACCCTTCGACGATCGTCGATCTCAGTTCGACGATCGTCGAACCCAGAATTGGCCACCCGGGCCTGTCACGCCCGTGACCTATGTGTCACGCCCGTTACCAAGGCCGAAACGTCAGCCAGACTGGAAATTTCGGTAACCGACGTTGTAATCAATTCTGATTATGGGAAGTTACACCAGGAGTATATATGGGCCGTTTCATACTCTAATTATTTAATAAAATAAGGAAATGTTGGTCCAATAGGAAATTGCCACCTGGCAAACACCTCTTCGTTTCCAGCGTTTCAACTGCCTCTACCATAACTGAAACACCATTAAGAGGAGCCTTCATGACCATAATTACTTACCTCTTTCCCCTCCCCACTTGCTGATCTATAAAAGACTCCTAAGAGCAAGAGGAGAAGGTTACACGCTCGATCAAACGGATTCAGATTCCTCCCCTTGCTATTGAAGAATTTCCGGCGACGCCACCACCGCGCAAATGGCTTCCCGACGGTCTGCACGCCTCCAGCCCGCGAACAAGTTCCTCCCCTCCCTCTTATTCTGCGGATAGATCTTAGAAATTGTTAGGAGAGATATCGGGCTCAAAAGAGCCAGATCGGGTGAGCGTTTCCATGGTTTTCCAAAAATTTCATGGTGGCGGGTTCGCCGGAAACCACCTCTCCGGCGGCCGTGCCGCCACCCGACGGTAGCCCTCACGTCAACAGAGGAAGTGGTGGTGGTTGCCGGCCAGGGAGATGGCTGGGTGGCCAGGAAATAGCTTTAGAAAAGCTACAGGTTTCAATCTTTTTTTAGGTTGTGGTTCGGGCTAAAGAAGGAGATGAACAGTAACATTTTATTATGTTATATATGGTATAATTAGGAATTAATTCCATTTACTGTGCACTAGGTTTAAACTGAACATTATTGCCCGTAGGGGCTGACACATAAAAGGTGGTCAACATAGAAAATGTAGCCCTTGAAGTCTAGTTTAATTCAAAATTGATTTCACTCGATTTGGAGTCCTGGTTAGACCACAACACACTTTTTGGTGAGATCTATCCATAGGGCTGTCTTGATCTTAGAAAAATTCCCCACTCCAATCCAGTCATAATAATGACTCGAAATATGGGGTGTGGCCTAATATTATCTGTATCTAGATGCTATCCAAAAATTAGGATTTTTGGGAAATATATTTCTATAGTTTCTAGAAAATTTCAATAATCCTAGCATAATTTAATTAGATGGCTAAAAGACTTCCAAACCCTCCCAAACTTTGGTGAGTTGTCCCTGGGTTTATCATAAGGTTCTGGTAAAAATTTCATCTCATTTGGAGATGTTTTGGTTAGGTTTGTGTCCAACCCTAGGTTGATCCTTATAGGATAATTTAGGATCAAACACCCCCTTGGTATTTGAGTGGACATATCGCCTCAACGGGGGCTGATATTTTGGTCACTGACTTTTTAGGGCATGACACACCCTCCAAGGGAGTTTGGGGTGTTTTGGTGTAGGGTAGCCCTAGAACCCTAGGGAAAATCCCTTAATGGTGGTTTTTGGGGTTATGAAGGTCATGGGGTCAAATGACCTTGGACTGACTTAAAATTTGGTGGAGAGGACCATAGGGCCAGTATAGTTCTCTGGACAAAATTTTAGGGAATTTGGAGACAGCTAGGCCACCTAAAATCCTAACCCTAGTTTAGGTCACCAACTTTAATTTGAAA
This sequence comes from Platanthera zijinensis, assembly GCA_039513925.1. Classification (NCBI taxonomy): domain Eukaryota; kingdom Viridiplantae; phylum Streptophyta; class Magnoliopsida; order Asparagales; family Orchidaceae; genus Platanthera; species Platanthera zijinensis. The sequence continues at coordinate 105,370,457 of CM077093.1, read as the reverse complement.
TGTTAAACCATCAAATAAACTCCAAATCAAGTAAAATTGGAGTAGTGTGATTTCATAATCTAAATGGCCATGTTATAATTTTGTTGAGATTTTTGGGTTAATTTATACAGTACTTCATTTACAACTATTATTGTGCCCTAGATATTTATTTTAATGATTATGGAATTTCTGTTCACTGGAATATTATGAAATCTTGGATTAGGGCATCTTATAGCCTGTTATACCTTCTGTATTTTTCTGGGAAATTTTAACTGATTATTTCTGATACATATTTCTTTAACGTACTAGTTGTGACATGGAGTCAAAAATACAAAAAATGTCCAATTACTATTTGTAAAATTATGAAATTGGGTCAGTGGGTGTATCAAATTATGATAGCCACGCTGTAATTTTCTCTAGAATTTTAGATCGATAAAATCAATACCGCCTTCGTTAAGTTAGGAAAATTAGTATCTTGAATTAAAATAAATTCAGAGTTCAAATGTTGGAGAAAAATTATGGTACTTCGTTTATGATGGTTTTACGTCACTATATAGCTTCTATAATTTTCTTGGGATTTTTGGATATATATTTACAGTACTTCCTTTATAATATAGTAAAAGTGGCCTAAAATGGTAAATTAGGAAATATAGGCCTAAACACCTCTAAAGTTTCTCAAAACTTGGAATTGCTGTTTAAATGTCTCATAGGATTTTTACTGATTTTATGATGATTTATTGTTGACTCATTAGTGCACTTCATGTTCATACTAGGGCATTTGGAATCTTAGAATAAATAAATTAAATGCCCGATAAATAGGGAAAATTTTGAAATCTTGGTCTTAGCTATATTAAGTCATGTTAGACCTCCAGTAAATATTATAGGAGATTTGGAAGACAAATTGGAGTACCTCCCCTTATACTCCTCATGTACCTTAGGATGGTCTGCATATAGTAAAACCACAGAAACTGAACTAGTGTAATAATGAACTTGGGAAATGGAATTTTGGTAGTTGCTGGTTGGTTAGGGCAAGCTAAGATTAAGTTCATTGTTGGAGGTCAAGATAAGTAGAGTGTGAGACTGGTTAAAGTTAAGTGGCGCACGGGAACGACGAAAGATCGTCCACCCCGGGTAGGAATAGAATAGTCTAAATACTCTAGGGTTAGATCTAAAGTAACTTAAAGGGGATCGGGTTAAGGGAGTTCAACCAATAACAATAAGTGCCTTGCGAAAGGTAACTTCGGGCCGTAATACCATCGTCTTGGTTCCTAGTGCCCTTTGAGAGCCCTTCACGGGGTATGCCGGGGGCAGTCCTGGGCTAAGGTAAACCATAGGAATAATAAAATAAAAGAGCAACTAGTATAACTAGGGTTGCACATACACACTCCTCGATAGCTAGGAAGGTAGAATAATTGGTTTGGTTGCCATTCAGACGGCAGCTCTGAAAGTAGATGCACGGACGGGACATTCCGGGGAGCCGAGGGCTCGAGGGTTGGAGTACAGAATAAAGGTGGTGGGTCTTCGATATCTGACTGTCATTCACACCGAAATCGGTATGTTGACTCGGCGGTGTGGGACACTTAGCCAAAGAAAGTCTGGTGGGTACAGCAAGCAGTAGTACGCGGATACTCTAGGTTGTGTTCTTCTAGGGGCGTACGGAAGGGCTAGGCCAGGTAGTGTGGATACCCGCCTAGGAGTGGGGGGCCCGACCCACTGTCTCTGTTTGCAACTACGGAGGTTCCTGGGAGTGAAGCTAGCTGCCCGAACAGGGGGAACTAAAGGTCTGTGCGTATAGAGTCGTGTTCGTAAGTTGCACTTGCATGAATCATGGCATAGCATATCCCTACACTTATATTTGCATACAACCGACACCCCAACGTATAAATCGATATGGGACTTTTTATATGATGGGAGCCTTGCAGAAGACCCCTTAACTTATATGTTTGTATGGGCATTCATATAAATTAAGGTTACTTATTTACTTGCTTGTTTATTTACTGTTCTCTAGCTGCCTTTTTATACAATGGCTACTTATTACTTGTCCTCCTTATTACTTACTACCATAGGATTGTTAGACCTACATTATTCTAAATAATTGTTAGATTAGCTCCCTCTTCATCTGCTTGATTATTCTCCACCTTTGAAGCTTCCCTTTCCTCCTCTCCGCCCGGTGCTTAGGAGACGTGTGGGGAGGGGTAGGGGATGATAGGGCTTAGTCTTTATGACTAATGGTTTTCGAACCACAACATTACAGGAGCTCCGGATGGGAGACAGGGACCAGTAGTCAAGGGACCAGCACCAGCGGAGTACGGTGCGCATGGAGGTGGGTCAGTCTAGCACCGGTGAACCTGCGACCAGCTCCTTGAGTTATTAGTATTTTTATAGCTTCCGCGATGAGTGATTTGTAGTGAGGACTCTGATGTACCGGGCTCGAGCCCATTTATCTATTTCCTGTTATTATCTACTGATGGACTGGATATGATTTCACTTTTATTTACATGTTTCTGTGGACTTGTTTACATTTTATGTATAATTACTTCTCTTTCCTGTGATCGAAAAGGGCCGGCAGAATTGGCGTTTTATAGTGGCGGCCTTCCCGTGAGTCGGTGCCACCGCAAAGCGGCAATTCTGGGCTAAGACCCCGGTGGTTTAAAAAGAAAAAAAAGGGGTCTTACAAAGGTCAAGTATGAAATATTACCTGGACTAATGAGCGGAAACGCATACGCCAAGGGATCTTCTACAAAGCTCTAATCGTATAAAGTGTCCCATTCCACTTATACGTTGGGGTGTCGGTTATCAAACAACAGCATATATTTATATTGAATTTAACCTTAATTTATAAAATTGCCCACACAAGCTTATAGACCAAGGGGTCGTTTTGCAAGTCCTAATGTATAAGCCTCCCATTCCACTTATACTTTAGGTGTCAGGGGTTAAATGAATCGATTATGCTATGACATGCAAGTGGGTATGATGGAACATGCAAATGCAACTCACACACCCGACTCTGTGCACACAGACCTTTAGTTCCCCCTTTCGGAGCTGTTACCTCCCAGGATACCTCCGTAGTGGCAGACAGAAGCGGTGGGTTAGGCCTCGCCCACCTCTAAACAAGTAAAGCACTACCGGTCAGACCTATCGTATGCCTAAATGCTTGGAGCACTAAGCGGACGCCTGCGTACTCTTGCCGGTTGGTGCACCGGACTTCTATTTGCGAAGTGCTAACCACATTTGTCGAGTCAACGTATTGGCATCGGTGCATCGACCCTCCAATACCGAAGCCCACCACCTTAATTTTCTTTCCTTTTATTCACATGCAGTTTAACCGTAATCAAACAAAAACCGAGCCGAAGCTCCCCGGACCAAAACGTCCGTGTCTTAGCCAATCGAGTCGAAGCTCCCTGGACCATTCCGTCCGTCTCTTAACCAGTCGAGCCGAAGCTCCCAACAATCTTCCTGTGCAAACAGTGTTTGTGCAATGTGAGATCCTAAATTCTATATTACTCTTTTCAATTTGTTATTCCAGTTTACGTTAACCCAGGACTGCCCCCGGTATTCCCTGTGAAGGGCTCCCAAACGACAATAGGAACTATGATGGTAGCTGAAGCCCATCATTCCCTTTCGCAAGGCACTTATTATTATTGTTTAATCCCTTGCCCATTACCCTCTCGTGTTACGATATACAAACCTAGTGTGATTTTTACCCTTCCTTTCCTCGGGGAAGACGATCTTTCGTTGAACCCGAATACCCCTAGAATCTAACCTAACGACTTCTCACAACTCTTCCTATCCCTCTATAGTGAAATCATCCACACCAGTCCACCAAGCCAAAACGAAAAACTCCAAAAATTATCCTGGATCATGTCCTATTTCTATTTAGCAATTTGCTACATGCACACCAACTTAGGCTATATGTCGAACCGAATAGGGGACAATCCAAATAATCATCCAAGTGCCCTAAATTATTTACTGGAGGCTTAACATGACACAAATAGACTAAATACAGAAAATTATAGATTTCCTAAATATTTTGATATTTTAATTAATTTTCTTAAGGGTTCAAAGAGCTACCATTTGGTCATGAAGTGCACTTTTCAAGTAAGTATAAAAATTCATAAAATCATGATAAATTCTAAAGAGCAAATCAACAATAAATCCAAGATATGTGAATTGTTTAGGCCCCAAAATCACAATTTAGAATATAAGGTTATTAATACCTATTCTAAGAAACTCTAGAAGGATTCTCACAATTTTCAAGTGAACAGTAACTCCTAATTTAATTTTACATTATTAATTCCAAGATCTTGGGTTATTAAAGTATGTACTGTAAATAATTACCTAAAAATTATGAGAAAATCCCAGGACTTACATTTTGATATAAAACATTCATTGACCAGATTTCATAATTTTCATAATAATACTAAGTTCCACATCTATTTTTTATCAAAATTTATAGTTCATATTTTTATGAATGAAGTACCTAAAATAATCAGATAAAACTCCCAAGAAAAATACACAATGTATAATATGCTATAAGATGCCCTAATCTAAGATTTCATAACATTCCAGTGAACAGAAATTCCAAAATCATCAAAATAAAAATCTATGGCACAACTAGGGTTGTGAATTAAGTACTGTATAAATTAACCCAAAAATCTCAACAAAATTATATTATGGCCATTTAGACCAGAACATCACCCTGCCCAAATTTTATTTGATTATAAGTTCATTTGACAACATAATAATTCAAAATAAAGTTTGTTCCCTAAACTAGGGTTAGAGTTTTCAGGGGGTTAAAGGCTTTTAAATTCAATGAAACTTCATCCATAGGACCATATACACTCTATGATTTGCTCCACCAAATTTCAGGTCATTCCAAAGTCATTTGACCCAATGACCATCAAACCCTAAAAATCCCACAAAAGGGTCTACCATAGAGTCCTAGGGATACCCTGCCCCAAACAACTCCAAATTCAATTGGAGGGTGTGTCATTCCATAAAAAGTCAGTGACCAAAGTTTCAGCCTCTGTTGAGGTGATTTGGCCACTCAAAACCCTAATGGGGTGTTTTGACCTAATTACCCCTTTGAGGGCAAACCTAGGGTTGGATAAGAACCTAAACAAAACATCTCCAAATGAGATGAAATTTTTACCAGAGCCTTAGCATGCCCTTTAAGACTACCCACCCAAATTTGGGGGGATTTTGAGGTGTTTATGACACCTATTTAATTTATACATGGTTTATTAAGTTTTCTAAAAACTATAGAAAAATATTCTGGAAAAATTTCCATTTTTGGACAGGCCCTAAATATAGCTAGGGTAGACGCCCTGCCCAAATTTCAGCTCATTTGGACAAGGGATGAGAGATGGGCATCCATTTTAATTTCAGGTTAGCCCTAGGTATAGGTCCCACCAAAATTGGTGCCCTGGCCCAACCAGTGGTCCAAACTTGTCCAAATTAATTTTGGATTAAAGTAGACCCTTAGGGCTACACATTTCATGTTTATTACTTTTCCATTAGATGAGCTTGAGTATTTTTTAAAATTAAAACAAAATACTGCATAAAGTGTGACATGAATTGTATTAAATAAGATAAATAAATATTTAAAACATTCTGCACAAATCTTAAAGCCTCCATATGGACGGCATCGGGTTATCCCCTTCCTCCAGCCGACGGCCCAGATTGCCCCGTCTTGGAGCGGCTTGCGGGCGGATTTCCCGGCCACCCGGCCACTTTCCCGGTCGGTCAACGCCACCAGCACCTTCTGGGAGGTGGGGGCTACCCCCAGCCGGTGGCATGGCCGCCGGAGACACCTTTCCTGGCTATTCTACCAAGCCAATTTTTCGGCCGAAACCATGAAAACGAGAATTTGGATCAGGCTCAATTGAGCCCGAACCTCAAACCTAAACATTCCTAGAATCTATCCATGAAGCAAGGAATGGAGGAGGACCTTTCCGGCGGCCTGAATGCGGGAGGAACGACGGGATGCCATGGTCGACGGCGGTGGCACTCGGCTTCTGCAACAACACTATGCATTGGCTCAGCTCCTTCGAGTAAGTGGTGGGAAATCTTCCCCTTGACCCACTGATGGAGTTTAAATGCTGGATTGGGGAGGGGAGGGGTTGTAGCTTCAATGGCCATTAAAGCCAGTAAAGGTGGTGGCTCAGGTTGAGAGGAGGGGGGCTGAAACTGCCCCTTAGTTGCCGGGAAACGACTGGAATCAACGCCTCTCCCCTACAGGAGTTGATTGCAGCCATAATGGATGGTTGTTGGCCTCCTTTAGCCGGTCCCCACACCAATTCCTCTTCCCCCCATTTTCTCTCTCCTCCATTAACATGGAGAAGAAGCTTTCTCTCTCCTAGTCACCCATGTTGACCATGCTTACCATTCCAACCAATTGGCAGCCCATTCACTCACATATTTTTAGGGAATGATGTTAGCCCAAATGGGAGGAGGGCTTGGGCTTGGGTTAGCCTACATGAGTTAGGGTTGACTTGGCTTATGTTAGGGTTGACTTGGGTCTATGTTGCCATTGGGTTTACCCCCAAGGGGTCCTTAGTGACCCATTGACTTCCCTGGAGGTCTAGGAAAGGTTGGGTAGGGTTGACTTGCATGGACACTTAGGGATCTAGTGCATCCTCTAATGGGTTAGTGGTGTTGTGGTGGGGTCATGGAGTCATGGTGAAGCCCTAAAGTCAAACCTTAGATCTGGTGATTAGGTTGTGCCATAGGCAGAACAAGGAGAATCTCACCTTGGCCTTTGCTAACTTGGCCCTTTTTAGCTTCCTAGGGCTTTGTCATGACTTGGTCATGACCAAAACCACTCTTAGGGGTCTAGTTGAAAATGGGATGTTACACTTTGTTCATTGAAGTGATCGATACTTGGGAAACACACCCATTTTATATTACTTGTGCGACCGGTACACTTGCCGTCCAAAGCATCATGTTTTTGGCGCCGTTGCCGGGGAACACAGTCGTTTGAGTTTCTGGAGAGGGAGATAGGAGATAGAAGCCCTTTTCTATTTGTTTATAACATTTTTTCTTTGCTTTAGTTTTTAAATTTTGTTGCTTATTTTTTTTGTTCTTTTTGTAGTTTTAATTTTTCAGCAGGAAGCATTCCTTTTCTTTTTTCTGCTAGCGTGTTGTTAATTTTTGCTTAGAAAATTATGTTGGTGAATTTTTTGTGGTTGCACCATGTATTCTTATATGAATATCCGTTGTCGATGGTGCAGGGATTATCGGTATGGTAGTGATGAGTGCCCCACTGAAGATTGGGAGCATAATTCTCGTGGTTCAGTGTATGGAGCACCGTCCTCTTATGGTACTTCATACACCCTACCCAGGTCTTATGGTCACTTTTCATCTACGCCTTCACCTTTTTCCTATTCCTCTCCGGTCCCACCTAGACCGAGGAGTAATGGAAAATGGTGTTTGTGTTGTCGTAGCACAGAGCATGTGTTGAAAGATTTCGCAGAATTTCAGTGCCAGTTGGAGGAGGATGATAAGCCGGATATCCGACTCGTTCCATCCACCTCTCGATTGGCTGCCCCTTCTACTTTTGATGATATATTCGCAGTACCACCTTGTTTATGGGGGAATACTGTGGATATACCCATCAGACTTTCTGCTGATCAGTGTGATGACATTGTGGTGCCGTTTCTCCCCATGCACTCTTCCCCTCTTGTTGATTCACCCCCGGAGGAACCCGCACATATTTTATTTGATGTTGTTGTTCCTCCACATTCTTTGCAAGATTTTTCTATTCCAATTTTTAGTGAGTCAGTTAATGATGTTAGGCCGGATTGTGATTCTAAGCCTGAGGTTGTGCCCATGTGTGACGAGGATGTTTTTCTCATCAATGAAGAGTATTATATCTTGGAACATATGGACACACTGAGTTGTGTTGATGAGGAGATCCTCTCTAATGAGGAAGTTTCCACTTCCTTGTTGGATGAGGAGGTCCAAACCACCACCGAGGACCTCCTGTTCTTAGATTCCCCTCGTCATGACTCAAATGACACTGATAGTGATCTATGCTTAGATCTCGCTGAGAGTGAGGCCGGAGTCACTCTCCCATTTTTTGATTATTTTAGTTCTTCATCTCTTTTATTACTTGATCCCCCTTATTTATCTTAGCCTGTATAGGATGAGTCTCCACGAGTACGGTGTAATGACGATAAGCTTGGTGACCATGCCGTCTCCATCGCTTCCTGCATACCTGTGGTGGATGATACCTTGCTAGGCAAGGATATATTTTGTGGTGAGATTAGTGTGGAGCAGTGCTCCTCCTCTTCTTACTTCTTATTTCCTCTTCCTGCGAGGAGAAGGTATGATTATGAACGCAGTGAGGTAACTTCTCTCTCTCCGTATCAGTACCCGTTACCAAAACGGATAATGGAACAATTACCTGTGCATTTTACTTTTCATAGGCCCATTAGCTAGAATTGTATAGAATTTAATAAGTCGTGCTGGGAGGACAATAACCCCAGTAGTTATATAATATTTTCTTCATTTTTATTTTCATGTCTATTTTATTTTTAGCATTTCTTTTTGTATATTTTCTTTTGTTTTTGCGGAGCTCACCCCTGTAGGTAATCTTCGCAACTTTGTATTGGCAGGGTTGTGATTCTTCGTATGGCGGGCCTGCTTTTACTTTTCATGCGTCTTTTGGTATGCTCACTGGTGATCGCTAAGCTTCGAAGAAAATAAAAGCAACCGAACTAGCAATCCGATGAGGCAAGTATTCCTATCGAACTGTATCTAGGGGACACAAGTGTCGTATTGAAATCCGGGAACTGTTGAGTACACTTACTCACACGAATACTATTATTTTATCGATGGAAAAATTAGGGTTTGAGAAACTAATTGCAATTAAGGAAATAAAACTATGCTAGAAATAGAACAAATGCAGTTAATTAAAGAACTATTAAAAGCGATTACAACGAAGGGCTGAAAATATGAAATGGAAATGCACTCGATCAAGAATCACCTCTGCTAAAGTCGACTAAGAAATGCGATAAAAACCTAAACTTAATAGGGTAAAGGTCCTTGACCATGGAGGTTCCTAATGCTTGAACACGCTTCTCTTTAAGTCATTCCCAACTGAGTTTAGGAAGGTCCGACCAACTCTCGTCTAAATCGGAGGACTAAAGCTCGATTTACGTGGTTAACCCCACTATTGGATTTTACTCCAATCCGAGAGATTTAGACGTCTGCCTCTCTCGAGGGATGCGTACAACTACATTTACTCTTGAGCGCTCACTTCAAACTATCGGCCTCTCGGCTAGCCAAGAATGAAAGCAAAGGTGGAGAATATATATCGATGATATATCTCAAACCCAAGATAATTCAAGAGTAATTCAAGGTCTAAAACTCTAAAAAGAAAAGGTAGAATTAAAGCATCAAAACTTATACACTCGAACCTCGGATCATCAAGATCGAGTACAAGGAGCATTAGTTAATAATAATGGAGTGGAGGAGGGGGGTGAGTAGTAAAGCATAATAAGAACACAAGTAAGAAAGGAGAACTTTTATTAATACTAGAAGAGGGCTACACTTGCATTAAAATGAAAGAGCTATACTTGCATGGAATTGAAAACTAGGCTTGCATAATATTAATCTAAAAGCAATTACGAAAGCTAAAACAAAATAAGAACTAAGCTACTATTAGAAAAATTACAAAATAAGGAAGAGAGAGAGAGGGAAGAATATGAAAAAGACCAAGAAACAAAGGGGAAGCACCTCCCCTCTCAACCCAAGCTTGTTGAAATGGAAGGGGGTCTGAATTTATAGGAAAAGTTCATTGGTTGGTCACGCCCTTCGACACGCCCTAGGGGGCATGTCAGGGGGCATAACCGGTACTGTGTTGACCTCGGGCTCAGGATGATTTATTATGTACATCGGTGGACACGCCTTGGGTCACGCCTGTGTAGGGTGGGCGTGATACACACGTCACGACAAAATCATTGGTCGGAAATCCGTCAGTCATCGGAAAAGGAGGAGTCATGCCCTATGTCACGCCTGTGACTAGGGGCCTGACAATAGTGTTTGCATGCTATGGCGAAATAGCATTTAATGCAGCGGCTGGCTCCGGGTAGAGGGCGACATGCCCTGTGTCACGCCTAGGGACACGCCCAGGGAGGGCGTGTTAGGGGGCGTGACAGCCATTTTTCTGGTTATTCTGTCTTTGTCATCAGGCTTCCTCGGGATTGGGTGACATGCCCTAGGTCGTGCCCAGGGAGGGCATGACAGGGGGGCGTGACAGGTCATTTTGTCCAAACATCTAGAAACCTGCAAAAAGACAAGAAAATGTTAGTAGCAATAATATTTACATAAAAACAATAAAAAATAAACTAATAAGACATGATTTGTACATTATAAACTAGAAAATACGATAATAGTTTAAGCTACAAAACGTATTATCAAATTCCCCCAAGCTTAAGTTTTGCTTGTCCCCAAGCAAAAATATAAAAACTAGATAATCATAAAAAGGACTAATCAAAAAGTTCTAATTATGTCCACACAAGTACTATGCGAAATTCTAAGTAGGGAAAGGTGAAACGTAAGTCTAAAACAATTATTTAGGTATGGTATAACTTTTATAAACTATACTTAATGAAAATAAATCATCAAAAATTTTGACGAAATTCTTTAAATAGATTTAAACAAAGCAACGAAAATTAAAAAACGCATTGAGTTGTTAGTAGATCCAAGCAACGCATTATGATTATATCGATTCAATAACAAAAATCTAAGTTTATATCCAAAACTAAAAATGATTTACTTTTCTTCTTGTCTTAGTTATTAAATAAAATTCAAAAGGCAAGAATCAAAAGGACCTAAATGGGACAGAAACGTTTGGTTTAATAATATGATTAGGAGTGAAATTCAAAGATAAAAGTGAAGGCTGAAAATCACACTAAAACAAATCAAAAAGTTTCAAAAAATTTCATTTAAAATAAATATTTTTTTTCTTTCTTTTTCTTCTTTTCTCCATTTTTTTTTCTTTTTTCAAAACAAAGGCCATAAATATTTTTATTTTCATTTTGAATTGGCCAAATAAAAACAAACATATCTTTTGAACATAGTTTTTTTGAAAACCATTCCCCCCCAAAATATCACAAAATAACCTATCATAATCATGGAAAATATTTTTTATGGAAGTCAAAAAAGCTAGTGTGATTAGATAGGTTGAAAATTTTGTCTTTGGTCAAAATGAAATGAAAAGAGGAGCTATCAAATGAAATCGGAAAAACGGCTCAAAAGTGGCTAACTAGTGGTTAAAGTTTTTTGTTTGGCAGGAAATCTCAAACGAAAATAATAACGGCCAAAATCATTTTCACGCTTTTAAATTTATTTAAAACAAAGATTTGAAAATTTTCAAAAAACGAGTCGTAGATAATAAAAGAAGATTGATGAAATTATATTGAAAATAGAAATAATAAGTGACTTGGATCGTTAACATCTTCTAAGCTATTTAATAGTTGACCTTACAAAAATTATCCAAAAACGAAAAGGAAAATAGTGGATGATGAATTTTTGAGAAAGTAAAGGAAATAAAGAACGAAAAACCATAATACAAATGCGAGTTTTAGAAAAATATTTCACCTTAACATGCTACCGTGAATTAGAAACAAAGCATGACCAACATTTTACTTGTGAAAAATAATTAAAATGGACGATTAGAAATATTACAATTAACTAAGTTGTTTATAGGAAATTTTGAGTAAAATAAAACAAAACTAGGGGTACTATTGAGATACCAAAATGTCTAAACTATTAAAGTATGAACAAAAAAGAAAAAAAAAATTTATTTTTGAAATATTCTCTTTTTTTGGATTTTGGAAATATTTTCTTTTTTGGAATTTTAAGATATTCAATTTTTTTTGCGTTTTGTGAAAAAATATTTACACTAAGCAAAAAGAAGGAGGAAGTCCTCCCCCAAACATAAAATAGACATTGTCCTCAATTGCAAAAGAAGGGATTGGAGAAGGAGAGAAAACTAAAGTACAAAATTGAAAAACAAGTACTTCCCCGGATTTATTTGCTATGAAAGATGAGTGATGCCGCTCCCCCAAGCTTCTTCTTTGGACTTCATGATGGCTTCAGCAACGTTGTAGCAGGCGATCGCAGAAGATTCAACTTGTCGGAGCCATCCGGGGCAAAAATTGAAAAATAAAGAAAACCAAAATAAGATAACTTGGGTTGCCTCCCAAGAGCTCCCTTTGTTTAAAGCATCGTTTGAGCTCGACGCATCTAAACAATATTGTCCAAAAATACTTTTTCCAGATTAATAATTAAAGTTTTTTTAAAAAAATAAAATAAAAGTTCAAAGTTAGAGTTCGTGCAGTAGATAATTAATAATATTTGGACTGACATCATCATCACCAGAGAAATAAAGTTTAAGACGATGACCATTCACTTTTAAATTACCCTTATCATGGTGACAAATCAAAACAGTACCATACGGAAATACTTCTAAAATAGAAAAGGGCCCAAACCAACGAGATTTTAATTTTCCAGGAAATAAACGCAATCGAGTATTATATAAAAGAACTTGGTCGCTCGGCTTAAAAGTTTTTGGATGCCTTAAGTGCTTATCGTGCAAACTTTTTGTCTACTCTTTATAAAGTTTATTATTTTCATAAGCGTAAGAGTGCCACTCTGTAACACCCTAAAATGTTTTAGGAGCGACGGGGATCGATTTCTGCCAAGACAGATTTTTGGTGCAGGTGACACGGGCCCCGACACGGGCGTGTCGGAGGCCGTGTCGGGCGTGTCGAGCTCGGGCCGTCGAGCTGGCCGTGTCGTCGACCAGTGCAGGTCGACGATGATCGTGTGGTGGAACACGGCCTAGGACACGGGCGTGTCCCAGGCCGTGTCACACCTATGCTGTACGGTTGGGTACACGGGTAATGCACGGGCACGAACACGGGCGTGTCTTGTTTGACATGGGCGTGTCTGATTCCGTGTCACCAAGCCGTATACCTCTCTGACTGCGAAGTGTTGATAAATTGCACACGGGGGGCGTGACACGGGTCCCGACATGGGCGTGTCGCAGGCGACACAGGCGTGTCGGAGGCCGTGTCACATGCCGTGTTGCTGGTTATCAATCTTGGTCGAGATGGAGAATGAGATACACGACCAGGCACACGGCCGTGTGCCAACCTGTGTTTAGCCCAGATTTTATGATTTTTGATTTAATCCGGACCGTTTGTTTCCTTGGCTTTGGATCCGACGGTGGGGGGCTGCTCCTGGGTGGTTATAGTCGGGAAATAGGGTTTAGAAACCCATTTTTCCATTGGCCAATCTCTCTCTAAAGGTTAGAGAGAAGGGAGAGCAAGGTGGAAGGAGGATTCCAAGATCCGGCCGCCGGAAGAGCTTCGGAGCTCCGAATCGCGATCCGAGTCCATATTCGCGGAGGCGACGCCGTTGCGGTGCTTTCCAACCGTATAGTTTTCGATGGCGCCGTGGAAGAATGCAAGGGTAACGATTTCTCATCCTTGGGCATGTGAAGCCCTCTTTTCCTTTTGCATAGGAAGCCCTCTCTCGCGAGTGAGCGAAGAGTTGGAGCGTTCCTTGGGGTAGATATGTGAAGTCCCCCTTGTGTAGAGTCTGTATGCGTAAACGGACATAGGCATTGTGTGTGAAGCCTATTCGGACATGTTGATCTGGATCGGTGATGTTGCATTGCATTTGAACCGGGGAAGAATCCGGATGTTTGGGTGTTTTCGGGTTTTCTACGTGGTAGATTGCATCAGGGAGCCTTGGAGATTAACTCCAAGGTGCACCCGGAAAACTGGGCAAAAGCGGGTTTTGCCAACACGGTGGCCGGGGAGCCAACGTGAACATAACCGGGTTATGTGATTATTGTGGTGGAAACGGGACTCGGTGAGTCTTGGCCTGCGCATATGGCTTAAATTGTCGTTGCGGTGTGAGCACGGGTCAGGCGGAACCGTACCCGGTCTATGTCGTTCGGTAGGACCGTTGGCATGGATGAGGGTCTTCGGTGGTCTATGGCTTAAATTGCCGTGACCAAGTCCAATAAGACAAAATGCTCATATGGATGACCGTCCAAGAGGCAGTGGTGGATTGGGAACGTCTATTGCTTGAATTGACGTGACGTTGGCTGGTTTGCCGAGAATGTGCCCTGAGTGCCCGGGGTGTGTGGCCGTGCGAGCCTACGCCTGTGGTGAAGTGCATATACTTTATATAATTGCCTATGCTAATAAAGTGCAGGGAAAGAGCATTGCTGCCCCGAGTGTGGGGGCGGGATCGTTATAATTTGGTCAGCATTGCTGACCGTTGCTATTGTTTGCCACCGGGCGGTGGTTTGTGGCTTGCAGGTGCTGCGGAGCAGAGCAGGAAATAGAGGGCTAAAGCCCTTGTTGCTGTGCTGGCCCTCGAAGGCCTAATTGCTTATGTTTCTTTCCCGTTTTTCATGTATAGCCGGCCTGCGTGCCGAAGTTTGGAAAACACTATTTTTGTTAAGTGAATAATGTAAGGCCTTAAGGCCAGTTCTCTTTTGTGTATGATTACATTCCTGAGTTTGTAGTGGACATTCATGCTTTGTAGCAGGGTTCTTGCTCGCTTTGCAACTATATAAAATTGCATCCGCTAGGTGTTGTGTAGGACGTGGTGATTGGTTGAATGGTTTCAACGCGTAACCAACCGGTCTGTCCGTAGTATATGGCGTCGGGCCCCGACCGAACCTACTGTTATATGCTATGTGACGGATAGGGGTGTTACAAATTGGTATCAGACTTCTGGTTTCGGTCAAGCTTAAATGAATTCGTGGGCAAATTCACTTTAAGGGGTGGTGAGCACATGTGTGCGTCATCGTTATAACATGAAAAGAACCCATGAATGTCCACTTAGGAATGAAAATATACATGTTTAAGGAACCTGTGTGTTCCTATAATTGCTGTTTGCAGTAATTTTTGGTCGCTTATCGGTGTTTTGCACGATTATAGGTGACCAGAAGTGGTGCTGGGCCGTCTGAATGGCCAGGTTCTGAGGCAAGCAGTGCGCCAAGTGATGCGCCTGCAACACCTCCGTCTGCCGAGACCATTAGGTTGGTGGCAGAAGCGGTCATGGCAATGATCAATGTGCAGCCTGCAAGGCAGGTGCAACAGCCTGCTCCTTCTGTGGAGCAAGTACCGTTTCAGACTGCAGAGCAAAGGAGGGTTGAGCAAGTAGTTTTGGAGCCAGAGTTGCCTCGGAGAGCAACTGAAAGACAACTGAAGCACGTGATGGGCTTTCATCCACCGGTATTCACGGGGGCAGAAACCCCGACCCAAGCAGAGGATTGTCTCTCAAGGGTCAACAGGGTGATGACTGCGACGGAAATGGAAGAGTGGCAGAAGACCACTATAGCGACTTTCCTTTTGGATGGGGACGGAAGACTATGGTGGGAAGGCCTAGAGCTACATCAGTTGCGGGGAAGTCCGTTGACCGAAGTTTCGATGGAGGAGTTTGCAAGACTATTCATGGCTCGATACCTCCCCTCGGCGCAGAGAATTGCGCTTGAAAGCGAATTTCAGAAGTTGGTGCAAGGGGATTGCACCGTTGATGAGTACCTCCACGAGTTTACTCGGCTGGGGAGTTATGCCGGCGCTACCTTCGCAGACAAGGAGCGCAAGACGAGCCGCTTCTATGAAGGGCTAAGAGATGATTTAAGGTTGCTACTGTCGGGGCCTAAGGCGCAGGGTTTCATGATCGTGGTCAGTTCGGCCCGGTCCTTGGAGAAGGACATGAAGAATGTCCAAGCGAAGAAGGAATCCGGTAGTAAGAAAGCGGAGTTCAAGGCACTGACTACGTCGAAGTCGGGCTACCGCAGATTCTATTAGAAAGCTAAGACATTGGGTCCAGCTGCTTCAGATGCCTCGGGGGCAACTACCAATCGAACCCCGGGCACTTGTTTCACGTGTGGAAAGACGGGGCAATTTGCCCGTGATTGCTGGAGTGGACACTCAAAGTTCGAAAGTAAGCAAGGAGCTACCTACGAGGAGAAGGGCAAGGCAGTGGAGTCAACCGCGTCCCACTATGCTCTGACTCAGCCTAGAGTCTATAACTTGGTCCAGCAGGAGGCCATCAAGCAGGCGGATGTGGTGACAGGTATGAGTTAATTTATAGCAAGTTAGCTTTAATACCGTTATCTATTACTTGTTAGCCTAATATTATTTGTATAGGCTTTGTTGTGATTAGTGATAGTCCGGCACGGGCGTTGTTCGACACGGGAGCTTCACATTCCTTCTTGTCTGAAAGTTTCATATCGCGCATCGGAGTCCCTTCTTCGATGGCGAAGGACAAGTTGGATGTGCTGCTACCGAATGGGTGCTCGATGCGTGCAGACAGGGTGTGCGTCATAAAGGTTCACATTGGGTGCCAAGAGTTCGACTTGCTAGCGTCATTGCTGCCGCTAGTAGAGTTCGACTTGATCTTTGGAATGGATTGGCTTTCGGAGCAAAAAGCTTGGATTGACTGTGACCGGAAGGAGGTCAAGCTGGGTGTAGGGCGGGAGACTACATTCGAGGGGCTGAAGGGGTCGAGCAAGACACTGATGTCTGCTCTTCAGGTGGTGAAGGCAGTTCGTGTAGGTGCAGAGCTGTTCTTCGCAATAGTGGGGGCTGTGGAGCCAAAGTCCACTTTTGTTGAGATTCCCGTGGTTTGCGAATACCCCGATGTGTTCCTGGATAGTCTTCCCGGAGCCCCACCGCAGCGGGAGATCGATTTCACCATCGAGCTCGTGCCGGGTGCCAAGCCCGTGTCACGTGCTCCTTATAGGTTGGCGCCAAAGGAGATGACGGAGTTGAAGGTTCAGCTGGAGGAGCTGATGGAGCAAGGTTATGTGCGTCCAAGTTCTTCGTCTTGGAGCGCACCGGTCCTCTTCGTTAAGAAGAAGGACGGAAGTATGCGGCTGTGTATCGACTACAGAGAATTGAACAAGCTGACGGAGAAGAATAAGTACCCGATCCCAAGGATTGATGATCTCTTCGATCAGTTAGTCGGATCGTCGGTATACTCTAAGTTGGACTTGAAGTCGGGGTACTATCAACTGAGGATATGGGAGTGTGATATCCCGAAGACGGCGTTCAGTACGAAGTATGGGCATTTCGAGTTCACGGTCATGCCGTTTGGACTGACGAATGCGCCATCAGTGTTTATGGATTTGATGAACAGGACGTTCCGAGACTTCCTGGATCGCCTTGTGATCGTCTTTATTGACGATATATTGGTGTACTCGCAGTGCGAAGAAGATCACTTCAAGCACTTGCATTTGGTGTTGGAGACATTGAGGAGGAATGAGCTTTACGCGAAGTTCTCCAAGTGCGAGTACTGGCTACCCTCGGTAGCGTTCCTTGGTCACATTGTTAGTGGGGAAGGTATAGCGGTGGATCCGGCGAAGATCATTGTGATACGTGAGTGGCCTACGTTGTCTTCTGTCGCGAAAGTCCGTAGTTTTCTCGGGCTTGCCGGATATTACAGGCGCTTCGTAGAGAACTTCTCGCGAATAGCTTTACCTCTCACGAAGTTGACAAGGAAGGATCAGAAATTCTTGTGGATGCAAGAGTGCGTGCAAGCTTTTGAGGAGCTGAAGAGACGGTTGACCACGACGCCAGTGCTTAGTTCGCCGAGTGGGACCGAGGGCTTTGAGGTGTATAGCGACGCTTCGGGTAGTGGTTTGGGCTGCGTGTTGTTGCAGCATGGGAGCGTGATAGCGTATGGATCACGTCAGTTGAAGGTGCATGAAAGAAATTATCCGGTGCACGACTTCGAGTTGGCGGCCGTGATATTTGCATTCAAGTTGTGGAGGCACTACCTTTACGGCGTAAGGGTCGATATATACACCGATCACAAGAGCCTAAAATAATTGTTGGATCAAAAGGACCTTAATATGAGGCAGAGGAGGTCGATGGAGTTCCTTGGGGACTACACTTTCAAAATACATTATATACCCGGGAAGGGCAACGCAGTTGCGGATGCGCTGAGCCGCAGGGCTCCCGCCCAAGCCAACTGGTTGTCGGTACATGATGAGCGGCTAGTACGGGTGTTGGAGGAGCTTGAGATCTGTTGCATTGACAAGCAGACGATCGCCAAGGCAATGTTAAACTGGACAGAGGTGCAGTATGACCTAGCTGACCGGGTTCGGCAGGCATTGGAGTTAGATGACTCCATGAAGGAGCTTATGGAGGCCGCTCTGGATGGGTCAAATTCCCAGTTCTCGGTGGAAGATGGTTTATTAAGGAAGGATCATCGGTTGTGCGCCCCGAGTGGGGGTGACCTCCGGGCGGAGTTAATGTACGAGGCTCATCATACTAAGTACTCAATCCACCCAGGGAGCACGAAGATGTATCGTGATCTCAAAAAGTTGTTTTGGTGGCCGGGGCTCAAGAAAGATGTGGCGTTGTACGTAGCTAAATGCCAAACGTGCGGCTTGGTGAAGGCAGAATGCCAAAAGCCGGGAGGATTTCTGAAGTCCTTGCCTATACCGGAGTGGAAATTCGACGATATATCTATGGACTTTGTGCACGGGTTGCCAAGGTCGCAGAAGGGGAACAATGCCATCTGGGTGATCGTAGATCGGCTAACCAAGGTGTCGCATTTCATTCCGCATAGGAAGGATGATCCAGTGGAGAAATTGGCAAAGTTGTATGTTGACAATATTGTTAGGCTGCATGGTGTGCCCCGTAGCATTGTGAGTGATCGCGATGGGCAGTTCACGTCAAATGATTGGAGGTTGGTGCAGCAGATGCTGGGAACAAAGTTAAAGTTCAGCA
Organism: Platanthera zijinensis; assembly: GCA_039513925.1. Classification (NCBI taxonomy): domain Eukaryota; kingdom Viridiplantae; phylum Streptophyta; class Magnoliopsida; order Asparagales; family Orchidaceae; genus Platanthera; species Platanthera zijinensis. The sequence goes on along the minus strand of CM077093.1, from coordinate 105,351,699 downwards.
CAGCTTTCCATCCGCAGACGGATGGGCAGACCGAGAGGGTCAATAGAACGATGGAGGACATGCTCCGTATGTGTGTTCTAGACTTCGGGAAGCATTGGGAAGACCACCTATATTTGGTGGAGTTTGCGTACAACAACAGCTACCAAGCGAGTATACAAATGGCGCCCTTCGAGGCCCTGTATGGTAGGAAGTGTCGCACGCCGTTATCGTGGCTTGAAACGGGTGAGGCAAGGTTGTACAAGAAGCAGGAGGTGGAGAGTGCTACCTCGTTAGTGCGGATCATTCGGGAGCGCTTGTTGATCACTCCGGACCGGCAGGCGAAGTATTACAATGCCAAGCACCGGAACGTGGAGTTCACGGTGGGCGATTGGGTATACCTGAAAGTGAAGCCGTTCAAGGGGGTTTCGTGGGTGAGACGCTTGAAGAAGCTGAGCCCAAGATACCTTGGACCTTTTGAGGTTCTGGAGCGAGTCGGCGAAGCTGCATACCGTTTGAAGCTATCAGTGGAGTTGAGTGGATTACATGATGTGTTCCACATTTCTGTGTTGCGGAAGGCGGTACAAGAGCCTTTGCAGGTGATCGCGGTTGACCAAGTGCCGGTGGACGAAGGGTTGACGACTAGGGTCAGGCCCATTCGTATTGAAGATGTTGAGGTCAAGAGGCTTCGTAACAAGGAGATCCGGATGGTTAAGGTCCGGTGGGATAATTACGGGCGTGAGGAGCTCTCTTGGGAACGGGAGCAGACTATGCTCGAGGAATACCCGGAATTGTTCTGCTCAGGTATTGTTTTACGTTAAGTCCTGTTTTCCTTTATTAATTTCGTGGACAAAATTCTTTAAGGGGGTAGAATTGTAACACCCCAAAATGTTGTAGGAGCGACGGAGATCGATTTTGGCCAAGACAGATTTTTGGTGCATGTGACACGGGCCCCGACACGGGCGTGTCGGAGGCCGTGTCGGGCGTGTCGAGCTCGGGCCATCGAGCTGGCCGTGTCGTCGACCAGTGCTGGTAGACGATGGTCGTGTGGTGGAATACGGCCTCGGACACGGGCGTGTCCCAGGCCGTGTCACACCTGTGCTGTGCGGTTGGGTACACGGGTAATGACATGGGCACGAACACGGGCATGTCTTGTTTGACACGGGCGTGTCTGATGCCGTGTCACCAAGCCGTGTACCTCTCTGACTGTGAAGTGTTGATAAATTGCACATGGGGGGCGTGACACGGGTCCCGACACGGGCGTGTCGCAGGCGACACGGGCGTGTCGGAGGCCGTGTCACATGCCGTGTTGCTGGTTTTCAATCTTGGTCGAGACGGCGAATGAGCTACACGGCGAATGAGCTACACGGCCGTGTGCCAACCCGTGTTCGGCCCAGATTTTATGATTTTGGATTTAATCCGGACCGTTCGTTTCCTTGGCTTTGGATCCGACGGTGGGGGGCTGCTCCTAGGTGGTTATAGTCGGGAAATAGGGTTTAGAAACCCATTTTTCCATTTGCCAATCTCTCTCTAAAGGTTAGAGAGAAGGGAGAGCAAGGTGGAAGGAGGAGTCCAAGATCCGGCCGCCGGAAGAGCTTCGGAGCTCCGAATTGCGATCCGAGTCCAGATCCACGGAGGCGACGCTGTTGCGGTGCTTTCCAACCGTATAGTTTTCGATGGCGCCGCGGAAGAATGCAAGGGTAACGATTTCTCATCCTTGGGCATGTGAAGCCCTCTTTTCCTTTTGCATAGGAAGCCCTCTCTCGCGAGTGAGCGAAGAGTTGGAGCGTTCCTTGGGGTAGATATGTGAAGTCGCCCTTGCGTAAAGTCCGTATGAGTAAACAGACATAGGCATTGTGTGTGAAGCCTATTCGGACATGTTGGTCCAGATCGGTGATGTTGCATTGCATTTAGACCGGGTAAGAATCCGGATGTTTTGGTGTTTTCGGGTTTTCTACGTGGTAGATTGCATCAGGGAGCCTTGAAGATTAACTCCAAGGTGCACCCGGAAAACTGGGCAAATGCGGGTTTTGCCAACACGGTGGTCGGGGAGCCAACGTGAACATAACCGGGTTATGTGATTATTGTGGTGGAAACGGGACTCAGTGAGTCTTGGCCTGCGCATATGGCTTAAATTGTCGTTGCGGTGTGAGCATGGGTCAGGCGGAACCGTACCCGGTCTATGTCGTTCGGTAGGACCGTTGGCATGGATGAGGGTCTTCGGCGGTCTATGGCTTAAATTGTCGTGACCAAGGACAATAAGACAAAATGCTCATATGGATGACCGTCCAAGAGGCGGTGGTGGATTGGGAACGTCTATGGCTTGAATTGACGTGACGTTGGCCGGTTCGCCGAGAATGTGCCCTGAGTGCACGGGGTGTGTGGCCGTGCGAGCCTACGCCTATGGTGAAGTGCATATACTTTATATAATTGCCTATGCTAATAAAGTGCAGGGAAAGAGCATTGCCCCCCCGAGTGTGGGGGCGGGATCGTTATAATTTGGTCAGCATTGCTGACCGTTGCTATTGTTTGCCACCGGGCGGTGGTTTGTGGCTTGCAGGTGCTGCGGAGCAGAGCGGGAAATAGCGGGCTAAAGCCCTTGTTGCTGTGCTGGCCCTCGAAGGCCTAATTGCTTATGTTTCTTTCCCGTTTTTCATGTATGGCCGGCCTGCGTGCCGAAGTTTGTAAAACACTATTTTTGTTAAGTGAACAATGTAAGGCCTTAAGGCCAGTTCTCTTTTGTGTATGATTACATTCCTGAGTTTGTAGTGGACATTCATGCTTTGTAGCAGGGTTCTTGTTCTCTTTGCAACTGTATAAAATTGCTTCCGCTAGGTGTTGTGTAGGACGTGGTGATTGGTTGAATGGTTTCAACGCGTAACCAACCGGTCTGTCCGTAGTATATGGCGTCGGGCCCCGGCCGGACCTACTGCTATATGCTATGCTACGGATAGGGGTGATACACACTCGTCGAGTTCATTAAGTTGAAATTTTCTAAGGTCACCGACAGAAGGGGATCGAAGTGTAAAAATCTTAAGGCCCAAAAAGCGCGATGTTCGAGTTCTACGGGTAAATGACACGATTTTGTATAGACCAACCGATACGGCGTACATACGAGGGCGGTTTTGTACGATGTTCGGTAGGCCCATAGAGCATCGTCTAATTTGGCTGACCAGTCTTTCCTAGAAGTTGAACTAGTCTTTTCTAAAATTCTTTTTATTTATCAATTTACTACATCGACTTGTCTGTTAGTTTGGGGGTGGTAGGCAGTTGAAAGCTTATGTGTAACTCCGTATTTGGTAAGTATTTTTGAAAATTGTTCGTTATAGAAATGGGAACCCCTATCGCTAACGATGGCGCGCGGCGTACCGAATCAAGAAAACATTTTTTTAAAAATATTACTACAACTCGGGATTCATTCATAGGAAGAGCTTGGGCCTCTGCACATCATGAAACATAATCAACGACAACTAAAATATACTTATTTCCGAAGCTAGAAGCTAGGGGGCAAACAAAATAGATTCCACAGAAGTCGAAATTTTTGCACTCAAGGAAATAATTTTTCGGCATTTCATTTTAATTGGAAATGTTGCCCGACCGTTGGAAACTATCAACCGTACTACCAAAGGCTTGCACGTCTTTAAACAGGCTAGGCCAGTAAAAACCCGCGCAAAGCACCTTATGAGCTGTACGAGCAGCTTGATAGTGCCCACCTGTCAGACCTTCATGTAAGTGTTTTAAAATATCTAAACCTTCTTTATCAGAAACATGTCCTTATCACTTGATCCGCACAGACTCTGAAAAGATGTAGGTCTTCCGAAAAATAGTTCTTCAGGTTAGAAAAGAATTTATTCTTTTGCTTAGAGGAAAACTCTTTTGGGAGCACCTGGGCCACTAAATTGTTGGCGATGTGTGCGAACCAAGGAAAAGTAGATGTGTTAATTGAAAGAAGCTTCTCATCAGGAAAATAATCATTAAAAGATTTTTCATTTAATTTTTCTATAAAGGGATTGTCTAATCTGGAGAGATGGTCGGTGGCCAAGTTCTCGGCTCCTCGCTTATCACGGATCTCTAAGTCAAACTCCTTGAGGAGTAAGACCCCGCGAATCAAGCGCAGCTTGTCATCCATTTTGGCAAGAAGATATTTGAGGTCCGAGTGGTCCGTAAAAACAATAATTTTCGAAAGTGTAATATAAGGACAGAATTTATCGAAAGTGAATACTACAACTAGGATCTCCTTCTCGTTCATTGTGTAATTTTCATGTGCAGATGTGAGCGTTTTACAAGCGTAATAAATGAGGTGGAACTTTTTAGATATGCGTTGACCTAATACAGCTCCTACCGCGAAACTACTCGCATTGCACATTATCTCAAATGGAAGGTCCTACACTGGAGCTATCATAATCGGTGCGTTAATGAACTTTTCTTTTATTAACTCGAAGGCAGAAAGACAAGAGTCATCAAAAATGAATGGGGCGTCTTTTTCTAGATGATGGGAAAGGGGATTAGTGATCTTGGAGAAGTCCATTATGAAGCGGCGGTAAAAACCAGTGTGACCTAAGAAACCTCTTATAGCTTTTATATTCGTAGGCGGCGGCAGCTTCTCCATAACTTCTATCTTCGCAATATCTACCCCAATACCTCTCGCGGAAATTTTATGACCAAAAACTAACCCTTTCCTCACCATAAAATGGCATTTTTCCCAATTTAGGGCAAGGTTAGTTTCTTCGCATCGTTCTAAGACTTTTTCGAGGTTTTCTGAACATCTATCAAAGGAATAACCGAACACGGAGAAATCATCCATAAATACCTCCATAATACTTTCTACGTACTTTTCAAAGATAGCGATTATACATCGCTGGAATGTCGATGTCGTATTGCACAATTCAAACGTCATTCTTCGGTATGTTAAGGTGCCGAAGGGACAAGTAAACGTAGTTTTCTCTTGGTCCTTGAGAGAGACGGGGATTTGAAAATACCCCGAGAGGCCATCGAGAAAATAAAAAAGCTATGGCCGGATAATCATTCTAAAATCTTATCGATAAATGACAAAGGAAATTAGTCCTTGTGGGTGGAGTCATTCAGCTTCCTATAATCTATACACAAACGCCAACCCATTACCATCCGTGTCGAGATTAATTCGTTATTTTCATTACTAACTACCGTTATCCCTCCCTTCTTTTGTACTACCTGAATAGGGCTAACCCACTTACTAACTGATATAGGGTAGATAATTCCTGCATCTAATAATTTCATAACCTCGCTCTTAACTACTTCTTTCATGTTCGAGTTTATACGACAATGAGGTTGAATGGAGTTACGCGAATTATCTTCCATTAAAATTTTATGAGTGCATAAAGATGGGCTTGTGCCCTTCATATTATATATCTACCAAGCAATAGATCGGCGATGTTTACGTAAATCATAAAGGAGTTTTTTATTTTGGACATCCATGAGGTAGGCCGAAACTATAACTGGCAGCTTGGAGTCTTTTTCTAAGAAGGCGTATTTGAGATGTTAAGGAAGTTCTTTAAGTTCTATGGTAGGGGGTTCTTCATAAGAGGTTTGAGAAAATCTTTCTTTTTCAAATACTATATCTTCGTAGATCTTTTTAGACGGAAAATTCAAAGGGGTGGAGCTGGTGGCCAAGGCGGCTTCTTACAGCGATTTAGTTGGAAGAGTAGAAGAGGAACAAAAATCAGAAAATTCTTTTTCCAAATCAGATAGAAGATAAGAGAATTCTACACATTCTTCACTTAGGTGTAGCGATTCAGTTGGAAGAGAAGAAAAAGAACAAAAAGCAGAAAATTCTTTTTCAAAATTAGAGAGGCAATAGGAGGATTCATCACTCACGTCATCTACGAAGAAGCATGAGTCATCATTTGCTAAGGTGTTTTTCATCGAAGGTGTGATAGAGAAAGTGACTTCGTCGTCGCCAACTCGAAGGAAGAGCTTACCATTTCTTACATCAATGATAGCTCGAGAGGTGGCAAGGAAGGGTCGGCCTAGGATCAGGGGAACCTCGACGTCTTCTTCGATGTCCAAAATGAAAAAGTCCACCGGGAAGATGAACTTGTCGACATTTACTAAGAAATCCTCTATTATTCCTAACGGGTACTTGACGAATCTGTCGGCGAGCTGGATACTCATGCATGTGGGATTGAGGCTACAAATTCCTATTTTTTTAAACATTGAGAGGGGCATCTGGTTAATACTCGCACCTAAGTCTGCTAATGCATTCTTGACAAAAAGATTACCAAAGACACACGGAATAGAAAAACTACCCGGGTCACTGATTTTCTTTGGTAAGCCATTTGTTAAAACCGAAGAGCACTCGACATTTAACGTGACGTGCGAAAGGTTCTCTAACTTCTTCTTGTTGGTCATGAGGTCCTTAAGGTACTGGGCGTACTTCGGCTTATGAGAAATCGCTTCATGGAAGGAAAGATTTATGAGGATTTGCTTAAACATCTATAAGAAACAGGGGTATTGATCGTCCTGATGTTGTTTATTAAGTTTAGAAGGGTAAGGCGGATTTGGATTTTTCTTAAAAATGGGTGGTGAAGTGAGATCTTTTTCTAATATGGAGAGAGGGGTGATAACATCTTCTTCAGCAGGGGGTGGAATTTTTAAAACAGGAGCGGAGCTTTGATTTTTAAAAACAGGAACGGAGCTTTGATTTTTAAAATCGGGGGTGGAGATTTCCTCGGGCTCTTCACTAACCATACCATGAACCTGCTTCCCACTGAAAAGAGTTATAGCTTTAGCTTGCCCTCTCAAGTTGGGCTCGATATTGGAAGCAAGAGACCCTGCGGGTCGCTCAGAAATAATTTTAGGGAGCTATCCTACTTGATTTTCAAGACTTTTAATGCTTCAAGTTAAGGTTCTTATCGTAGCGTCATTCACATTCATATATTTTGCAAACATTTCCTCCAAACTTGGAGGTTTTGGAAAATTTTGAGGAGGTGGTGGCGGTGGTATAGAAAAATCATTTTGTGGTGGTGGGCACATAGCATTCGATGGATTACTCCACGAAAAATTAGGATTATTTCTTAAGGAAGGATTATAACTATTTGGAAAATTAAAACCAGGCGCAGGAAAATTCGAAGCAGAAAAATTATGAAAAGCATTTTTAGACATATTGTTAACAAAATCTAAATGTTCGGGGGAAGGAGTTGTAGATTCCCATACCTGAGGGGCGGAGGCAGTAGTCATCATGGTTATCTTTTGGCTTAGGATTTCTACTTGCAGAGCGAGCTAGGAAACGTAGTCCACTTCAAATATACCTGTAGGCTTGTTCGGGTGGGACTTAGGAACATTCCACTGATAAGTGTTAATGGCCATGTCCTCAAAAAGCTCAAGAGCTACTTCCGGGGTCCTAGGATTTAAAGTACCGCCAGAAACTGCGTCTATCATTTGCTTAGTGCTTTTATTTAGCCCGTCATAAAACGTCTACACTTGTAACCATACATGCAGCGCTTGATGTGGGCATCATCTTAATAATTCTTTAAATCTTTCCCAAGTTTCATATAAGGTTTCAGAATCTATTTGTCCAAATACAGAGATATCGTTCCTAAGTTTTGCAGTTTTAGCTGGCGAAAAATACTTCGCCAAAAATTTTTCGATTAATTCATTCCATGTGGTTATGCTATTCTTAGGTAGAGTCTTCAGCCACTGCTTAGCTTTAGTTCATAAAGTGAAGGGGAAGAGTCTTAGCCCAATAACATCATTTGTGACACCATTTATCTTGAAGGTGTCACAAATCTCAAGAAAGCTTACAATATGTGTGTTTGGATCTTCATCTTGAAGTCCGTCATACTGCACATATAGCTGCACCGTTTGAATTACAGTAGGCTTCAGTTCGAAGTTATTATTAGCTATCGCAGGGCGAACTATGCTAGATTATGTTCTCTATAGATTTGGTCGTGCATAATAAGACATAGGTCTTTGCACGACTTCCTCCACTGGGGGCTCTTCCATTCTTAAAGTGGAAGATGACTCGGAATCCTCAATCGGTATTTGGGATGTAGGACCATGAAATCACGATCTTCTCCGAGGAGTATGCTCAATTTCGTGGTCCAAGTCCAAAATAGCCGACGGATTCCCTCGGGTCATGCACTAAAAGAAGAGAAGAGAGAAGAAGAAACATAAATAAAAAAAAGCTAGAAAGAAAAAATAGATTAAATTTTTTTTTTTTGAAATAGATTTTTGTAATAGATTAACTCCCGAACTTCCCAAGGACTACCCAGTGAAGGGTTCGCAAGGTACTAGACAAGATAGATGCACTTAAAGTCGCTTTGCCCTTTCCGAGAGAATTAGGTGGCGGATAAAAATTGTGAAGTTGGTTACTATTAAGAGCGGTAATAAAAATTTTTAAAAAAAAAATTTTAAGAAAGAGGATGAGAAAGAGAAGAGATAAAATTAATAGGTTCGTGTTTTCAATATATCAACGAAAGTTGCTCCCCTACAACGGCGCCAAAAACTTGGTGATCGCTAAGCTTCGAAGAAAATAAAAGCAACCGAACTAGCAATCCAATGAGACAAGTATACCTATCGAACTGTAGCTAGGGGACACAAGTGTCGTATTGAAATCCGGGAACTGTTGAGTACACTTACTCACACGAAAACTATTATTTTATCGATGGAAAAACTAGGGTTTGAGAAACTAAATGCAATTAAGGAAATAAAACAATGCTAGAAAGAGAACTACTGCCGTTAATTAAAGGGCTATTAGAAGCGATAACAACGAAGGGATGAAAATATGAAATGGAAATTCACTCGATCAAGAATCACCTCAACTAAAGTCTACTAAGAAATGCGATAAAAACGTAAACTTAATAGGGTAAAGTTTCTTGACCGTGGAGGTTCCTAAAGCTTGAACACGCTTCTCTCAAAGTCGTGCCCAACTGAGTTTAGGAAGGTCCGATCAACTCTCGTCTAAAAAGGATGCCTAAAGCTCGCTTTACGCAGAGAACCCCACTATTGGATTTTACTCCAATCCGGGAGATTTGGACGTCTTCCTCTCTCGAGGGGTGCGTACAACTCCCTTTACTCTTGAGCGCTCACTTAAAACTATCGATCTCTCGGCTAGCCAAGAATGAAAGCAAAGGTGGAGAATATATATTGATGAAATATCTCCAACCCAAGATAATTCAAGAGTAATTCAAGGTCTAAAACATTAAAAAGAAAAGGTAGAATTAAAGCATCTTAACTTAATCACTTGAAACTTGAATCAGCAAGATCGAGTATAAGGACGATTAGTTAATCATAATGGAGTGGAAGAGGGGAGGTGAGTAGTAAGCATAATAATAACACAAGTAAGAAAAGAGCACTTTTATTAATACTAAAAGAGAGCTAAAATTTAATGAAAATGAAAGATCTATACTTGCATGGAAATGAAAACTAGGCTAGCATTACATTAAGTTAAATGCAATTACAAGAGCTATTACACAAGCCAAAAAAAAAAGAAGAACTAAGCTAGGATTAGAAAAATTACAAAATAAGGAAGAGAGAGAGGGAAGAACATGAAACAAAGGGGCAGTACCTCCCCTCTCTACCCAAGCTTGCTGAAATGGAAGGGGGAGTCTGAATTTATAGGAAAAGTTCGAAAGTTGGTCACACGCCCTAGGGGGACTTTTAGGGGGAGTGACCGGTACGAGGTTGACCTCAGGCTTTGGATTCTGGCGGGAATGATGATTGCTTCTGTACATCGGTGGACACGCCCTGGGTCACGCCCGTGTAGGGTGGGCGTGACATGCACGTTGCGTCGAAATCATTGGTCGGAAATCCGTTAGTCATCGGAAAAGGAGGGGTAACGCCCTGTGTCACGTCCGTGACTGGGGGTGTGACAGTACTATTGGCATGCTGAGGAGAAATGGCATTTAAAGCGGTGGCAAGTTTCGGGCAGAGGGCGACATGCCCCGTGTCATGCCCGGGGCATGCCCGGCGAGGGCGTGTCAGGGGGCGTGACAGCAATTTTTCCAGTTTTTGTCTCTATCATCAGGCTTCCTCGGGATTGGGTAACATGCCTAGGTCAAGCCCAGGGAGGGCGTGATAGGGGGCGTGACTGGTCATTTTTGGCCAAACTTCTGGAAACCTTCAAAAAGATAAGAAAATGTTAGTGCCAATAATATCTACATAAAAACAATAAAAAATAAACTAATGAGACATGATTTATACATTATAAACTAGAAAATACGATAATAGTTTAGGTTACCAAACGTATTATCACTAACTGGTTGAGTATTGGGTAACCTCTTCCCTTAGCTCTATCTGATTTAAATTTCAATATCTATGATGTGTTGTTTAGTTTAAGTCTGGGGGAGTGCCACTATTAGTTACCTTTTGCACGCGCACATTTCATGTGCATACTAGAAGCTTTTATAGTTTTATTTTGATTAGTTCATTGCATCACACACCACTGCACACACATGAGAGCGCGCTTAGCTGTTAGTGTGCTGCGAGTTAAACTCATTTCTTTGTATGATTTGGGAAAACTATGATGCAACAGAGGATTATGAGATGGAGTAAAATGTTGACCTTGTTGTGCTCCTAGTCGAGTGCTCTCGTCTCGTGTAGAAATTCAAGTAGATTTAATTTTTCTATATGCTTCTAGTGTTATATTTTTCAATGTGCGTAAAGACTTTTGATTCTACTCAAAAGTTGGTGAATCCGGTTTGAATCGAACGGAAGTGTTGGGATGTGTGTAGTCGTCAGTAGACTCATTTTGCTCTAGTCAGGAGGAAGGATCTTCTTTCTCGGTGGCTAAGAACTTGCCCCACGCTACTCTCGAAGCATTGGCGCATGGTTAGTCTAGCGTGAGCTTGATGTAGGCCATCATTTTTGCCCGGTTGAGCATTGTACCGTTCCTAACATCTTATCCTCGCTAGCCCCGTTGTGCCTACCCATTCTTTTGATCCAGCTCTACCATTATTTCACCAAAGCCTCAGATCTGATCCTAGTCACACACCCAAGTCGAGCTTTAGTGTTTTATATTATCATTTTGGAGTGTTGATGGGGTGATATCTTTGTGAAGAATGTGGATGTACTCCAAGATATATTTGCTAAGATGAAAAAGGAAAATGATGAAAAAGAAAAGAAAAAGAAGAAAACAATGAAAAGAAAAAGTTTGATTGAAAATCTTATTGGAGATGTAATTATATATGGAGTAGGCGGTGCACACACCCATAAGTTAAAAGTTAAGTCTTGGGGTGTGGTGTACCCGTATGAAATGTGGTTAGCGTTGGATTTTTTTTTGTTAGCTCTTTTGGGTTAGGTGCATAGCCTTCCTTTTTATCATTCTTTACCTCACCGTAACCCAAGCCCCATGATTATCCTAAAGTCCTACGGATTCGCCCTTGAGTCGAACTAGTGTCGTGGAGCGAGTGTGAACAGGCAAGCGTATGGCCCCCGACATTGGTGGATTCCTTTGGAGGTGATCCTAAGCCCCGATCTTTGGCAAAGCTCACCTTAGTGGCCTGCCTACTTTCTTCCTATGCGTGACCGAATGATTCACCGTGATTCCATTATTGAGTAATAATAAAATTTTGATACGCATTGTGAAAAATATAATCTATTTTGCATACTTAGAATTTTCTTCTACCATATTTGTACGCATACGAGCATGCGACTTCGCATGGTAATCCATATCACAATTTCTATGTCAGCTAAGTAATTTTTTCTATCTGCATAGATTTTGTTTTCTCAGGACGCGCAAACAGTAAAGTCTGGGGGTTTGATGAGTCCGATTTACATAGGTTTTCTCGTACTCATCTTGGCTAGTTTTAACGCACTTGCACTTCACTTTTAGTATGTTATCGTTTATATTTCATTTATTCTGCTTATCATGCTAAGCGCACTCTTTTTGCCCAAGGGTGTGCAATTGAGCATTCTTTTGTTGGGGGTAAGCACATGGTGCTCCCCATGGTCTTTTTATTTATTTTATGTTGTGTGTTGTTGCAGGCAGATTGTGCTCCGACTTGGTTTTATTGCTGTGCAGGCAGTGGGGATGTCTTAAACTCATTTTACAGTTCTATGTAAAACGCACGGTCGTGCGTATTTCTTCGCGCATGATTTCAGTGCAATCGTGAGTTTCACAAAGCAACTATGGGGACTTCTGTTTTTACCCGTGCGTTTTGTTCCCGCACGGTTTCGGCCAAACCGTGCCAGAAGGAATTGTACGGTTTGCACATTTTCTCTTTATTCCTGCATTCTGGGGTAAATCGTGTGTTTCGTTCACGCACTAGCAAACGCGTCCGTGCGCGAGTAAAACGCATTGTTCCCCTGTTTTACCCTATTTTCTACGCTTTGTGTTTACCTGTGCGATTTCCTTCACGTATGGGTGGAAGCACCCGTGCGCGAGTAAAACACGCGGGTCAATGCATCTTCTTCTGTGATCAAGATCTACAAGTTAATAACACACGGTTAGCGAACGGTCATGCGCGGGATCGTGCGCGACCATTTTTCTGATCTTTTTCTATTTAAAGTGCAGATTTTCACCATCAAAGGGGAGACTTCGTCCAGCAGCTTCCCTCCCCATTTTTAGGGCGAAATCTGTCGTTCCACCAAGGGGAAAAGATCCGGGCAAGTATTCAATGCCAAATCCAAGTCGGAGCTTCCTCTCGGCCTCCTCCTTCATTCTAGAGCTTCGAAAGGGGATTTTATCTAGCTTTCTCCACAAAGATTGGGAAGTTGTGCCATCCTCCACCGGCTTATGACATGAAGAAGATGGGTCCATTGGGAGTGAGTGACAGCCTCCTCTACCCCGTATGCAGTGGAGGACCGAGCTAGGATGCGGATTGAAAACCCGGCGAATCCTACCGTGAATCCTCAACAAGACTTCGGATCCGGTCGATTTCGCACACTTTTCTTCTCTTGCTGTTGATAGTTTATTTGAACTCTTACTATTAGATGAAGTAATCTTACATTTGTTAAAAATTCGTATGTAATCATGTTTATGTTATTGTATGTGTTCGTTATTTTCTTGAGGTGCGCCTATTTGTCCATCCGCTATCCATCTGTTCTTGCCGTTCTAGCAATTTCTAGATGGGTACGCAGCGAAGAGGTGCTTACGACCCTCAAATTCTGGTTCTTACGCTTGCCTACTAGTCCATCCTCCCAGCAATTCGGTGCATAGCGGCTCGTGTAGTCTTCCATCCCGCCTGGCGAAGCGATGCATAACGACATTGCATAGGAGATGTTGTTAGTGTTTTGCTTTATTTTATTGCAACCATCAAAACCCATATTGTTAAATCTGACCTAAGGACTACAATCTCAAGACCTCCTCGATATTTACTCCCCCCTTACTGTGTTCCTTGAAGAGATCGATACTTAGGAAAGCCACCCATTTTATATTACTTGTGCGACCGGTACGCTTGTCGTCCAACGCATCAGGATGCAGGAAAGTAGGCCAAATGATTGATGATTGTCCCTCAAAAAGAAAGGATATTGGCAAATCTAAAGAAAAGAAATATCAATCTGGGAAGAAGTCTGAGAAGACCTTCTTAGCTAAATAGAGAAGACCTGTAGTGATAGTGAATCAAATTCTTCTAAATTTGAAGAGGAGGAAGCTTACGCAGGGATGACTATCTTATCAAAGGAATATGTACCTGTAATCACTATTATTGGCATCAAAACCCTACTATCAACCTCTGATAGTGACACGAAAGAAGAAGAAGAAGACAGATGTGGTCTAATGGCACTAAATGAAGGGGAAGATCAGGATGACTCCCATCCTGATGAGGTAAATTCAAAACTACCTCTTCATATTTTGATTGTGAGACTAGTGCTGAGTTAAAGGAAGACTCATCATCCAATGTTGAGGATGAGTCTAAATATGAGAACAAGTTTTAAGAAATGGTTGAAAAGTATGTGCTCTCCTAAAGGCTTTAGGAAGAAGCAAGAAGCTTTCTAAGGAGTAGGATTAAGAGCTTGGTCTCCTTAAACCTCTCAATGCTCAACTTGATGAGAAAATTGAAAAAATCTATCATATGTAATCAAAGATTATTGTGTTTAAACAAAGCATAGTTGAACGAGCTCAACCATTGATTTAAAAAGAAAGAATCATCAAGAAAATTGGAAATGAATTCTTCAAAGAGAGGGAAATGGTGGCTAAGTACTAAAGGCCCAGATAGTCCTTCCAATTATTGACTTCTTATATACACCATATAGTATTGAAGTTGGGAATGTGAGGAAGGAAGGAGATAGTAGAAATTCCAAAGGGAAGGCACCCATACAATCTATTATTTTTCAAAATGTTATCCTACCATCAAATAGGTATGACCAGGAAAGTGTCTATGGACACTAGAAAAATGAGTATTTCACTAGTGGAATTAAGAAAGTGCATATTGGAAAGTGTGGCCTAATGGGAGGAAATGAAGAGATTGAGACGAAGGAATATGGTCCTTTTTTGTTTAGAGCCAACTCCAGCACCAGGGGGCAAGGTGAATGTCGATGATGGGGAAGTTGTTAGGAATGACAAGATAGTGGATGCAGCCATACAACCCAATGTTCACCGAGCATACCACTGCATGTCCTATAAATATTCATATATAGTTTGCTTCAAGGGGGGCTCTAATCCTAAGAAAATGAAAACAACACCTATTGTGAGTCCCAAAAGGAGGTATAACTATTTTCAATGCTGGTATTGCGGAAACCCTAGTCAATTTGCCATTGAATGTTGGTTCAATCCAATTGTTTTAAGAGGAAACCCTGGTAGATAACAACTAGACCGGAAGTGTTACATAATACACTTTTGAATGGACATAAGTAGAGCCAGTCCTTGAATGCAAACCAGGATCTATGACCCAACAAGATTTGGGTACCTAAGAAGAAGTAAAATATTTTATAGGACTGTCCAAAGGCCAATATGAAAGTTAACTTAGGCAATTGATAATCCTTTGATACCAAATGAAAGTTAGGGGATACATCTAATTTACTCTAGTGGGGGCGGGGGGGGGGGGGTGAATAGAGTGATTTATAACTTTTGATGTTTTTAAAATCTATACCAGTCAAATAAGTGATAGTAACAGTTATATGAAATGAAATAGAAACTAGACTAAACTACACAATCAAAGCACAGTAGAGTAAGGAAAAATAAACACACAGATAACACAAGAATTTATAGTGGTTCCCCAAATCTGGATACATCCACTCATCAACAACCCTGGTAGGAATCCACAAACGGTTTTTTGATCAGGTGATTGCCACCATAGGTTTTTTCCCAGGTGCCCTATCAACAAAAGATCTATTTGCAGGAAGATCTCACAACCCTTTAGGATTTTGATCAGGTGCCCAAAAACCAACACGAGAACTTTTGAAGGGAGTTAATAAACAATATTTACAGTGAGGTAAGAAGGTGATGTTGTCTTCTCTTTCTCTAAACAATAGAGAACACTTAGTGGATTGCTGGTGTCAAAGCTCCCCCTAAGATATAAAATGTTCAGGAAGACTAGAGCTTTGCTCAGGGTGTAGGTATTCAGAAAGATGTTGATCTCCAGCAAGATTTTTAGACTGATTGTATTCGATGTGTCTTGAAATCTTGGAGAAGATTTGCTGATGATTAAGACAGAATGAATTATCAGACATTATGTCTTTTTGTGTCTGCCTCTATTGCTTAGTTGATTCTCTGATTTCACATTTTCTATCTTGTTCAAGATGTGGGGTGTGAATGTGACACTGACGTGCGTGCACAACGGACACCTAACCATCACAGAACAAGAAATAAAAGAGGGAGCTCCGACCTAAATCGAACGTAAAGGGGTTGGTTGGCTCCCAAAAATCCGGGACTCGATACCACATCCTAAGGACCTACCTCTCAAACAAGCGCACAACTCGCCGTAAGCTGGACTCGATACAACATCCTTAACACCTACCTCTCCAACAAGCACACAACTCACCTCACCTACACAAGCATCTATTCATTTCAATATAAGCTATTTCAAATGCAGAAATAATTTTATTTTGGAGCGGCAGAAAACTTTCAAGAGCGATCGAAATTCGATTCGTGATTAATTCCCTTGCTGGCACATAAAGTGCACCGATCGGAAGAGCAAATCAAGGCTAGGCCAAGTTGCGCTCCTGCGACGGATCTACCCGATCCGGATAACAAGAGATTCAATAACAACAAATTCGTTTTCAGATTTTGCAAGCGATGAATTTAAAAACCACAGAGAAAACGATGCGTGAAAAAACCACCACAAACTAAAGCATGAATCACACAAGGGGGAAGAGGTTACCCAACCGGGATGAAAGTTCACACAAGATAAGGTGGGAGAATCACTCTCTCCACGGATCCATCGGCGTCATACCGAGGGGTATTCAACCATCTTCCAAGGAGTCGCACCGAAGGAAGCCACACCGGAGTCACACCGAAACGGATGGAGGGAGCACGGGGGGGGGGGGGGGGGGGGGGGGGGGCTTCACACCACAACAATGGGGGCGGCGGCAAGGAGGCTCTCCTCTTGGCTGAAATCTCTAGGAAGAGGGAATTTTAGGTTTAAACTTTTCAATGCTTGATTCCTCCTAATCATCTCCTTAAATAGGAGTTTACAACAAGCCTTAACCCTCCATGATGGAGATGTAATCTCATCCATCCGAATGGCTAAGTGCACACCAAAAATAAAAATTGTAAAAATTAAAAATATAAAAGCATGCCATGAATATAAAATTATCACTTTAACATAGGATAATTTTATATTCCAAAAATATAAAATAGAGTTCATGAAATAAGATAATTAAGGCTAATTCTTCATGGCGGTTTTAGCACGCCGCAGGCGGAGGTTGTAACGTGCACTTCCTTCAGTGTCATCACGGTGTCTCAGATCTTTATGTCATAGTGCCTCGGCAACCAGGTCATCATCAATTAGCGGTGGCGCTGCATCCATCCTCCCCCACAAAAAATCACGTATCTCTGATGCGTGAGTGGAGAGATAGCGGCAGAGAAGCTAGGCATCCAAACGTTGAAGCTCTGTCGCGAGTACCCAAGAGTCGTCTGAAGTAGGGCGGTCATGCCAACGGACAAGGAAGCGGTAATTAGTACCATCCGGAGTAGCGAAAGGTTTCGCAGCGAGTATCATATCTGGAGTGAGAAATGTCCTGGGGAACTTAGGAAACATGTCAGCAGTAGGAGTAAAAGAAGGCAACGTACCATCCGATGTTATACCTGTGGGGACCGAAAGAGAGAGATCATCCGAACTACCACTCCCCAACCCATAAGAATTTTTAGTGGAGGGAGAAGATGACAGAGAATTCAACTCAGGTGGAGGTAAAACAAACATCGTCAAATCCGAGACATTAAAAATAGGTGAGATACCCCAATCAGCCGGCAAATCCAAAACGAAAGTGTTATCAACTAGTTTCTTGATAATTCGAAAAGGGACGACAAGCTTCGGTGCCAACTTCTTAACGGTGCCAGATGGCAAGCGTTCGGGAACTAATCAGACTAGGACAAAATAGCCAACTTTAAAGTGCGACACCCTCCTATGTAAATTATCGTCCGACTGATAAGACTTTTATTGAGCAGTCAAGGTAGCTCGTATACGTTCATGTAAGTCATGAATATGTTGGGCGAAGGATTGTGCAAACTGACTTGTCTTGTATGTTGGGGGCAACGGTACCAAGTCAAAAGGCACGGGGGCCTTGTACCCTTGGACAATCTCGTTTGGGGACAAACCAGTGGACCGATTTTTGGAATTATTATAAGCCAACTAGAAGTGGGGAAGAATAAGATCCCACGTGCCTTTGTGATCGCTAACTAAGCGTCTAAGAAGGCTTCCCAAGCTCTGATTAACCACCTCCGTCTGCCCATCAGTGTGGGGGTGATAGGCAGAGGAAAACAATAACTTGGTACCCATTAAGACCCAAAGTGTCTTCCAGAAATATCTCGTGTACTTAACATCTCGATCCGAGACTATTGTCTTCGACACTCCCCGGTGACTAACTACTTCTTCAAAATATAATTTGGCGATATAAGACGCATCGTTAGTTCTGGTGCACGGTATAAAATATGCCATTTTGGAGAACCTATCCACAACTACAAAAATGGAATCGTGACGCTGTAACGTAGTGGGTTGGCCTAAGACAAAGTCCATGCTCACATCTTCCCTTGGGGTGGAAGGAATAGGCAACGGTGTATATAAACCGATGTTGGTTTTGGTGCCCTTGGATATCTGACAATTACGACAACTACTCACCACTCGTCCCACCATTGCCTTAAGTTTTGGCCAATAGATATTTTCTTCAACTAACGTAATGGTCTTTTCTCTTCCAAAATGACCACTCAACCCTCCGCCATGCAATTCCCAGATGATATGGAGACGTAATGATGACTGTGGAATACATAACTTTCAAAGTCTAAATAGGTAGCCGTCCTTAATGAAGAAAGCCGATATGTTCGTGGGGGAGCTATCTTGGGCTGACAAATATGCGTCCTAGAAATCGGGGCACATGGTGTACTCATCTTTGATTCGTTCAAATCCTACCACATTAACCTCCATAGTGGTGACTAACAAGGTTAAGCGACTAAGAGCATCCGCGACTTGGTTGTCAGCTCCCTTAAGGTGTTTAAGATTGAAAGTGTATTCTTGCAAAAAGGATACCCATTTAGCGTGGCGCGGGCTGATCTTGTGCTGACCGTTGATGAATCGTAATGCCTCATGATCGGAAAGGATCACAAAATCCTTAGGTAGGAGGTTGTGCCTCCAATGGTGCAGACATCTAATGACGGCGTAGAACTCTCTATCATAATTTGAGTAGTTTAATTTGGCGCCCGCGAACTTCTCACTAAAATAACACACGGGGTGTCCCTCCTGACTCAAGACACCTCCAACTCCAATGCCAAATGCATCACACGTAAGCTCAAAGACCTTGTTGAAGTCGGGGAGACGCAACACCGGGGCTTCGGTCAAGAGCTCTTAAAGGCGACGGAATGCAAATATGGCGGATTTCGTCCATGTGAATTCGCCTTTCTTCATGCAGTCGGTAATGGGTGCCATAATGCTACTAAAATCGCGTATGAAACGACGATAGAAGGTAGCTAAGCCGTGAAAACTATACAGCTCTCGAAGGTTAGTGGACTCGGGCCAATCTCTAATCACTTGGACCTTTCCTGGGTCAACGCGAATTCAATAAGAACCAACTATGTATCCCAAGAATTCTACCTCCGAAACATAAAATGTGCATTTCTTAAGATTCAAAAATAAGGTTTCATTCCTTAAGGTGGTGAGGATTACTTTGACGTGGGAGAGGTGTTCGGCGGGGGAGGTACTAAAGACTAGGATGTCGTCAAAATATACTACAACAAACTTCCCCATATACGGCCTAATGATGTGCGTCATCATTTGGGAGAAGGTGCTAGGGGCATTGGATAACCCAAAGGGCATCACAAGCCACTCATACAACCCATCCTTAGACTTGAACGCGGTCTTCCACTCATCCCCATCTCAGATCCGAATCTGGTGGTAACCACTCTGTAAGTCTAGCTTCGAAAAGATAGTGGCACCCGAAAGTACATCCAAGAGATCATCTAATCGCGGGATTGGAAACCTATATTTTATAGTAATTTTGTTGATAGCTCGACTATCAATACACATGCGCCAGGTGCCATCCTTCTTTAGGTCAAGGAGGGCAGGGACAGCACACGGGCTCATACTCGCCCTAATAAATCCCTTACGCAGAAAATCCTCTATCTAGGTTTGTAACTCTTGGTGGGCGGCAAGATTAAGCCTATAGTGGGGTTGGTTTGGTATGGACGATCCGGGGATAAGGTTGATGGCATGTTGTATATCTCTAGGCGGAGGCAACGACAATGGCAACACATTCGGGTAAACGTCCCTAAAATCATCCAATAATACCCGTAGCTCTCGGGGTAAATCATCCAACACACCACTATCAGTTTTGGTACCCATGAGAATGAGAGTGTACATCATGCCGTCCATGAAGGGGTCCTTCACAAATTCTTTCCTACAAACCAAGCTCAACACCTTCTACTCTACAGGGACAGTGGTATCCTTAGTCATCACTACCGGTTCTTTTGTCACAGTCGGTCTCAAGGTGATGGTCTTGCCATTGAATTTTAACAAATATGTGTTGGCGCGGCCATAGTGCATCACATCACGGTCATAGAGCCAGGGGCGGCCTAATAACACATGAAAAATGTCCATTGGCAGGACGTCGCACTAAACCTCTTCCGTGTAGGATTAGAAAGACATGGGGACTAGGCATCGTTGGGTTACCTTAATAGTAACCTTACTAATCCAAGCAACCTGATAGGGGGTCGGGTGCGGCTCAACAGTCAAGGGCATACGTTTAACGGCGTTCTCAGAAACGGCGTTCATGTAACTACCACCATCAATAACTAGTTTGCATAGCTTTTTGCCACTCTTAAAGATCAGGGAAAATATGCTCGTCCTTTTCCAGTCGTCTACGGGACGAGGAGTGGTCAAAATACAACGCATCACCATAAGGTTGTGATCGTCCTCCAAGTCACTTTGGACTCCGTCGTGGTCCCTCTCCTCCGCGGCCTCGTACTCATAATGGTCAGGGTCGGCGATCGGATCTAATAAGGCTATTGTTTTCGTCTTGGTTGGGCATTCGTAGGCATAGTGGCCATGAACGCCGCAAGAGTATCAAGTGGTGTTAGCCTTACTAACCTTTCCTATAGGAACACGCTCACTTGCGGGGTTCTTAGTGTCTCGAGCGGTGATCACAACAGACTCGACTCGTGGGATTTGAACGTTCCCTTATCAGGATATGTGGAAGAAGATGTCCCAGTGGTGGACTTGTTCTTCGCATGGGAGTAACGGGCGTGAGCCTTAGAGTCTAAGTGTTTTTCAATGTCCAGGGCGGCATTGAAAGTTGCGTTCAAATCTGTGCGCCCATATCGCAAGAGCTGTCTTTGGATATCGGGATGAAGACCCTTTCGAAACCTTGATAAAGTGACTTCGGGGATCTCCTTCAAGTCACATCGCACCATACGGTCCTTAAATTCACCCATATAGTCAGCTACCGAACTTGAGCCTTGCCGCAGGGTGGCCAGCTCATCGAACATCTATGTCCGATGGTACGCGGGGACGTACTGATCGGCAACAAATTCTTCATTACGGCCCATCCAATAATTGGGTCTCCGTTCCCAGTTCCTAGCCTACGCTCTTCATTCAACCAATAAGTCTTGGCACGACCAGTTAACTTCATCCTGGTAACTTGGACCTTTTGGGGGTCCGTAAGATGGTGCCAGTCGAAGTAACATTCCATATCCACCATCCAAGAAAGGAAGTTTTGTGGATATCCCATGATGTCGTAAGTGGTGGCCTCAATCTTGACGGCCCTAGTAATGTCAAACTCTCGCTCATGGCGACGGCCTCGAGGGGGCACTCGTGGGGAGTCCCCATCAAAATCCGAATCAGAGCTTTGTTGGCGTCGGTGGGGCAACTCAACATTAACGGGTGGTGGGGGTGGCCTAGCTTGGGTTTGTATGAAATGGGTTAACATGTTCCTAAGTTAAGTCATCTCGTTACGCAGCCCCGCTATGGCCTCGGTGTTGGGATCTACATGCTCATTCGCAGCCATCCTAGACGTAGACAGAGTCGAATATTCCGATCCTAGCCTAGTGCGCATTCAGGTTTAGAAAATCTTGGAAAGATGATTTTCCTAGGGCTGTAGCTATACTGAAAATAATATATTTTTATAGATTCCCAACGTGACTAACACGTAGATCGTTAATTTTTTTGTTTTTTGAAATTTCGCTGAAAAATAAGGATTTCAGCCCGATATTTGCAGACCAACTGAATAGAATTACAATGTTCCAATTTGCAGGCTGACCTAACGAGGACGAATCGAAAAATTTTCTATTTTAATGTTGCTGGAAATAATTGCAGGAAGCTACAGAAATTTTTTCAGATTTTTTGGACAAGTTTTAAAATCCCGAGGGTTTTACTAAACGCAGACCAATCCGAAAATTTCAGATCCTTGAAAGGTGAGATCGACCAACGAAGAACGCAGCGAGGATGTTTGCAACTTGGGAGTTGAAACGACTGCCTCTGATACCAAATTGATGTGGGGTGTGAACGTGATACGGACGTGCGTGCACAACGGACACCTAACCGTCACAGAACAAGAAATAAAATAGGGAGCTCCGACCAAAAGCGAACGTAAAGGGGTCGGTTGGCTCCCAAAAATCCGGGACTCGATACCACGTCCTTAGGACCTACCTCTCCAACAAGCAAACAACTCGCCGCAAGCCGGACTCGATACAATGTCCTTAAGACCTACCTCTCCAACAAGCACACAACTCACCGCACCTACACAAGCATCTATTCATTTCAATATAAGCCGTTTCAAATGAGGCAATAATTTTATTTTGGAGCGGCGGAAAACTTTCAAGAGCGATCGAAATTCGAGTCGTGATTAATTCCCTTGTTGGCACATAAAGTGCACCGATCGGAAGAGCAAATCAAGGCTAGGCCAAGTTGCGCTCCCGCGACGGATCTACCCAATCCGGATAACAAGAGATTCAATAACAACAAATTCGATTTCAGATTTTGCAAGAGATGAATTTAAAAATCACGTAGAAAACGATGCGTGAAAAAACCTCCACAAACTAAAGCATGAATCACAAAAGGGGGAACAGGTTACTCAACCGGGATGAAAGTTCACACAAGATAAGGTGGGAGAATAACTCTCTCCACGGATCCGTCGGCGTCACACCGAGGGTTTTGCAACCTTCTTCCAAGGAGTCGCACCGAAGGAAGCCGCGCCGGAGTCACACCGAAACGGATGGAGGGAGCAGTGGGGGGGGGGGGGGGGGGGGGGGGGGGGTCGGCTGCTTCACACCACAACCAAGGGGGCGGCGGCAAAGAGGCTCTCCTCTTGGCCGAAATCTCTAGGGAGAGGGGATTTTAGGTTTTAACTTTTCAATGCTTGATTCCTCCTAATCATCTCCTTAAATAGGAGTTTACAACAAGCCTTAACCCTCAATGATGGAGATTTAATCTCATCCATCCGAATGGCTAAGTGCACACCAAAAATAAAAATTGTTCAAATTTAAAATATAAAAGCATGATATAAATATAAAATTATCACTTAAACATAGGATAATTTTATATTCCAAAAATATAAAATAGATTTCATGAAATAATATAATTTAGGCTAGTACTTCATGGCGGTTTTAGCACGCCGCGGGCGGAGGTTGTAACGTGCACTTCCTTCAGCGTCATCACGGTGTCTCAGATCTTTATATCGTAGCGCCTCGGTAACCGGGTCATCATCAACTAGCGGCGGCGCTGCATCAGTGCATTGATAGCAGATCATTCTTTTCTGTATTTCCTCTGAATTTGAATTTTACTCCTTGATTGACTGCTGAATTCTTGGAACTTGGACAAATGGCTAGAAGGGGATTAATTTGATTCCTCAACTGTCCCAGTTATTAAGACAAATTTTTACTCCGTGAAATCCAGTAATTAATGCTTCCAATGAACGACTATATTTATAAGAATATATGCATTTAATTACTCAGAGCAATATATGCAACAATAATATTAAATTAGCCATGGTCAATCTAGAAATGAACTACAGAGAAGGAAATACTGAACTGATAGATTTCGTCGACCTCAAAATAGATTTCGTCGACCTGAACTCAAAGTTCATCGAGCTGAGAAATCATCTTCATCGACCTGAGCACAGCGAACATCAATCTGGAAATATCTTGCTAATTTTGAGCTCCAAGTTCGTCGATCAGAGAATCTGTCTTGAGGGAAGAAATCGTCAACCTGACCTCAAATATCGTCGAGCTGAACTTAGAGAAAGAACTCTGAGTTCGTCGATCTGAGATCGACGATCGTCGAGCTAATGACTAGCCTACACTCTGGGACTGACTAACTTTACCCTGGATATACAAGGTGGGTCAAACATCCTAATAGTGAACCTTAGCCCAAATCCAAACTAGTGATCCAACAATCTCCCCCTATTTAGGTGAGGTCACTAATTAACAAATTATAAGAATTAATCACAAAGAAAGACAAAAAATATCTGGTAGAAAATGAAAAGTGTAGCAGATATATAAAACAAGTGCTTTGTGACATATTAAGATAAATAGTCAAGAAAATAAACTAATCAAAAAGTTATCTAGTTTTCTTGGAATTGACTTTCTCAGCTTTCTCAGATGGTTGTCTGAAGATTATTTCCCTGTAGGGATTGGCAGCTTCTTTCTTAAACATTGTCATATCAGCTGCTCCAATTATGTTGCATGATGTTGCTCTTGGGACAACAATTTTTGGGTGAAGACTCATGTAACCATCAACATTGAAAAACTGATTAGCTTTATCATACCTTTTTAATTCTTATTTTCGGTAGGAAGACATGGTAGAATATTGAGAGGGATCCTTGCCTTATACTTTAACTTTGTTTATCAAAGATAGTCCAATTAGCTCTTAAAATCTGGCCATTTTAGTAGTGTTCTCCTGCTCAGGATCAACAATGGGAATTGGTGGAGATTCAGGCCTTTTTGGACTGCTGTCCTCCTTCAATTCATCATGAAATATTGGACAACTCTTCAGCTCTGTAGTTGAAGGTGGATTGCCTCTTGTAGACTATTGCTGGTGATGCCTGCTGCTCTGAGAACTTAGCTTGGAATGTCTTTGATATGTTTTAGAGATTGGAGTTAATTTATGAGAAACACTTCTAGAGGACCTTGCTGATGGAGGAGTAGGAGGATCATTTCTGAATTGCTCAGGAGGGGACCTATATCTTCTCCTCTTCTTCCTTTCCTTTTGTTCATTCTTAGATAGCCAAATCCACTAAGGTATAAATGGATAAGGAGTAATCTTGTTCAATAAGTAATATGGTGTGTCTGCATTGGGCTTTGGTTTAGGATTGGCCTTGGGAGTTGCTATCCTTTTCTTAGCTTTGCTCTTCTTTTATTTTGATTCATCAGAATCATCATCATCATCATCAATATCATCAGAAGATCCAGGAGGATTATCATATAAGTCATCAATTTCTTCCAGTGCTTCCTTAGAGATCTGCTTTTCCGCAACACTCTGATTTTCTTTTTCTCCTTCTACTATATCTACAAACATAATATAATCCAAGGATTGTATAGGACTTTCATCCATTTTGTAAGTTGGAGGAGAGATAGCCATTTGCTCAGGAACAGAAGTTGGTACAAACACATTCTCAGCAACTAAAATATCTGAAAGGACTGGGGCTGTAAGACCCCCTTTTTTTTTCTTTTTTAACCACCGGTGTCTTAGCCCAGAATTGACGCTTTGCGGTGGCACCGACTCACGGGAAGGCAACCACTACAAAACGCCAATTCTGCTGGCCCTTTTCGATCACAAGAGAGAGAAGTATTTATACAAAAATGTAAACAAGTCCACAGAAACATGTAAATAAAAGAGAATCTTATCCAGTCCATCAATACATAACAACAGGAAAATAGATAAATGGGCTCGAGCCCAGTACATCAGAGTCCTCACTACAAGTTGCTCATCGCGGAAGCTAAGAAAATACTAATCACTCACGGAGCTGGTCGCAGGTGCACCGGTGCTAGACTGTCCCACCTCCATGCGCACCGTACTCCGCTGGTGCTGGTCCCTGGACTGCTGGTCCCTGTCTCCCATCCAGAGCTCCTGTAATGTTGTGGTTCGAAAACCATTAGTCATAAAGGCTAAACCCTATCATCCCATACCCCTCCCACCACGGCTCCTAAGCACCGGGCGGAGAGGAGGAAAGGGAAGCTACAAAAGTGGAGAATAGTCAAGCAGGTGACGGTGGACCTAACTAGCAAGTTATAACAGGTGAACAGTATAAATGTTGTAATAGGTAGAGCAATTATTAAGTAGCAAATTGTATATAAAGGCAGCTAGAGAACAGTAAGTAAACAAACTAGTAAATAAGTATGTAACCTTAACTTATATGAATGCCCATACAAACTTATAAGTTAAGGGGTCTTCTGCAAGGCTCCCATCGTATAAAAAGTCTCATTCCGATTTATACGTTGGGGTGTCGGTTGTATGCGAATATGAGTGTAGTGATATGCTATGCCATGATTCATGCAAGTGCAACTCACGCACACGACTCTATGCGCACAGACCTTTAGTTCCCCCTGTTCGGGCAGCTAGCTTCACTCCTAGGAACCTCCGTAGTGGCAAACGGAGACAGTGGGTCGGGCCCCCCACTCCTAGGCGGGCATCCACACTACCAGGCCTAGCCCTCCCGTATGCCCCTAGAAGAACACAACCTAGAGTATCCGCGTACTGCTGCTGGATGTACCCTCCAGACTTTCTTTGGCTAAGTGTCCCACACCGCCGAGTCAGCGTACCGATGTCGGTGTGAACGACGATCAGGTACCGAAGACCCACCACCTTTATTCTGTACTCCAACCCTCGAGCCCTCGGCCCCCCGGACAGTCCTGTCCGTGCATCTACCTTCAGAGCTACTGTCTGAATGGCAACAAGTCCTATTATTCTACTTTCCTAGCTATCGGGGAGTGAGTGTGTGCAACCCTAGTTATACTAGTTGCTCTTTTAATTTATTATTCCTATGGTTTACGTTAGCCCAGGACTGCCCCCGGTATACCCCGTGAAGGGCTCTCAAGGGGCACTAGGAACCAAGATGATGGAGACGACGACCCTCAACGCGTTGAAGACGGAGACGGCATGCTTACAGAAATTATCTCACCGCCTCCAAGTAAAGATTTGCGGCGTCGTGACGACCTTGTGGAGCGACGTCAAAAGATCCGCCTGCGGCGCAAACCAATCTAATGATAGATTAATTATTTCATTTTCATGTTCCTTTAATTTACAATGTTTATGGCAATGTTTATGTCATGTTGTGTTTCATTTTAATGAGTGTTGTTTTATTTTTTATTATGGGCTGCAAATAGCCGAACTAATGTTGTAGCCTATATATAGGCAAGTTGCTTTCATGATGAATAGAATTGAATGAAATAAAATTTGAAACCCTAAAATTGGTTTTCCCCTTTCCTCTTCCTCTTGGAGTTCGGCTCCCCTACCCCTCTCTTCCTTGGCCGCCGGCCACCCCTCCCCTTCCTCTCCCTATTTCGGCCTCCTCTCTACCTCCTCCTCTCCAATATTCCACATAGCCTTCTATCCCTCTCCAAAAACCGAGCCCTCCTCTTCACTTCCAAAAAGGCCGACCCCCTTGCAACCTTCCCTAGCCACCGGCCTCCACCTCCTTCACCACACCCGAGCCCCTCTCTCATCATCAACCCGTCCACCACCTCTCCTCCACCAAACCGTCCACATCTCTCTCAAACAAAATCCGACCACCACCAATATCCTCTTCCCTAAAACCGACCACCCCCATACCGTACCAAAACCGACCCCCTCTTCTTCATCCCTTACAATCCAACCTATTGTCTAATCCCACCATTGGAAAATTCGGCCAAGGCAAGATCAAGTCATTGTGGAATCCCTCTCCGGCGTGAAGCGACGAAGGCGAGCTAGATTTTCATCTCCTTCCGGCGCAACTCCAGCGGATCCGTTGAGGAGCGATCCAAGTAGAGAGTAATCGGAATCACCCATTCCGATTGGGTAACGAAATTCCACCTACCTCTTTGTGTGATATCATTTCTTAGAATAGATCTTGTGGTGGATTATTTTTGGCGTTGTTTTGGATAACTAGAAATTGAATCGTGGATTCCTTCGCAAGTTTGTATTTCCCTTTATTATCGTTTATATTCGAGAAGGTTTGGCGAACCTCGTTTGACTTTTGTTGGGAGAGATCTACCCATTCCGAATCGAACTTTTCGGTAGATCTCTTTTGGTACAACTTCGCTCGGTCGGACCCAATATTGGTCCTTTTAGCCCGATCGAACATTGGCCTTATAGCCCTTGTTGGATCCAACCCGGTGTGGCTACCCGTATGCTAGCATACTTTTGATAGATTTAATTGCGTGGTGTAGGGAAGAGCGATTGTGCGAGTGTAGGAATTGGATCGAAGAGTGTCGTGGCGTTAGGCCGTAGTTCCAAACGGTGTGAAACGTGCAAGCCTGCATCAATTTGGTATCAGAGGGAGGTTCACGTCAATTTCCTAATTGACACCCCTCCCCCATCTTGTGGCACGTTAACCCGCACTTTGTATGCACGTTTCGAGTCAAAATAAACAAAAAAAAATTATTTCTAGTCTGCCAATAGCGGCCTAAATTTCTTATTTTTCAGCAAAAACATCAAAAAAAAATTTATTAATAATCTTCATATTTTATTCAGCAAGAAAATCTATTTTATATTCTTTTTACCCTAGTGGTTAAGCGGGAACAATTCCGACAAACCTATTTTAACTAAGCCAGAAGCATTTCTCCTTGTATGTGCACAAATTCCGGATCGAGTCTTCTCTCCGGTTTTCACAATATGGCCTATGACGTCAATGCTTTCCGAGAAAAATATTTAGGTTCCCTTAAGAACGGTAGAAAGCAATTCCACTACCCGGTAGTGGATGATATTAAGGCGTTGGTTGGCCAACTAAAGGCTAGTCAAGTAGCACCGCCACCGCGCACTTCTAGGCATGTTAGGATTCCTGCTCCAACCTATGATGGACTAGGTGGACCGCGAGTGTTATTACGTTGGGTGGAAGACATGGAGTGTTATTTTGAGCAAAATCACATTGTGGATCCCCATAGGCTTCCCATTGCGAGATTTCAACTTTTTTGTCGAGCCTATACCTTCTGGCTCAACGAGGAGAAACGTTTGGGAATGCCCTCCGTCGACTCACATGTTGGTTGGCAGATTATGAAGAGTTTATTAACGGATGAGTATTACCCTCCATACTGCCGCTCTCCGTCGTCTGATTATTTGAGTGAGTTGCCGCCTAAGACTTTGCCTATATCGAATCAGTACGTCCCCCCATGCTCCCGTACTAGGACGTCTCATGTTATTACTCCTCCCTGCCAGGGCACTAGACCCCTACTTGAGTATAAGAATGACTTATCCCCTGAGCTGCCTGAATTAGTTGATGACTCCCCTGATGAGTCCATGGCCGTGTCTAGGACTGTGCCCGTCACTGAGGACAAGGCTGATATTACTGACGATTGTATTGACGATGAGGAGACTGGTTATCCTAGTGATCTGGATGAGTATTTCTCCATTGAGGAATTATCTCCACTTCCCCTAGTCAATGTTTCTGAAATCATTTATGAGTCTGATTTGGGTGAGGTTTCCAGTGAGTTGATAGAGTCATCTAGTGGCGAATGTCTCTCTGATAGCGAGTTAGGTGATGACGAGCCAGATGAATTCTCTTGGAAGGAAAATCCTCTGTTTGACTTCTCGGTTGACTTTGATGGTTTGCACCTGGTGTATGTTACTTGGACGATAAATCCGTATTTTGGCATGGGGTATGACTTAGCCCCTCCTCCGAAATCTATCGATGCTTCCATTCATGAGATTCGTACCGCTACTGATGTTGTGATTGATGTGTTGGAAGTTTGTCCTAGTGAGAGAGTACTATTGTTGGAAGACGTTATTGATGTCTGCCCGGATGAGCGTCCCCTGACGCTAACTCCGTCGCGTGCAATTAATTTTGATCTCGACTCTCTCCCAGTTTTAATTTTACCGACTCTCCCTCCTGATCGACTGATCCGACTAGCAGACCCATTTGGACACAAGTTTGGTATGTCTGATCTGGATCATTTGATTTGGCCAACCTTGCGGGCCCCTCCTTTGGACATGTCACCTTTGACGGTTCGTTACTCTACGTATCCATCTATGGTTATGTCCACGACTGTTTTTTATCCTTATTCTGTGGCCATTAGGCCTATTATCCTCGCCGTGTCTCGATGTATTTACTCTTTCGATCTGCTTGAACATGTTTTTCTACCCCCTGATGTAGTCCTGTTAGCGCCACCTGACGTTATTATATTCGTGCCACCTGATGTAGTTCCGCTGGTGCCACCCTATTTATTTTTGTCAATGACAACGGTTTGGCCCCATGAGTTGTCTCGCTCGCTCCTCTTAGCACACCTGAGAGCATCCAACTCTTTTAGTATTTATGATGCACGGATTCCCATGGCATATCTGCATGCCAAGTGTGGTCATAATAATTTTCGAGTTAGAACTGCGACTATGGAGCCATTTGATGTCATCTTTGATGTTAAGGCTCCCGTTCCCCCTGACTTAACCCCTATATCCTCTGTATTCGGGTTGAGTCACGTAGCCCATAGTTTCACTCCCCCCGATTACGCTCATTATGACCCCCTTTTATATAAGCACATTAGTAAAACGCTAGCCCTACAAATTAATTCGTATCATATTTATGCTAGCTTACATAAAAGATTATCTCACTATAAGATGATCGATTTAGATTTGGTGCGTCTCGACCCTAAACGGATGCCTTCGGGCACTTTAGAAAGTTGGCGATTTGGTATGCGGAACCTCTATCAGATATTAATGAAATTTGGAGAATTTACATATCATCTGAAGCTTTCCATTGATTGGGGTATTACCCCTTATTTTGATGTTTCTAATTTAACGCCGTATGATTCTCCACCACATGATTTATCTGCCTGTCCGTTTGGGTCCACTTTGTTCTCTTTGGGGTGGGTTGTGAGTTTATACTTGGATTATTTTCTTCTTCGGACTTCTCTGGAGGTACGTTGGTTGTTGATGCTAAATTTTGTTTTCCTTTATTGCCTAATGCTTCTCCAAGGTTCCCTAGGAACAAATTTTTGCATGACAGGATACTCCAGGTTGTTGTGCTCTTCTTTCCGAGTGGGGTTTTCTGCCACTCTGAGGTTCTATTGGATGATGCTACCCTGCACCGGTACTTTCAGACCTACTCATCGGTGATGAGTAGTTTTAAGCGGGGGAGGATTGATGGAGACGACGGCCCTCAACTCGTTGAAGACGGAGACGGCATGCTTACGGAAATTATCTCACCGCCTCCAAGTAAAGATTTGCGGCGTCGTGACGACCATGTGGAGCGACGTCAAAAGATCCGCCCGCGGCGCAATCCAATCTAATGATAGATTAATTATTTCATTTTCATGTTCCTTTAATTTGCAATGTTTATGGCAATGTTTATGTCATGTTGTGTTTCATTTTAATGAGTGTTGTTTTATTTTTTATTATGGGCTGCAAATAGCCGAACTAATGTTGTAGCCTATATATAGGCAAGTTGCTTTCATGATGAATAGAATTGAATGAAATAAAATTTGAAACCCTAAAATTGGTTTTCCCCTTTCCTCTTCCTCTTGGAGTTCGGCTCCCCTACCCCTCTCTTCCTTGGCCGCCGGCCACCGCTCCCCTTCCTCTCCCTATTTCGGCCTCCTCTCTACCTCCTCCTCTCCAATATTCCACATAGCCTTCTATCCCTCTCCAAAAACCGAGCCCTCCTCTTCACTTCCAAGAAGGCCGACCCCCTTGCAACCTTCCCTAGCAACCGGCCTCCACCTCCTTCACCACACCCGAGCCCCTCTCTCATCATCAACCTGTCCACCACCTCTCCTCCACCAAACCGTCCACATCCCTCTCAAACAAAATCCGACCACCACCAATATCCTCTTCCCTAAAACCGACCACCCCCATACCGTACCAAAACCGACCCCCTCATCTTCATCCCTTACAATCCAACCTATTGTCTAATCCCACCATTGGAAAATTCGGCCAAGGCAAGATCAAGTCATTGTGGAATCCCTCTCTGGCGTGAAGCGACGAAGGCAAGCAAGATTTTCATCTCCGTCCGGCGCAACTCCAGCGGATCCGTTGAGGAGCGATCCAAGTAGAGAGCAATCGGAATCACCCATTCCGATTGGGTAACGAAATTCCACCTACCTCTTTGTGTGATTTCATTTCTTAGAATAGATCTTGTGGTGGATTATTTTTGGCGTTGTTTTGGATAACTAGAAATTGAATCGTGGATTCCTTCGCAAGTTTGTATTTCCCTTTATTATCGTTTATATTCGAGAAGGTTTGGCGAACCTCGTTTGACTTTTGTTGGGAGAGATCTACCCATTCCGAATCGAACTTTTCGGTAGATCTCTTTTGGTACAACTTCGCTCGGTCGGACCCAATATTGGTCCTTTTAGCCCGATCGAACATTGGCCTTATAGCCCTTGTTGGATCCAACCCGGTGTGGCTACCCGTATGCTAGCATACTTTTGATAGATTTAATTGCGTGGTGTAGGGAAGAGCGATTGTGCGAGTGTAGGAATTGGATCGAAGAGTGTCGTGGTGTTAGGCCGTAGTTCCAAACGATGTGAAACGTGCAATCCTGCATCACAAGACGGCGGCATTACGGCCCGAAGTTCCCTTTCGCAAGCCACTTATTATTATTGGTTGATCTCCCTTAACCCGATCCTCTTTTAGTTACTTTAGTTCTAACCCTAGAGTATTAAGACTCTTCCTCTTCTTCCCGGGATGGACGATCTTTCGTCGTTCCCGTACTCCCTTATCCTAATCAGTCCCACACTTTACTTATCCTGACTTCTAATGATGAACTCAATCTTAACTTGCCCTACCAACCATCAATTACCAGAATTCCGTGGCTTTACTATATGCAGACCATCCTAAACTATATGAGGTACCCATGGGGAGGTACACCAAGTTGTCTTCCAAATCTCCTATAATATTTACTGGTGGTCTACCATATCATACTTTGCCTAAAACCAGAAACTTATAATTTTCCTAATTAATCTGATATTTATTTAATTTCCCAAAGGACGTGCCACGGGTCATTTTAAACATGAACTACATGATCTACCTAAGTAATGGCTACTAAAAAATCATGATCATTAAATAACAGCAAGATAACCTCAAATACAAATTTTAAGAATTTTATAGAAAGTATTTAACCTCTAAATAATTTATTCAGTATAATCACGTTAATTCTACGTAATGAAGGAAGTACTGAAATTATTCATCTAAAAATTATAGAAAAATCACTAGTCAGTAGTATGATATATAAAAGATCTTTGTGCAGAGAATCATAATTTTACTAGCTTGCTAAACACCACTAAAGATTTAATCAAATAATCAAGGTAAAACATAATTAATGAAGCAAGCCTTAGAATTAATCTTCCAAAAATCCCATAAAAATTCACAGAGATTTAAAATCATAATAAACGTTCTCTGCTTAAATTTCATCACTTTCCAGAGAGTGTGTATTCCCTAATAAATTTTCTAAGCAAATCATACAACTACTAAATCATTAAAGGAATTATCCAAAATAATGATCATAAAATTCATAGAAAAATATCCAGAGCTTGTACCATCCCAATAATTCACTCTACCCAAATCTCACTACTTTTCAATATGATTTAGTGTCATTTCCTATCTCTACAAGTTTTGCGCCCTAAACTAGGGTTAGATTTTTAGGTATCGCAACGGTCTCCAAATTTACTAAGATTTCATCCAGAGAACTATATTGGCCCTATGGTTCTCTTCAACCAATTTCGGGTCAATCCAATGTCATTTGACCACATGACCTTCACAAACCACCAAGATCCATCCTTAGGGTTTGGCCTTGGTCCTTAGGGCAAACTTACCCCGATCCACCTCAAACTCCATGAGGGGGTGCTAGAGAATATTACTAGCCAGTGGTAAAAATCTCAGCCTCTGTTGAGGTGATCTGACCACTCAAATTTCAAAAGTGCACTTTTAACCTAAGACCCCTTATTAGGGCAAAACTTAGGGTTGATCATTTCTAATGCAAACCATCTACAAATGAGATGAAAAATTATACAGAACCTTATGGTGACCCCAGGGACCACTCACCAGAATTTGGGAGGGTTTGGAAATTATTTAACTATCTAATTAAATTCGGCTAGGATTATTGAATTTTTCTAAAAACTATAGAAAAATATTCTCCAAAAATTCTCATTTTTGGATAGCACCTAGATATATGTAAGATTAGACCACACCCCAAATTTCAAGTCATTTGGATGAGTGGATTGGAGTGGGGAATTTTTCTAAGGTCAAGGCAGCCCTCTGGATAGACCTCACCAAAAAGGGTGCTGTGGTCTAACTAGGATTCCAAATCGAGTGAAATTAATTTTGAATTAGAGTAGACTTCAAGGGATACATTTTCTATGTTGATCATTTTTCCTGTAGGAGCATCTAGTTATTTTTCCCAACTTATTTAACATGACAGATATTTCATTCAGAAATTGTTTTAAAAATAAAATCTAATTTGACGGCACTGTTCATCTTCTTCTACAGCCCGAACCAGAGGCCTGAAAACCTAATTTCCTGTAGCTTTTCCAAGCTATTTCCCGGCCATCCAGCCATCTCCCTGGCCGGCCACCACCACCACCACCTCCGTTGAGGCGAGGGCTATCGTCGGGCGGCGGCATGGCCGCCGGAGAGGCAGTTTCCGGCGAACCCGCCACAATGAAATTTTCGGAAAACCACGAATACGCTCACCCGATCTGGCTCTTTTGAGCCCGATATCTCTCCTAATGATTCCTAAGATCTATCCGCAGAAGAAGAGGGAGGGGAGGACCATGTTCGCGGGTTGGAGGCGTGCAGAGCGTCGGGAAGCCATTTGCGCGGTGGTGGCGTCGCCGGAAATTCTTCAACAGCAAGGGGGAAGTCTGAAACAGTTTGAGGGAGTGTAACCTTTTCCTCTTGCTCTTAGGAGTCTTTTATAGATCAGCAAATGGGGAGGGGAAAGGATGAAACGTTGGCGGCCATTAATAATCCCCTTAATGACGTTTCGGTTATGACGAATGGCAGTTGAAACGTTGGAGATGAAGAGGTGTTTGCCAGGTGGCAATTTCCTATTGGACCCACTTTTCCTTAATTATTAACATAATTAAAGTAGGGAACGACCCATAAATACTCTTGATTTTCATTCCCATAGTCAGAATTTATTATGGCGTCGGTTACCGAAATTTCCAGTCTGGCTGACGTTTCGGCCTTGGTCACGGGCGTGACACATAGGTCACGGGCGTGACAGGCCCGGTTAGCCAGTTCTGGGTTCGGCGATCGTCGAACTGAGATCGACGATCGTCGAAGGGTGGTCACGGGCGTGACACCTGGGTCACGGGCGTGACAGGCCTGTGCGGCCAATTCTAGTTCGACGACGTCGAACTGAAATCGACGATCGTCGAGCGTGTCACGCCCTATGTCACGGGCATGACATGGCGGGTCACGGGCGTGACATGCCCGTGGGGCCAATTTTGGGTCGACGACCGTCGACCTGGAATCGACGATCATGGTCACGCCCTATGTCACGGGCGTGACATGGCGGGTCACGGGCATGACAGGTCTGGTGACTAATTCTGGGTTCGACGATCGTCGAACTGAAATCGACGATCGTCGAATGTGGTCATGCCCTATGTCACGGGCGTGACGGGTCGGTCACGGGCGTGACCAACCCGTGACCCGATTTCTTGGTCGATTTATTTTAAGTTTTGGGCTCCCTAGGGTTCTACCACAACCAACCGAATCCTAGGGTTCTAGCCGGAAATGGGATGTTACAGGGGCTACAAAACATGCTCTTATTTGGTCCATAACTACTGGACTTATTGGAGCAGAATAACATACAATGGCTTTGGAGAAAGCTTGCTCAAGAAGAGAAAGAAAATGATAAAGAGTGTTAAAAACTCTTAATAAATCAACTAAGTCCAGAGAAATGACTAGGTAAAAGAATTGTACAGCTGCCAAAGGTTCTGCAATCTCAACATCAGTTAGCTAGATATCATATTCTGAAGGATCTGCCTCAAGAAAATCTAATAGCTCTGTTTCTGAATTTACACTTTCTGTAACTTCTATCTATATGTACATCTGCTATTGTTACTGCTGCAACTAATACTGCTTCAGTATTTGCTGCTGGAGCAGAATATTCAATTGCTAGAACTACCTCTGTTGGAGCTACTTCTTCATAGAGCATCTCCCACTGCCTGGTTTCAATAGAAACTGAATCCAGGCCCCTATAAGAAGGAGGGACACAGGTGGCAGCAACAAGAAGACTTTAGAGGGAGGAGATGGAATTAGCAAGAGGTGTAATTGCCACTATAATGAGTTGTCTGCTGACTGGAGTGATGTGCTCCAAGATGGTCGTAATGGAAGGAGAATCCATATCCATAAACTATGGAGGAGTCTTTGTGGATACAAATGGATGAATGGAGATGGAGGGAATATCCAAATGTATAGACTCAGGTGGGATCTGAGTAGATACTGATGGAGGAAAGGGAGTAATGAAATTAGATGGAATAACATCTTGCTAGATATCATCCTGAGAACGTGATACAGGAGGAGATGGAATAGAAGTTGAGATGTCTTGTTGAGGAGAATTTGGTCTATATGGTATGGAGGTTAGCAAATCAAAATATGGGGTTGACATGAATGTATGATGATATATGTCAGTAAGATAAGGTGGTGGAGGAGATTGAGGAGGTGGTGACTGAGGAGGTGTTGTTGGAAGAAGTGTTGTTGAAGGAGGTGGAGGAGAAGGAATAGGAACTTCTTCTATAGGTTGGGGAGTGGCTGGTACAGCCCTAGTGCTCTCAGAAATTCTAGAAGAGGATGAAGCCCTGGTTGGCTTATTGATGGTTCTCTCCCATCTAGCAAATAAGGCACAAGTAAGCCTCTTGGATGCATTGATGAATATGGTCTAAGAGACCAGTGATTCAGATGCCTTGTCCTGGAGGAATATCCCTAGAATCCTCCTAAAACAGACTTCCTTCTGAGTGTTATTCTTTTTGATTAAATCAAACAATATCTTTCCCCAGTGTACTACCTTCTTGTTCACCACTGCACACATCACCAAAAGCAGGTGCCTGTTAATATAGTCATGAACAGTTTGCTTGCCCATCAAGACTTTTTCCATAACATCAGCCAAAAACTATACTCAGCAGATAAATTTTTCTTTAATAATTTGTTAGGGTTTCCCTCGGAGTGACCCATTTTTAACAGCATATCATTATACTTAGAATTGTCTATTTCTATATCTTCTTCTCCATTTTTAAAACCGAAAATTTCAGATAGAATGGAAGGAGTAAGAATAACCTGTTGTCTTGCTATTATTCCTATCATTGTCTCAGCATCAGGTGTTGTATAAGTATACAAACATTCCTTTATTTCAGCTATCGGCAACTTCATCCTTGTGGTCATGAACTTCTTTAACTGCTGTTCTTCAAATAGTTGCAGTATGTCGGTGAATATTTGATCAGATTGTTGGAAGGAGTCGAAATCAATGTCAAACCCAATGTCAAATTTCATGCTTGTGAGAGAGTTAGCTAGAATCGCCATTTTTTCCTACAAAAAAAAGAAAGATCAAGTGCAAGAGAGTTATGAAGGAGCGAAATTAAGATCAAAGAAAAACCCTATTATAAGGTTTTTGGAATATGAAGCGACGAGCTCTGTCCTGCGAAAAAAAAATCTTTGATCTTAGGTCAATGAATGCTGAAAGTTCATCGATCTCAGTTTGAAGAGGAGGGAAAAAGTTTGTCGATCTTAGGTTGACGAAATATTCTCTAAAGTAAGTTCATCGATCTCAAGTTGACGAAATGATTTCACATAGAGATATCGATGATCTCAGGTTGACGAAAAATTTCAAGAAGATTTCTCAGTTAGTCGAACTCTGTTCGACAAACATTGATAAATTCTTCGACCACAGACAGTAATTAAATTAAAGCTTCTCCATTTATCATACCTAGCAAATTCATAAAGAATAGATGGTTCCTCTCATCCAAGGGTTTAGTGAAGATGTCTGCTCTTTCCAAATCAGTGTAGATTTAGACAAGCTTAATTTTAATTTTTCCACACAATCTCTAATGAAATGATGCCTTATTTTTATATGCTTAGTTCTACTATGATGTACTGGATTTTATGCAATAGAAATTTCACTTGTATTATCACATAGTAAGGTTGAATTATTTAAGTTGAAACCATAATCTAGGAGTTGGTTCTGAATCCAAGTATCTGGGAATAAAAACTGCCAGCTGCTATGTATTAAAGTTCTGTAGTTGAAGTAGACACATATGTCTATTTTTTACAAAACCAGGACACTAGTCTAGAACTAAGGAACTTGCATATCCCTGAGGTGCTTTTTCTGTCCACTCTACATCCAACAAAGTTAGCATCTGAGTATCAAGTCAACTCAAACTCTGACTCAGTTTGATACTAGTGTCCTAAA
This sequence comes from Platanthera zijinensis, assembly GCA_039513925.1. NCBI lineage: Eukaryota > Viridiplantae > Streptophyta > Magnoliopsida > Asparagales > Orchidaceae > Platanthera > Platanthera zijinensis. The sequence goes on along the minus strand of CM077093.1, from coordinate 105,313,638 downwards.
CTAGGACAACTCTTTATATATCTCAAAATCCTTTTTAGAAAAGTAAGGTGGGATTCTTTATGGTTCACCAGGAACCTAGCACACAGGCTTGAAGCAAATATTATGTATGACGTACTTGTTATGAGATATAACAAGGACCCAACAATGCCCTTATATAGTTTCTGATCAACAGGCTTGCCATGTTCATCAGAGTAAATCACAGCATTAAAAGCCAAAAGTGTTTTCTTTGCTGAGGCATCTGAGATCCCAAACTTTTTGATTAGCTCCTTAGCATACTTTGACTGAGATATGAAGATACCATCTGGCAGTTGCTTTACTTGGAGGCCAAGGAAGTAGGAAAGTTCACCCATGCTACTCATTTGAAACTTGGAATGCATTAGTTCTGAGAACCTCTATCATAGTTTGGAATCAGTAGAGCCAAAAATAATGCCATCTACATAAATGTGTACGAATAAGATTTGATCCTTATGATGTCTAGTGAACAATGTCCTATCTACTATGCCCCTAGAGAATTTATGATCTAGAAGAAAGCTTGATAAAGTATCATACCAAGCTCTTGGAGCTTACTTTAGACCATAGAGAGCCTTATGCAATTTAAAGACAAAAGAAGGATGGGTTGGAGAAATAAAACCTAGTGGTTGCTCCACATAAACCTCTTCTTTAAGTTAATAATTTAAGAATGTACTCTTGACATCCATTTGATATACTTTGAACTTCTTGTAGGCAGCATAAGCAAGGAAGATTTTGATTGCTTCCAGCCTTGCAACAGGTGTAAAAGTCTGGTCATAGTCAATGTCTTCCTCTTGTCTATAGCCTTGAGCAACTAGTCTTGCCTTATTTCTGATGATAATGCCTTGGCATCTAGTTTATTTCTGAATACCCATTTAATTCCAATGAATGGGTAGTCTTTGGGTCTTGGTACTAAATCCAAAACTCTACATCTCTCAAACTTGCTGAGCTCCTCTTGGATTGCAATAATCTAGTGTGGATCTTGCTCAACATCTTTAATGGATTGGGGATCAATTTGAGATATGAACCAGGCATGCATCAAGTCTTGGTTGAGTTGATGCCTGGTCTGCACACCTATTGATATGTCTCCAATCACCTGAGATACAGGATGATCTCTATGTATGAAAAACTCAGTAGGTGGAGTTGGTTCAATAACATCTTTCAGAATTAATTCCTCTTATGGAATTATGGGAGCTGTTGTTTGTTCAACATCCACTTCAGTAGATTTTTCTTCACTATCATCATTTATATATGAAGAGGGATGTGCAAGAGTTTCATTTGTGAGGTCAACTAATCCAACTTCTCACACAAGTGTGGTACCTGCAAAGCTTCACTGGTAGAAGGATTCTTCTCCTTGTAAGACATGTTAGTTTCATCAAATGATATATGTACAGTCTCTTCCATTTTCATAGTAGATTTATTATATACCCTATTTGCCTTACTAATTTGGGAGTATCCTAGAAAAATTCTCATTGCTGCCTTGGCTTCAAACTTTCTAAGATATTTCTTATCATTGTTATGAATGTAGTATAAACAACCAAAAATTCTAAAGGAATCTACTTTAGGTTGCTTCCCTTTAAGTAATTCATAGAGAGTCTTTCCCTTAAGCTTGTGTATCAGACTCCTATTCAGTACATAATTTGTTGTGCTTATATCCTCTGCCCAAAAGGATAGTGGCAAGTAAGCATTTGCAACTAATGTGCCTACTGCTTCAATTAGGTTCCTGTTTTTCCTTTTCTGCTACCCCATTTTGTTGAGGAGTTCTAAGAGTAGAGAAATAATACCTGATACCTTCCATCTCAAAGAATTCCTGCATGGGAAGAGACTAAAACTCAGTACCATGATCACTTCTGATCAATGCAACTGGAGTAGAATACTCAATCCTTATGGTCTTAACAAAGTCTGTAAGAACTTTAAAGTTATCAGACTTGTTCCTCAAGAAGAACACCCAAGTGAACCATAATAAGTCATCTACAATCACTAAGGTGTAAGATTTCCCTTCTAGGCTCTATACAACAATGGGTTCAAAAAGATCCATATGGAGCAAATACAGGATCCTAGGTGAATCACTCTTATTAATGTCTTTAAAATAATTTTTATTTTGCTTATCTAATTGACAAGCCCTGTACATGCTTTCCTTCTTGTAGGGATAAGAAGGCAATCCTCTTACAAGGTTGTCCCTAGATAATTTAACAATGTTCTTTAAGTTAACATGTCCTAATCTCTTATGCCATAGTTCATTATTATTACTTACCTGGTTGAATAAGCATATCTCAGACCTAGCAGTATTCAAATTTACTATGTAGATTTTTCCTATTCTAGTTCCAGTTAAAACTACTTTATTTTCTACAGAAGTGATAATATAGGAAGAGTTATTAAATGATACTTGAAACCCTTCATCACATAATTGACTTATGGAGATTAGGTTGTGCTTCAGTCCACTTACATAAGATACCTTTTTGAAAGTGACAGCTTCAATATTTACTTTCCCATAACCTTTAGTTTGGCCATAGTTGGAGTCACCAAAGATCACTTTTGGACCTAGCTTGGACATATTGTTGGTTAGATTTTATTTTCTTCCAGTCATGTGCCTTGAGCAGCCACTATCCAAGTACCACTATTCCTCTGTAGTAGGATATGAGTTCACCTTCATAGGAACAAATTAGATGTTCTTGACCCAGATTACCTAGGGTCCTTGTTGCTTTTCACACTTAAAACTGGAAATAAAGGAACAATCAGGTTGATTTTTATACCCTTGGGGGTGATATCTTCTTGGTGGTATTATCCATTGGGTGAATGGATTGAAATATTCCCTAGGTTGATTAAAGGTTCTGAATGAATTAAAATTTCTATTATCTTGAACTCAGTTCGATGAATTCTTGTGAGTTCGTCGATCTGAGGTCGACGAATGGGGATGAGTTCGTTGAACTCCGCTTAGAGAATGAAAGTATTCATTCTAACAATATCATCGATCTTAGATCGAAGAACCATACTGGTTTTGTCAATCAAAGTTCAGAGAATAATTATAATAAAAGTTTGCGTTCGGAGTTCATCGACTTGAGTTCAACGAACTGTACACATTTCGTCGATCTGAGTTCGACGAAATCTGCTGAACATTGTTATAGTTAGGATTTTTCTTATTCTTTCTCTTATTCTTATTTTTTTGTTTTAATTCTATTTGCTTAATACTTTGATCATCTACCTTTTGTTTTCCTTTTTCAGAAACAAATTTGATTGGAGTTGGTTTTTCTGAATTAATTGGGGTTGGCTTGATAAAGCACCTAAGCCCAACTTGCCATTAAGTCTGGCATTTACTATGCTTGTGTTGTTCATCAACTTGATTCCTCTTATTATTTTTTGGATTCTTCAAGTTGCCTTGCCTCAGCTAATTCTATTTTTAGAGAGATGATTAGTTCATTAGCTAAAGTTAATTCATCTTTCAATTTATTGTTTTCAGAAAGGAAATTGTCTTATTCAGTTTGTTTTTCTCTAAGGAGTTTGATTTCCTTCTCAGAGGTAATTAAATCAATACATAGTGATTTTAATTCAGTTCTAAAAAATTCTGAATTGAAATCAAAAGAGGACAGTACCTGATCTTCTTCAGATTAAAATTCTTTTTCAGATTGCTCATCTTTAGAGAGGCTGCCTGATACATTGATTGCCATCAAGTAAACTTCTCTTGCTTTTGCTCCTCTTCATTTTCACTTGAGCTGGAAGATGAGGATTCTTCCTCTGAATCACTCCAGGTTTTAGCAACAAAACCCTTGTCCTTTCTTTTGTACTTGCTAGAGGAGGGCTTGCTGTAATGCCTTCTGGATTCCTTTTATCTTCTTTTCTCCCTATTCTTATTCTCTGGACACTCTGAAATGATATGTCCAGGTTTTCTGTAATCAAAGAAGACAATTTCTTTAGTTGGGGTTTTATCATACCTTTGTTTGTCACATTGTCTAGATGACTTCCTTCTGAAATCCATCTTGTCTATTTTGTAGAATCTCTTGGCTAGGAGACTCAGAAGTTCTTCATTAGCTAATGTAGCTTCTGTTTCTTCAGATGCTTTGAATTCTATCTTTTGCTCCTTTCTAGCTGATGAGGGAGTCTTCTGCTCAACAGCTTCTCTAGTCTTTATTAACTGCTTATAGGATTTGAGCTTTCCAAGTAGATATTCAGTGGAAATCTCATTCAAACATCTGGCCTCTTTTATTGGCCAGATTTTGGAATCCCATAAGCTGGGGAAGCACATGAGAATTTTATCATTTACCTTAGTGAGGGTTATGACCTTATCCAGAGTTTTCAGCTCATTGATGATTGATCTGATTCTATTGTACATATCACTCACTGACTCTGACTCTTCTTTCTTAAAATTCTCATATTGGGAGATGAGATTTGATCTTTTGTCTTTTATCTCATCTGCAGATCCAATAACAATCTAGTTTAGGGAATCCCAGATGGCTTTAGCTGAAGTGCACTCGGCCACTTTCTGGAAAATATCATCAGACATTATCTGAGCTAGAATTTTCATGGCCTTGGCATCAGTTATCTTGGCCTTCTTTTGTGCATCTGTCCACTCAGGTGATGGAATAGCATGAGTGCTGGAAGTTACAGTAGATGTAGCCACTGGTGCTGGTGGACCTGTCAAGATAGAATTAAAAACATCTTAATCAATGGAGTCCATATATAATTTAATTCTTGCCTTCTAGATAAAAAACTTGTTCAAGTTGCAAATTGGAGGTCTGGTGCTTGCATAGTTCTTATTCTGTGTTATGGTATAAGTAATGTGCTAGAGATATTTAGATCTTAGAAGGATCTGTTTGTTCAAGTGTTACCTTGTACAACCAAATGAACTACCCTCTGATACCAATTGAAAGTCAACATAGGCAATTAATAATCCTTTGATACCAATTGAAAGTTAGTGGATAGATCTGATTTACTCTAAAGGTGTGGTGAATAGAGTGATTTAAAACTTTTACTGTTTTTAAAATCTATAGCAGTATAATAAGTGATATTCGTAGTTATATGAAATGAAATAGAAATAAGTCTAAACTACCCAATCACAACACACCAGAGTAACTAAAAATGAACACACAGACAACACAATAATTTATAGTGGTTCCCCAAATCTGGGTACATACACTCTTCTACCACTATGGTAGGAATCCACTAACAGTTTTTTGATCGGGCGACTGCCACCACAGGTTTTTGCTCATATGCCCTGTCACCACAAGATCTATTTGTAGGGAGATCTCACAACTCTTTAGGCTTTTGATCAGGTGCCCAAAAGCCAACACAAGAACTTGTTAAGGAAGTTAATAAACCCATTTTATAATGAGGTAAGAAGGTGATGTTATCTTCTCTTTCTCTAAATAACAGAAAAGACTTAGTGGATTTCTGGTGTCAAAGCTCCCCCTGAGATGTGAAATGTTCAGAAAGACTAGAGCTTTGCTCAGGGTGTAGGTCTTCAGAAAGATGTTGATCTCCAGCAAGCTTTTTAGACTGATTGTATTCAATGTATCTTTAAAGCTTGGAGAAGATTTGCTGATGATGAAGACGGAATGAATTTTCAGACAAAATGTCTTTCTGTGTCTGCCTCTATTGCTTAGTTGATTCTCAGACTTCTCGTTTTCTATCTTGTGCATTGATTATAGATCATTCTGTTCTGTATTTCCTCTAAATTTTAAATTCACTCCTTGATTGACTGCCGAATTCTTGGAACTTGGACAAATGGCTAGAAGGGCATTAATTTGATTCCTCAACTGTCCTAATTAGTAAGCCTTATTTTTTATCTATGAAATCCAGTAATTAATGATGCCAATGAACGACAATATTCATAAGAATATATACATTTAATTACTCAGAGCAATATAGGAAATAATATATTAAATAAGCCTTGGTTAATCTGGAAATGAACTGCAGAGAAGGAAATAATGAACTGACAGATTTCGTCGACCTCAGAATAGATTTCTTCGACCTGAACTCAAATTTCATCGAGCTGAGAAATTGTCTTCGTCGACCTGAGCTCAGCGAACATCAATCTGGAAATATCTTGCTAATTCTGAGCTCCAAGTTCATCGATCAGAGAAACTGTCTTGAGGGAAGAAATCGTCGACCTTAGCTCGAATATCGTCAAGCTCAACTCAGAGAATGAACTCTGAGTTCGTCGATCTAAGATCGACGATTGTCGAGCTGAGTTCGAAGAACTTCAAACTAATAATTTGAACTCTGAATTCTTCAAAGTCTTGAGTCTCCTAAAGTCCACTACAGGCTGGTCTATGAAGATTGATTCTAATGACTAGCCTGAACTCTAGGACTAACAAACTTGACCCTAGCTATACAAGGTGGGTCAAACATCCTAATAGTGAACCTTAGCCCAAATCCAAACTAGGGATCCAACACAATAAAACTCTCATTTGGTACTTGGATAGTGGATTTTCCAGCCACATGAATGGAACTAGAGGCCTATTGACAAATTACTCCTCAGTTGAAGATAGACCTAAAGTTATCTTTGGAGGATCTGATAGAGCAAAAACAAAGGGACATGATAAGATCTACATTATTATAGTCACCATCTTAAGGTTGGCATATGTTGAAGGATTGCAGCACAATCCAATCAACATAAGTCATCTATGTTACTTGGCTATGTGATTATCTTCCACAAGGATGAGTTTCTGATTAAGAAGTTTCGAGAGACCATACTAACTAGTACGAGGAGTGGAAATATTACTGTTTAAATTTCTTATGTTTTAGCTATGACTCTTTTATATGTCTTATAGCAGAGAATAGAGCATCACTCTGTGTACAATTACACAAGAGGCTGGCTCACATAACCTATAAGACCATCAATAAGGTCCTATCTTAAAATCTAGTTAGAGCTTGTACAAAATTCAAGTGTGCCCAGGAATGTCAAGGGGGCAAGCAAATAAAAGGCACATTCAAACCAATTAGGGTTAAGAACTCCAGTAGATGTTTATATCTACTTCATATGAATTTTTTTTTGTCTTATGTTAATTCATAGCTTAGGAGGAAATGTCTACACCATTGTGATTATTGATGATTACCCTAGGTTCACTTGGGTGTTCTTTCTTAAACAAAAGTTTGATACCCTAGATATATTCACTAACTTTGTCAAGCATATTCAAAACGAAATGAGCAGTTCCGTGTCAAAGATTAGAAGTTACCTTGGAAAAAAATTTCAATCAGGTAGAATGAACTAATTATATACAAGTTTAGGTATCTTTCAAGATAATTTCTCTCCTAGAACTACACAACAAAATGGATTTATTGATAGAAGGAACAGAACCCTGATTGAAGCAAGTAGAACTTTACTGAATGACTTCTCACTCCTTGAATACTTATTGACTAAGGGTGTTAATACAGCCTGTCATGTTCAGAACAAGGCCATAATAAATAAGTCTCACAACAAGACACGCTATGAGCTTATGAAAGGAAGAAAACAAACCCTAGCCTACTTCAAAATCTTTTGAAGTAATTTATTTGTATTAAATAATTAGATGCATTATCTACTAAATCTATTGAAAAATCATATGAAGGGAATTTTGTTGGATATAGATCTTACAGTAGAGCCTACAGAATATTCAACAAAAAAACAAAGTAGTAGAAGAGTCAATTCATGTTGTACTTGTTGAGACTATCCTGATCTATAAAGGATGTCCAAGGTTCGCTAGTGTTACAGGTACTTAATAATGACTAGAAAAGCCTACATAAGAACAAATAAGGAAAGATGAACTGACCCCCCAGATGAACTGTTAAAAGATGGATGCTTTCCCAAATAAGATGAAAATGATGCAACTGAAATGACAGAGCAAGCTGACGCCCCAACTGAACCTTAAGTATAGGAAAATGCAGAAACACTATCAATAGAAATAAGACATCTAAAGGACCATCCTCAAGATCAGATCATTGGCAATCTGTGTCAAGGATTTTAAATAAGAAAAAGGGTCATGAATGAAGTGATCCACCAAAGTTTTCTCTCTCGAATAGGGCCAAAGAATTTTAATGAAACCAACTCAGATCCATCCTGGATCTTGGCCATATAAAAAGAACCTGATCAATTCAAGATTTGCAAGGTCAGGAAGCTAGTCCCCAGGCCACCTAACCAAAATGTTGTTGGGACAAATGATTATATAGAAACAAGCTAGATGAGCAATGAGTTATCATAAAAAATAAAGCAAGCCTAGTTGCATAAGGGTACAGATAAGAAGAAGGAATATATTTTGATCAAACATTTTCACAAATGGAAAAATTAGAAGCTATAAGGTTGTTCTAGCATATACAGCTCACAAAGGATTCAAGTTTTATCAAATGGATGTGAAATCTACATTCCTCATTGGAAACTTAAAAGAGGAAGTACATGTAGAACAACCTCAAGGTTTTGTGAATTCTTCTCATTCTAGCTATGTAAAATACTAAAGAAAAGGATTCTATGATCTCAAATAGGCTCTTAGAGCATGTTATGAGACCCTATCTAACTATCTCATTGAAAATAAATTTTCAAGAGTAAAGATAGACAATACATTATTCCAAAGGGAAGTAAAAGACAAGATTTTGCTAGTGCAAATTTATGTAGATGATAATATCCTTGGATCTATAGATTATAATCTATGTAAAATTTTGCTCAACTTATGCAAGGGAAATTTGAAATGTGCAGTATAGAAGAGCTGAAGTACTTCCAAGGGCTCCAAGTGAAGCAATCTAAGGATGTGATAATCATTTCTAGGACCAAGTTCACAAAAGAGCTCATCAAGAAGTTTTGAATGGAGAGTGTAATCTCAATGAGGACTCCAATGGGTTCAAATATATCTCTAGACAAGGAAGATAAAGGTAAACCTTTAAAAAAGACTATGTATAGATATATAATTGGGTCCTTTCTCTACCTAACTTCCAGTAGACCAGAACTCAAGTTTTTAATATGTGTTTGTGTTAGGTACCAAGTGAAGATGATAAAATCTAGCTACACCACTATAAAGAGGATTCTAAGATTCCTTAACTGCACACCTAATCTTGGCTTATGGTACCCTAGGAGTAATGATTTTGAGCTAACAGGCTTTTTAGATGTAGACTTTGCAGGGTATTAAGAAGACATGAAAAGTACATCTGGGACATGTCAATTCCTTATAAGAATGTTAATTTCTTCAAGAAGTAATAAGCAAGCCAATGTGGCCATATAAACTGCAGAGTTAGAATATATCTTAACTGGAATTGGTTGTGCTCAATTGCTTTGAACGCAACAACAATTACAAGACTACAACATCCAACTAAGCTAAACACCTTTTTTTGTGATTCATTTAGTGTAATCTCAATTGCCAAAAATCGTCTACTTCATTGCAGGACCAAGCACTTTTATATATATTATCGCTTCATCAGATAACATATAGAAAAAGATGATATATGTCTTGAGTTTGTCTACATTGACAAGCAAGTGGAAAATATCTTTCCTAAACCTCGGGATGAAGAGAAGTTCAATTATTTCAAAATTGTACTAGGCATGTTGAATCTAGATTGAATTTAATGTCTATCCTTTCCACTAGATAATATATCATTGCACTCTTGTTATAATTTTATTTTATTTTGCCAGTAGAATCTAGGGTCCTAACAAAGATGCTTGTGAAAAGCTTAGTAAAGAAGATTGTGGACATCTTGGGAAAATATATAAGGAATTAAAATCTCATCAACACACCTTTCTTCCTACAAATTTAATTCCCAAATAGGTATGCAACTTTTGGAATTCCTTTTTATATACATAAATAAGAAATAGCGGGAACATTAGGTTAAATAACCAGAAAACCCCCTAAGCATCGACAATAAATTTTTTGCACTCTCGCTCCCATTCCACACACAAGGAAATCCTTCTTCAAATCCTATAATTATCAATGATGGCCAAGGAAGGTACATGGGAAAAGATCAACACTGACAGTGAGGTCGTAGAAGGCGGCTTCAAGAATAGTCCAAACAAAATCCAAAATATGCTTTTTCTTCTCAGTGTCACGAGATTGGAGGTAATTTTGTCTGAACCAACTAAAATAATGTCAGATGACATAACAGAATTCCTCAAGAATGGAACAATCAGTGCATGCCAAATGAAAATTAAAACCACTTTCTTAAATAATAATATGAGAATCTATGCCAGAAGCTTGAACCAATGACTTGACCTTCCAGCCCTCCTAGAAGGAGAAAAGAAGAAATTTCTAGGGAAGATATAGAAGCAACACAAAAGTGGTGTGAATATTTAGAAGAAGAGTATGGCTCCCTAAAGAGAAGTAGCATGAATCTACCAGGAAGACTACTAGAAGATATAGTAGGCATGACCATACTTTGCAAGCCTGGTTCCAATCATAGGATTTCCAAAGAGATGTTTAATATAATGACTGCATTTATTCTCATCAAGAAGATATAATAGAGTGAGCTTATATTCAAAAATCTGAAAGTATACCTTATTTCCCCTAATATGGGGAGAATCATCTCTCTTTATCTCCATAGATGTTTAGGGAAAAAAATGGACACGTCAACAGTATTACCATTGAACTACCAGAAGAAGATGGACTATATGACCATAGAAGAGTGGGCAAATCCATTCCCTAAATATGAGCAAGCAGAAGGCAAGTCTAGACAACTCAAAGCTGAAAAGAAGGAGAGTGAAAGTCAAGGGTTGTTAGTCACCTAGAGTAGGGAGAATAGGTGTTTGTCTTGTTTTAAACTTTTTATGATTTTCTTCCTTTGAGCACATAAGAAAAATGAGTAATCACACACAAATCACATCACACAAAGATTTATAGTGGTTCCCTAATTATGGGTATGTCCACTTTCCCCATTTACCTATCTAGCAGATAATAAGCTTAGGTCAAACTCCTCCAATCTTTCTAAAATCCTAAGATCTTACAACTCATGAACAAAAGTCCCATACCTCAGACCAACAACACAGATCCAACCACTCAGATCTATGATCATAAGATCATACTGCTCAAGTAAAACCAGCCTTACAACTCAGGCTCACATAGCCCGACACCTGTGGCCTTATAAAGCCTTATACCTTAGGCTGATCACAACACTACAATTTAGGCTTAACACAGGCCTACACCTCAGCCTCAACACACCCTACAACTCAGGCTTAACATAACCCTATATTAATATCACAAGAATCTTACAAATGAAAATAGTTGCACATGTATGACTCAAATAGACAAGGTTGGAGTCTTCAATAAGAAGCATTATGCAGGCTTCTTTCTTCTTCTTTTCCTTAATCAGTACTTGGAATTTTTGGCTTGTAAGAGTTGAAGTCTTGATCAGGAGAGCCTTGATAGAGAGAAGAATTCTTCTAAAGAAATGTTGTAGAGTTTGGACTTGGAAGAATTTTCTTTCTGCAGCTAGTAATGAAAAAAAAATTAGCTTTTTCTGCTTGGTAAATTTTGCACGAGATTGTAGAGTTGTGGCATATAAAAATTCTTTTTGGCACTTATGCATTCATGTTTTCATTCCTTTGAAAATTCCTCTTTTATAATAAGCTGCATTCATTTGAGCACATGAAGACTAAGATGGAAATCTGCAACGACTAGTTGATTCACTTAGACAAAATTCTGAATAACAAATTTTCAAATGGCTAGAAAATTTTGTCTATGGAAAATTCTGAATCACGAATTATTCTCTAATGAATGTGAAAATTTCATTCTACTGGGAAAGCCTTGATTTCAGCACCAAGATCCGTGTATTGAATTATTTCAAATTAATTAAGTAATTAGCGCCATGATTTAAGGAGACAACTATTATGTCACGTGTCAGACCGGCAAATGATCTTTCTTAGTGAGCATGGAAAGGTGTCATTGAAATAGTCTTTTAGATCTATTGAAATATGTGCAGCTACCCAAAAATGTCTCAAGGACTTATACGAAAACATTTAGTACTTAGTCAATTAAAACAACTGAAGATAATCATTTATAGTGTTGTCTATGCAGTCAACATACTTTGAACTATGCAGTCGAAAGATTTCCTAGTGGTGTTATCGCTGCATATGATAAAATGCTTAAGGTTGAGGTCGATGCCGTCCATACTTTCCTAGATCTATGAAGATGGTGCACTTGATAAAGTACTTAAGCTTAAACCCAAGGCAGTCACTATTTTCAAGTATTAAGTAGTTGATGTAGTAAGAAATACACTTAGTATTTTTCCAATGCATCCGACATTTTACTTAGCCAATGATCAATTTATGCCCTTGGTTTTATATAACTCTATTGACTTCCCCACAATAGTGACATGTCCAATATATGATTAGAGGAAAGGACAACATGAGTTTTGCCCCTTGAGGGATTTCAAGGGCAAAACACTATTTGGGTGACCTTAAGTCTAACAAAGCATTAGCCATGCACTTTATTTATACATGTCACACAAAAATTAGATAGTCCATCAAATAAAAGATGTTTACTATCATCTTGAGGCCTTCATCAAATAAGGAATCTTATGGACCATATTCCCAACAATCTCCCCCTATTTGAAAAATTCAAAACCTCATATGACAATAATCAAAGATACATAAAATGAATTAAAGACAGATTCACATAGGGAGAACTATTTAAAATTGAAATTAATAGTAGCACAAACAGTGGGGGTTCTATATTAAGTTAAATAAGGTAAATATCCCAACAGTAAATGTTATTTTGGCCCCATGTTTTCTCAGCATTTAGTAGTCCTCTTATGCAGTGTTCCTCTTTTATCTTTAGAAATAGCCAAGTGAATTTGGAATGTATTTAGGTGGAGGAGGAGGTCCATTTCATCTTGTGAAATCTCAACTTTGTCTCCTGGTCCTCATGTTTCTTCCATTTCATTGCATTATAATATCTGAGGATGCTCATTCCTTACTTTCTAAAGTTGCCCCATGTGTATAAAATGATGTTCTTGGATATAAGGCTCTACTCTTCATTTCAAGGAATATTTAAAATTTTAATTCTTCTTTAATATTTGGCTAACATGATTTCATCTTGAGTCTGCTCTGCTCTCTTTTTTCTTGATGAATATCCTCCTTGCTAGGCTTGACGAGCATGATCATAAGTGTGATCATATTCTCCATAAGCTCCCTCATAATCCTCAGGAAGGATGTAATCATAGAGTGTAGCTGGATCAGATTCTTGGACATCTAGTTGTGGAGTGTATTGCTGAAAGTGAGGGTAGATACAACTCTAGAGGGGGGTGAATAGAGTATTCAAAAATTATGACACCCTACTCAACTCCCTTAGAGTTAATTTGCGGAAGGAGTTTATAGATATTTGAAACCCTATAGCCTAACACAAAGTGAAGTGCACAAGAGAAAGCTAACTATAATTACAGTTGAGCTTTGGTCCTATCACAGCAACTAGCAATCCTAGTTATTTCTACTCACAGCCGCAGTGCAATAATTAAAATAAATAACGCAGACGACACAAGAAGATTTATAGTGGTTCCCTCTAAATAGGTACGTCCACTCTTCTACCACCCAGGTAGGAATCCACTACTGGTTTTTCTTCAGGTGCCCTGCCACCAACTGATCTTCTTAAGGTAGATCAAGTAGACACTTTGAGCTTTTGATCAGGAGCTCAAAATCCAACACAGGTTTTTGATCAGGTGCCCTGCCACCAAGGTTCACTTTTGAAGGGAGTAATAACCCTTTATACAGGAGGTTGAGAGAGTTAGAATGTCTTCTCTATTATTAAAACAGATTAGAGAAGCTAGTGGATTGCATAGAGCTAGAAAGCTCTAAAGAATCAAGGCTCCCCCTGGCTTAGAGAATATCCAGGAAGAAGTCTTGCTTTAGGGTGCAGGAACTCTTATGAACATTTGATAGAGATCTGTCTTGAAGTTCTTGAAGGAGCAGCTTGAAGAAGACTCTTGATGTAGAATGATTGTTCTTCTTCAATAGCTTTTCTTTCTTTCTTCTTCTTCTTCTTCTTCTTGAGACTCTGAGTGAATGTTCCTGGCAGTAGGATGAACTCAGGATTTAAGAAGAGAGAGTTGAAGAAGGTTGATCTTCTCAGTTGAATGTAACAATGTCTGAGAGTTGTATCTCTTCTTTATATGAATCTGTGTATGAAACTATGTGTATGCTCTGCTTGATTAGTATATCTGTATATGTGTCTATATATGTGTATATCTCTGTCTTTTGATAGCACTTTATATATTGGCCTTTGTAACGGCTCTAAACTTTATTTGAACTTTGTCTTCTTCTGAGATCTACAATCGGGGCTGTAAATAGCACAATACAAAAACATATCCTGCAGACAGACATCCTATAAAGGGATAAAGCTTCTAAGAAGCTGTATATCTAATCAGATAAAAGGAGTACTAGAGAAAGTCACATCAGAGCAAACTCTTTACGGCCAGAGAAGACTTTTGAGTCTAACGGCTATAAAGGACAACATGGAAGATAAAGAAAAAAGATATTTCAACTAATAAGACAAAAAACTTTGTCAGATAAAGCTTGACTTAAGCACAAAGGATGGGGCAAAGATTGCCTTGAGATGTATGCATAAAATCAATGAAATAATCTTTAATAAAATATGCCAAATAAATAGGAAATAAATCATAGAACAGAAGGAGTATAAAATTACTAAAGGCAGACACGAAAACGTCGAACGACCCACGGAGATCGTCGAACGAAACATAGAGATCGTCGATCTATCAGAACAGATAGTCGAACGACACAGATAGTCGAACTATCAAAGTAGATAGTCGAACTACCACAGCAGATAGTCGAACTATCAGAACAGATAGTCGAGTTATCAGATAGTTGAACTATGAAGGCAGATAGTCGAACTATCAAGCAAAACAAATAGTCGAACTATCAAGCAGATAGTCGAGCTATCAGATAGTTGAACTATCAAGGCAGATAGTCGAACTATCAAGCAAAACAGATAGTGAACTATCTAGCAGATAGTCGAGCTATCAGATAGTTAAACTATCAAGACAGATAGTCGAACTATCAAAAATAACAGATAGTCGAACTATCAAGTAGATAGTCGAGCTATCAGATAGTTGAACTATCAAATAGATGGTTGAACTAACAAATAGTTGAACTATCAAGAAATCTGTCTGGTCAAAAGAAGTCGAGCGGGGTTCGACGATCGACGAGGCAGATACCACAGATCATCGAGCTAATTAGAGTTGAACTAACTCAGAGATAGACGATCTACTGACTGACGATAATCGACCAACTGATAGACGATCGTCGAACAGTTGATAGACGATAGTCGAGCGGCGTTCGACCATAGTCGAACCAAAAACAACTTAACCAAATCTTTATCTGGAAAAGTGACAACTCTACAACTGAGGAAAAACTAATCTAATAACTAACCTTTGGCCATAGATAAATCTTGGGTCAAGAAACTAATTGAGAAGACTAAACTCAAATCCAAACTAGGGTACCAAATATCTCCCCATATTTGGGTTAAGTCTCTCAAAACAAAACAACTAGAAATAAATACAACTCAAGAAAAGAAACATCTAAGCATCAAATAGCATCAATAAAACAGTCAAATAAACATACTGTCAATAAATGAAACTTAAGCAGCATCAGAATCTTGTTTAGATACAGAAGAACCAGGAAGGAAAGAAATTTTTCTGAAGGGATCTAGAGCTTCCTTCTTTTATATCTTCAAGTCTTGTTCTCCAATGATTTTAGATTCTCCTGCTCTTGGCACAACTGCTTCTGGGTGCTTTTCCATATATTTAGAAGGATCAAAAACCTCAGGTCTAACCTGGAATCTATCTAGCTCCTTCTTTCTGAATTTTGACATAATAGTTAAGCCTGTAATATCTTTACCTTCAGCTCTGGCTTGTCTGATCTGGGCTGATCCAACTAATTCAAGAAATCTAGCCATCCTGAAATCAGGATTAAGCTTTTGCCTTTCATATTCATTATCACAAGTTGGATCTAGAGGTTTTAAAGTTTTGAATTTTGTACAGAGTTCTAGCATAATTTCAGTTGGCTCTTTATTTTCTTGAATAACTAGAGAAGATGGAGGAGCAAACTCTGCATATTTTTTACATGATTTTTCAGAGTAAATAATCCTTTTTCCTTTTGAATCAGTTTTCTTTGTCTGAGCTGGCTTTTTGGATGGTATGATTTTATTTCTTTAGAAGGGGATGCTTTTCTCTTGGGTGAAGGAGGAGGAGAAAAGGTTGGCTTCTGATATACTATCTCCTTCACTTGCTCTTTTGTATCAGCCTCTTGTCTTTGATGTCCAGATTGAGATCTGCCTTGATATCCTTGATTACTTCTTCTTTTATGTGCTTAAGACGAAGTGAATTTAGCAGAAGGGGTTGAGGGATTGGCAGACACATTTCCAGATGCTCCTACACTAGGTGGTGGAGAAGGAGGGCCTCTAGGAGTCCACTTGGGAGCTGGACTGTCATATCTTTTGCTTTTCTTTCTCTACTTTTGTTGATTTCTGGATATTCCCATCCAATGTTGATATTCTTTAGATTTGGGATATATCCCTTTCAGTATGTAATAGGAAACATCATGATCAGGATTTGGAGGAGGAGGAGGAGCAGCAGCTTTCCTTTTTATTTTTGCTGCTTTCTTGTTCTTAGAATCTTCTGAATCATCAGAGTCATCCTCATCACCAGAGTGAGATGATGGAGGTTGATCATAAGGATCAAAAGCCTCTTGCTCAGCTTTTTATTTGGCTTTTAATGCAGCTTTCTCTCTTTATTATTCTAAGGCATCCTGTGCCAGAAGAGTATCCAGGTCTAGTCATGGGGTGTCATCCCAGACTGTAGATCTTTCTTCTTGATCATCTCAAACTTTCTCTTACTCAACTATAACTTTCTTGAGGACCAGTTCATCTTGCACAGCTATCTGAGCTGGAGGAGTAGATATAGGATCTTGAACAGTATGTTCTTGAGCTGGTTCTGGAGTTGGTTGTTGAGCAGGTTCTTGAGCAGCTTGAACTTCTTGAACTAGATCTGAAACCAAAGGGACACAAAGGTGTTCTAAATGGAATCGAAACATCCCTTCCAGGTATTCATAGGCTAGCATGTTAGTTAACATGTCAAGGAATTGAGTAAATGAATTACCTTCAAGATTCTCTTCAAAATTTTCTAATTCCCACAAGTCATCTAGATAGGAGGTAATGACTCCTTCTAGGAATAGAGCAACTATGGGAGTGGAAGCTTCTTCAAGGAACACTTTGGAGGCAAATTCTGCTTACATTATGATATCAGATGGCCTCCTAACTAGTTCTGGTTTTGCAGATGATGTTGTAATGTCAACTGGAACTGCTGTTTCTTTTAGAATTTCAGCTTGGGGATCTGCTGGAAGAGTAACAAGGGGCAGTCCAGAGGCATCTTCCTCGAACATCTCCCCCTGCCTGATTTCAGTATATACTGATGTCAGGCCCCTAAATGAAGAGGGCTCAGCAGATTTGGAGAGGGCTATGATGGAGGATGATAGGGAAGAGATGGTAGAACTAAGAGGGGCAATTGCTTCTTCAATCATGGTTTTGATTGAAGGAGTAATTAGCTCCAGGATGTTTACAATGAAAGCGGGAGTTATTTCAAAAGATGTGGATGGGGAATGCTCAGTAGATGGAAGATCATCAGGGATGATGGTCTCCTGATGAGATATGTTGTGAAATGGGGATTGATGGGTGGATGCAGGAAGATCAATATGATCTGAATGAGAAATTGGTGACTGAGGTGGAGTGGGTAGATTCTCAGAAACCAACAGATCAAAACTAGGATGAGAAATCCTAGCAAAATGTGAAGGAAGTGGAGATACTGGTGGTGATGCATTGAGAATAGTGGAAGAATCAAGTAGAATAGAGACAGTGGATGTAGATGGTAATGCAGAAGTAGATGGAACTTCAGTAGAAGTGGATGGTAATGTGATGGCCGCGGAACAGAGACCTACTGTGGTTGGTTCGAAATGGTCAGATTCCGTGGGCCGGTTAGAAGATTGAGTTTTCTAACTAAAGGAGGCAAGCGCACCTATCGCAAGTAGTACTCGGTATTCGGTAAAATACTGAGGTCGTATTATTCTCGGGGACGCGTTGATTATATCTACTCTTCCAGGAACACTATTATCTTACTAACAGTAAGGTGGGATTTTTTTAGTTTAATTAAAGCGGAAAGAAAGAAAGCGGAATTTTGCAAAATTAGTTCGATGACGGGTTAACGCTCGGCATCGAATCGGATTAAGACTAAAATAATTCTTAACAATTATTAAACTTTGTTTTTAATTTAATAAAAGGCACTTGGCCGTGGAGGTTCCAAAAACATGAGCTCACCTTGGTCTAGGGATATCACTCACCTGGGCGCTAAGGCTATTCGACCGAACGTTAGTCCGACGAAGGATTCCCCTTAACACCTGCATTATGCTAAGAACCCCGCTATTGGGTGGGGGACCCAATCCGGCAGAACTACGTTTCTCCTCTTTCGAGGGGGCGTACGCAGTTCTCTTTACCCAAAGGGGTTCGGTCCATATGTGCAGCCTCTCGGCGTCGCGTATGGATAACAGAAATAGAGCCCACACATCGATTTTGTGGTCCTATGCGTCGTTAACCCGGGGTAAACCTTAAGTCCTTAAATTAAAGTAAAAATAAAGTTTTTTAATTATTTCAAATCATTTTTTATGTCCCAATGCTCTTCGATGTCGAAGGCTAAAAGAGATTAGCCACTCATCGGTATGGGGACGGCTTTATGTTTTTATGTGAAGCGTGAGTGTTAAATTAAGCACTGAACAATTATAAGAGAAAACACGAAAAATAGGACAATTAGATAAATTTAAGGCTAATTGATGCAGGCACTCACGCACACTTCAAAACCATAAAGAAAATTAAATAAAGCAAGACCCACTCAAATGAGTAGGCGGAAATAAATGCACACACGCACACACTCTTCTTAATTGAAGAAAGCGATAAATAAAGCGGTAAAATTATCTCCTACACGCACGCACTCTACATAATTGAGAAAGCGATAAAATTGCAAGTCCCGGCTCAAATGAGTGGGCGGGAGTAAATCTATCTCATACACGCACGCACTCTACTTGAAATTAAAACACACACACACACTCTACAGAAATGAAAACACACGCACCCACACAAAGTTTTCCTGCTCAAGTGAGTAGGAAGAAAATGAAAGCAGTAAAAAGACAAGTCCCACTCAAACGAGTGGGCGGGAAATGAAAGCAAAGCGCCATTTAACTCTTAACGAGTAGGCGGAAATAAATGCATACGCACACACGCACTCTACAGAAATGAAATAAAGCAGTAAACCTAACTCATACACGCACACTTGCAAAAATGAGAAAAACAAAGAGCTCAGAAAATTAAAACGACTGCATTTCTACCGCTAGAATGCGGTAGAAATGCATAAAAAGTGAAAATAAAAATTAACCGGAGCGAAATTTTTTGCAAATAAATGCAAAATGGAAGTACTCGAAAAATTAATACAACTGCATTTCTACCGCTAGAATGCGGTAGAAATGCATAAAAAGATAAAATAAAAATTAAAGGGACTAAAAGTTTTGCAATTAAAAAGCTAAAACAAAGTGAGCGAAAAATTATAACGACTATATTTTCATTCTTATATTTTTATAAAAACTCCTAAAAAGTGAAAATAAAACAAAAAGGACGAAAAGTTTTACAATCCTAAAGAGCCTAAGGAAAAAAAAATGAAAATAACACTTTTAGATGAGTTTTTATAAAGCCTTATGAATGAAAAAAAAGGAAAAAGGAGAAAAGCTAAATCTTAAAAGGTGCAGAAAATGAAATTTAAATGGACGGCACAACGGCTAGAAATGCCGATAAATCCTAAATCTAACTAAGTTATGAAAGCAAAAAAGATGAAAACATAAAAGAAATACAAAAAGATGAACGAAAAATTGCTTAAGTAGGCGCATTCAAATGGATTATTCATACGAATCAAGAGAGAAAAATTCATATTTTATTAAAGTAAAAACCCTAATACAAACTAAGAGAGAGAGAGGGGGGAGAAATTCTCCTTACATAGGTATAGAATCCAATTGGGCAGCACCTCCCCTAAGCAAAGTTGTCAAAAAGTGGACAAAATAAGCTTCCTGGAAGCTCTTATTTATAGGCAAATTTTCGGGTTGGTCACGCCCTAGGTCACGGACGTGACGGGGGGGCGTGTCACTACTATTCATGAGCTGGCCGGTTGACTTGACTGGAGCTTTCACTTCGAGGCGAAAACGTGGCGGTCACGCCCCAGGTCACGGGCGTGACGAATTGTCATGGGCGTGACAGGGGGGCGTGACGTTGGGAGCTGGCAGTTCGATGTCGGCAGCGTTGACGGTTTGACTAAGCTTGCGGGTCGGGCTCGACACGGGCGTGTCAAGCATTGACACGGGCGTGACGTCGGGCGTGTCGGGCTGGGTTTGATGATGGCCGATCGTCGAGCTATCACCTATGGTCGGTGATCGTCGGGCTGGCGTGACACGGGCGTGTCGGTCATTTGACACGGGCGTGTCAGTCAATTTTTTTGACTTTTTTGGAATTTTTCTGGAAATTTTCTGCAATAAAAATAAAGCTAAGTTAGAAATAATATTTACAAAAATAAGCAATTTATTGGATAAAACAGATAAAAAAGACAAAAAACAAACAAAATTGACTTAAATAAAATACGAAAATATAGGTATATTTACAACTCATCAAACACCCCCATACTTAAGCTTTTGCTATTCAAGAGCAAAAGTTTGAGGTGAACTTATAAGGAATAATAAAAAACCCTAAGTTCTGCTACCGCTAAATTAATTATAAGAGAGATCAAATAAAAATATACGGGGTATAAGAGTTAAGTCCTAAAATTATTTTAGATGATTTAAACAGGGCAAAAGTTTTGGCCAAAAGACTTCTTGATGTAATCAAATAGAAAGCAATAGTTGTATTGGTTAGATTAACAAAAAACAGTTTGGAGTTATACGAACTTTAGCTTATAGGAGTGTTATCGGAAATAATGCAATTTACGAATTATGCTCTCAAAAAGATTTTTGAATTAATTCTAGAGTCATGAAATTGGCTAAGGGGGGTTGATGTTGGTTTATGAAGATGCTTGGATTTTGAGGCGAGGTTATTATTTTCTCGAACCTCCAATTTTTTTTTTTGATTTGGATGTTAAAGGAAAACGAAATCTTATTTTCCTTAACATAAATTTTTTTCTTTCTTCATAAAAATAACCCAATGTATATGTGTTGGAGTAATGAATTTTATCCTCTTACTCTGTAACGTATAATCATTTAATTTATTGGGTGCCAATGTTTACGGAATGAAATCTTATTCCCATTGACATAAGATCTATTTTTTTTAAGGAAATAAATTTTTATCATACCAAGTAGTTTATGATAGGATAGGTAATGGGAGAAAAGAGAACTAGATTTTTAATTGAAAAATGATTGAGAGCAACCTTTATAAATTGTACGTTCCAATTTTTCAGAAAGCTAAAAGCAAGCATAATTGAATTCTATAGTCGTTATTTTCTAACATGGTACACATGCTCCTATCTATGAAAAATTAGAAGTAGTGCCTAAAGCGAGTCCCCTATTTTTAACAAAGTATAATAAATTCTTTAAAACTTAACCCCGGCTATTTAGATTTTTCAATCTATAATTAACAAACGAATAGTAAACAAAGAATTGATCAAATTCGCATATAAATAAACTCAAAACGAAAGTTTTGGATAACAAGAAACTTAAGAATGAAATGTTTGATTTATTTGTTTCAAAACTTATAAAAAAAAATTTTTTGTTGTTTTTTTGAAGTTATGCTCTTTTTTTGTAGTTTTGTAGTTATATCTTTAATATATACATGCTAAAAAGAAAGAAAAAATGCGAAAAAAAAAAATTTTTTGGATTTTAAGTTTTCTGAATTTTTTTGTATTTTTAATGAAATTTTTATTCTATTTGCAAAAATTTGGGAAAAATAAAAAATATTTACAAGGATGAGAGGGAAAAAGGGAGAGGGGAAAGAGAAAGAATATTTACAAAAATTATTTACTAAAATATTTACAAAAATATAAACTAGATAGCCGCGAGATGACTCGTTATGTGGATGGCTCGATGAGCCGGATCTCGCCGACCGAGTTAAAAACAAGACAAAGTTTCAAAAATGAAACTTCAAAAATTTTTAATTAAAATTTTTTTGAATTTTTTGTGTTATAAATTTTTTTTTTGAAGTTTTGTTTTTTTAAAATTTTTTGTTTTTTTTGTTTTTTTTTTTTGTAAGTGAAAAAAAAAGTACGAAAATATGAAAACACCCCCATACTTAGATCCAACATTGTCCCCAATGTTGTATGCTAAGCATGAGGAACAAGACAGCAGGTATATGTACAAAAAAGGAAAAAGAGGGGGGCAGAAAACGTCCCTGATCCGCGCTCGGGGAAGCCCATTAGAAACCCTGCATTTATTAGAAAAATAGAAAACATAATAAATAAAGACGTAAAAAAGGATAGACGTGGGGTGCCTCCCAGGAGCGCTTTGTTTATAGTCGCGTAGCTTGACTATAGTGGCGGGTTTATATATGGAGAAGGGTTATGGTTTCGCTCCTACTGATCACAGGGTCGCCCGCTATATAAGACTTTAACCGATTACCGTTCACCTTAAAAGTGCCTTTTTCGGGGTGGGAGACGAGTACGGTCCCATATGGCCAAACCACTTCAACCTTTAAGGGGCCGAACCATCGCGATTTTAGCTTACCCGGGAAAAGCCTAAGACGTGAATTGTAAAGAAGGACTAGATCGCCCGGAGAAAAAAATTTGGGGGTTTTAATTTTTCGATCCTGATAAAACTTAGAACGCTCCTTATAGAACTGATTGCTCTCGTAAGCGTTCGCACGCCATTCATCGAGCTCGTTTAGTTGCAGTTTTCTATTTTGAGCGGCTAAGTTAGAGTCGAGGTTTAAGAGTTTTAATGCCCAAAGTGCGCGGTGCTCCAGTTCTACGGGTAAATGGCACGCTTTGCCATAGACTAATCGAAACGGGGTACAACCGGTTGCGGTTTTGAACGCCGTACGATACGCCCATAACGCGTCGTCAAGCTTAGCGGACCAGTCTTTCCTATTAAGTGAAACGGTTTTTTCTAATATGCGTTTTATTTCTCGATTTACTACCTCAACTTGGCCACTTGTTTGCGGGTGGTAGGGGGTGGCAAGCTTGTGCGTGACGCCGTATTTAGCTAACGTCTTAGCCATTAGAGCGTTACAGAAATGCGTTCCCCTATCACTAACAATAGCGCGAGGCGTGCCGAAGCGAGAAAATAATTTTTTTAGAAATGTAACGATGACTCGCGCATCGTTGGTGGGGAGAGCCTGCGTTTCCGCCCACCGTGATACGTAGTCGACCGCCACTAAAATATACATATTTTTATAAGAAGGAGGTAGGGGGCCAACAAAATCTATGCCCCATAAATCGAAAACTTCGCATTCTAAAAACATATTTTGGGGCATCTCGTCGCGACGTGAGATGTTACCCGACCGCTGACAGCTATCGCATGCGCGCACAAAATTGTGCGCGTCCTTGAAGAGAGTGGGCCAAAAGTAGCCCGCCTCTAGCGCCTTCCTAGCGGTCCGGTTGGCTTGATAGTGCCCCCCGGCTGGACCCTCGTGGCAGTGCCTCAATATTTGCGTGCACTCCACTCCCGCGACGCATCTTCGAACCGCTTGGTCCGCGCAGATACGGAAAAGAAAGGGGTCATCCCAAAAGAAATTTTTCAAGTCGGAAAAGAATTTCTTCTTTTGATGACTTGAAAAATCTTTTGGAAGTACCCGCGCGACTAAGTAGTTCGCAAAATCTGCGAACCAAGGCGAAGATGACGAAGACGAATGAATGGCGAGAAGGCGTTCCTCGGGGAATCTGTCATTTATTTCAGATTCGACGAGCGCTTCCGCACCCGGATTTTCTAAACGGGAGAGGTGGTCTGCCGCTAGATTCTCCGCGCCCTTCTTATCTCGGATCTCCAAGTCAAACTCTTGTAGGAGGAGAATACATCGAAGAAGGCGGGGCTTCGCGTCGGCTTTAGCTAATAAATATTTAAGGGCGGAGTGATCGGTAAAAACGATAACTTTAGATAGCGTAAGATACGAGCGAAACTTATCGAAAGCGAAAACGACGGCTAAGAGTTCCTTTTCCGTCGTCGTGTAATTCACTTGTGCGGAAGTGAGCGTCTTGCTAGCGTAATAAATAGGATGAAAATGTTTTTCTACATGTTGGCTAAGAACGGCGCCTAAGGCAATATCACTAGCATCGCACAATATTTCGAACGGAAGGGACCAATTAGGGGCCACTAGAATCAGAGAATTGATAAGTTTTTGTTTTATAAAATTAAAAGCAGACTCGCAATCGCTACTAAAGACAAAAGGTGATTCCTTTTCCAAGAGGTGAGTAAGCGGCTTTGTTATTTTTGAAAAATCTTGAATGAAACGCCTATAAAATCCTGCGTGGCCTAAGAAACTCCTAATGGATTTTATGTTTGTCGGCTGAGGAAGTTTTTCTATGATTTCAACTTTGGCCTTATCGACCTCTATCCCCTTAATCGAAATCTTATGGCCGAGGACCAAACCTCCTCGAACCATAAAGTTACACGTTTCCCAATTTAAAACAAGATTCGTGTCCTCGCATCGCTGGAGGACACGATCGAGATTACAAAGACAATCCGGGAATGAGCATCCGAATACAGAAAAGTCATCCATAAATATTTCCATAATATCTTCTACTAGCTCACCAAAAATTGCTAGCATATATCTTTGGAATGTAGCCGGCGCATTGCAGAGGCCAAATGGCATTCTTCGATAGGCGAAGGTGCCAAAGGGGCAAGTAAAAGTTGTTTTCTCTTGCTCTTCGGGGGAAATGGGGATTTGGAAAAACCCCGATAAACCGTCGAGAAAACAATAAAAAGGATGACCGGAAAGATGCTCAAGAATTTGGTCAAGGAACGGTAGTGGAAAATGGTCCTTGCTGGTGGCATCATTAAGTTTGCGATAATCGATGACCACACGCAAACCCGTAACAGTACGAGTTGGGACGAGCTCGTTCTGCTCATTCGCCACTACGGTTAGACCGCCCTTCTTGGGAACGACATGAATGGGACTAACCCATGCACTATCAGAAATGGGATAAATAATCCCCGCATCTAATAATTTAATTATCTCAGCTTTCACGACGTCTTTCATGTTTGGGTTAAGACGCCGCTGCGGCTGAATGGTTTTGCGGCAATTATCGTTTAAGAAAATTTTGTGAGTGCAGAATGAAGGGTTAATCCCCTTTAGGTCAGAAATTTGCCACGCAATTGCGTGGCGATGTTTAAGCAAAACCTCCAATAACTCGGAGGTCTCCGAATCGCTTAAATACGAAGAAATGATTACCGGGAGCGTATCATTTTTTCCCAAAAAGACGTATTTTAGGGATTCAGGTAATGGTTTGAGTTCTAGGATGGGCGGTTCTTCGAGTGAGGTTTTAGTGCTAATGTCTTTTGAACCAATTGGTTCAAAAGGCACATTCGTAGACTCGTCCTCATCGCAATAAAATTTTTCGAGTGAAAAAATATTTTCGTTTAAAAATTCGGACTCGAAAACCGGGGAAGAACTATCTCCATAAAAAGAATCTAAAGAATAGCAGAAATCGTCGCTCGGCGACGAGTCTTCCATAGAGGAGTTAATAGAAAAAGTAACTTGGTCGTCTCCTACCCGAAGGAGAAGCTGACCATTACTTACATCAATTAACGCACGTGAGGTCGCGAGGAAAGGGCGACCAAGTATTATTGGTACGTTGGCGTCTTCCTCGATGTCCAAGATGACGAAGTCCACCGGGAAGGTGAACTTGTCTACTCGGACAAGGACATCCTCAATAACCCCGATGGGGAACCTAACCAAGCGATCCGCTAGTTGGATGCGCATATTGGTAGGAGCAGGAGTACCCAAACCTAAACGCAGGAAGAGCGAGAACGGCATCAAATTAATGCTCGCGCCTAAGTCTGCCAAGGCGTATTTTACTAATACATCGCCAAAAAGGCACGGGATGGAGAACCTTCCCGGGTCGTTTTGTTTTAAGGGCAATTTACTAGTAAGAGCCGCCGAGTAGACAGCGTTGAGAGATATATGCGAAATATCCTCGAGTTTGCGTTTATTAGAAAGTAGTTCTTTTAAAAATTTCGCATATTTAGGCATTTGCGAGATAGCCTCGCAAAAAGGAACATTAATATGAATTTGTTTAAGTAATAAAATAAATTTTTCATATTGCGCGTTTACTCGCTCATTATCTAACTTGTGCGGGTAGGGCAAAGCCTTGTTTAAAATAGTTTTATCGTTAAAAATCGGTAAGGTTTGCGTAATCGAAGAAGAGGGAAGAGGGGTCGGAGGTGAAATATATACCTGAGGATCGATCCGTTTTGGATCGACCACCTCCTTACCGCTACGGAGGGTTATAGCGTTGGCGGTTTCCCTTGGGTTGGGCTCCGTGTTCCCTGGCAGTGCCCCCATGGCGCGTTCTGACATGAGTCGCGCCAGCTGTCCAACCTGGAGTTCTAAATTTTTTAGCGATCCGGTGATGTTCCGGATATTAGACTCGTTGGACGCGACATAACGATTAAAATTTTCCTCCACCGGGGATGGCTTCATAGGAGGGGGAGGAGGAAACGTTGGCGCAAAAGGAGGGGGAGGAGGACGCTGCGCGTTGTTCGGGTTGCTCCAGGAGAAATTCGGATGGTTCCTCCAACCCGGATTATAGTGGCTACTATAAGGGTTGTTTTGAAATGAGTGACGCACCGGATTTCCCATGTAGTCCACGAATTCGTCGACTACGCAGACGTTGGAGGGGGGAGAAAACAAGGCGGAGTGGAGGAGGAAACAGACATCTCCGCCACCTGCTTAGTTAGCCTTTCCCCTTGGAGGGCTAGCTGAGCAGTGGCATCCACTTCAAAAATGCCCGCTTGCTTAGGGCGTGCCCGCGGGACATTCCACTGGTAGGCGTTCACCGCCATTTCCTCGAAAAGGGCCTGGGCGGCCTCGGGGGTCTTATTGTTCAGAGTGCCCCCGGCAGCCGCGTCAATCATTTGACGCGTCTGACTATTCAGTCCATTATAAAAAATTTGTACCTACAACCACGTTGGCAGAGCGTGGTGCGGGCACCGGCGGAGGAATTCCTTAAAGCGTTCCCAAGTCTCGTAAAGAGACTCGGAGTCGTTTTGGACGAACGAAGATATGTCCGCCCGCAGTCTTGCAGTTTTCGCGGGCGGAAAATACTTCGTAAGGAATTTCTCGGCCAATTCCGCCCAGGACGTGATGGATCCCCGCGGGAGGGAGAGTAACCACGCCTTAGCCTTGGACTTAAGAGAGAACAGAAAAAGGCGCAAACGAATGGCGTCATCAGTGACGCCATTAATCTTAAAAGTATCGCAAATTTCAAGAAAATTAGACAAGTGATTATTGGGGTCCTCATCCGGCTGTCCGTCGAACTGCACGGCATTTTGGATCATTTGAATCACACTTGACTTAATTTCAAAATTATTGTTGGCCACAGCGGGCCGAACAATACTCGACCCCGTATCATCCAAGTTGGGCCGAGCGTAATAAGACATAGTACGCTCGGCCGGTTGGGCATTATTCGGGTCGGCCATAGAAGAAGAAGAGGGTTCTCCGATAGATTCTGCGGGGTCTAAAAAGGGAATTCGACGGAGAGATCGGATACGCGCAAGAGAGCGGTCAATATCGGGGTCGAATTCAAGATTTTCAGAACTCGAAGGTTGTCCACGGGTCATGCACCCTAAAAAAAAACGAAAGGGGGAAGGATTTTTTTTCTATAAAAATTTTTTTATTTGAAAATAAAGTAAAATTAATAGAGTTCCGGATTCAATATAACAACCGAGATTCCCCGGCAACGGCGCCAAAAACTTGATGGCCGCGGAACAGAGACCTACTGTGGTTGGTTCGAAATGGTCAGATTCCGCGGGCCGGTTAGAAGATCGAGTTTTCTAATGAAAGGAGGCAAGCGCACCTATCGCAAGTAGTACTCGGTATTCGGGAAAATACCGAGGTCGTATTATTCTCGGGGACGCGTTGATTATATCTACTCTTCCAGGAACACTATTATCGTACTAACAGTATGGTGGGATTTTTTTAGTTTAATTAAAGCGGAAAGAAAGAAAGCGGAATTTTGCTAAATTAGTTCGATGACGGGTTAACGCTCGGCATCGAATCGGATTAAGACTAAAATAATTCTTAACAATTATTAAACTTTGTTTTTAATTTAATAAAAGGCACTTGGCCGTGGAGGTTCCAAAAACATGAGCTCACCTTGGTCTAGGGATATCGCTCACCTGGGCGCTAAGGCTATTCGACCGAACGTTAGTCCGACGAAGGATTCCCCTTAACGCCCGCTTTACGCTAAGAACCCCGCTATTGTGTGGGGGACCCAATCCGGCAGAACTACATTTCTCCTCTTTCGAGGGGGTGTACGCAGTTCTCTTTACCCAAGGGGGTTCGGTCCATACATGCAGCCTCTCGGCGTCGCGTATGGATAACGGAAATAGAGCCCACACATCGATTATGTGGTCCTATGCGTCGTTAACCCGGGGTAAACCTTAAGTCCTTAAATTAAAGTAAAAATAAAGTTTTTTAATTATTTCAAATCATTTTTTATGTCCCAATGCTCTTCGATGCCGAAGGCTAAAAGAGATTAGCCACTCATCGGTATGGGGACGGCTTTATGTTTTTAGGTGAAGCGTGATTGTTAAATTAAGCACTGAACAATTATAAGAGAAAACACGAAAAATAGGACAATTAGATAAATTTAAGGCTAATTGATGCAGGCACTCACGCACACTTCAAAACCATAAAGAAAAATTAAATAAAGCAAGACCCACTCAAATGAGTAGGCGGAAATAAATGCACACACGCACACACTCTTCTTAATTGAAGAAAGCGATAAATAAAGCGGTAAAATTATCTCCTACACGCACGCACTCTACATAATTGAGAAAGCGATAAAATTGCAAGTCCCGGCTCAAATGAGTGGGCAGGAGTAAATCTATCTCATACACGCACGCACTCTACTTGAAATTAAAACACACACACACACTCTACAGAAATGAAAACACACGCTGTGTAACGGTCCAGGCCCGCCAACCCTGCGGGACCCAGCTGGCACCGCCGGCCTACCAGAAGTCCAGACCCGGGCCCACTACTGGTAGTCAGCCTATCACATCAAGCCTGCAGGCCAATGCACCCCAACCCCTCTCCCTCCACAGGCGGGTTGTTGGTGGCCGTAGCCCCCCTTAGATGAGTCAAACTCGATAGTCAAGCCCGCATTACGGGGACTTCCCAGGAGGTCACCCATCCCAGTACTACTCCAGCCCGAGCACGCTTAACTATGGACAAGTCCCACTCAAACGAGTGGGCGGGAAATGAAAGCAAAGCGCCATTTAACTCTTAACGAGTAGGCGGAAATAAATGCATACGCACACACGCACTCTACAGAAATGAAATAAAGCAGTAAAACCTAACTCATACACACACACTTGCAAAAATGAGAAAAACAAAGAGCTCAGAATATTAAAATGACTGCATTTCTACCGCTAGAATGCGGTAGAAATGCATAAAAAGTGAAAATAAAAATTAACCGGAGCGAAAAATTTTGCAAATAAACGCAAAATGGAAGTACTCGAAAAATTAATACAACTGCATTTCTACCGCTAGAATGCGGTAAAAATGCATAAAAAGATAAAATAAAAATTAAAGAGACTAAAAGTTTTGCAATTAAAAAGCTAAAACAAAGTGAGCGAAAAATTATAACGACTATATTTTCATTCTTATATTTTTATAAAAACTCCTAAAAAGTGAAAATAAAACAAAAAGGACGAAAAGTTTTACAATCCTAAAGAGCCTAAGTAAAAAAAAATGAAAATAACACTTTTAGATGAGTTTTTATAAAGCCTTATGAATGAAAAAAAAGGAAAAAGGAGAAAAGCTAAATCTAAAAAGGTGCAGAAAATGAAATTTAAATGGACGGCACAACTGCTAGAAATGCCGATAAATCCTAAATCTAACTAAGTTATGAAAGCAAAAAAGATGAAAACATAAAAGAAATACAAAAAGATGAACGAAAAATTGCTTAAGTAGGCGCATTCAAATGGATTATTCATACGAATCAAGAGAGAAAAATTCATATCTTATTAAAGTAAAAACCCTAATACAAACTAAGAGAGAGAGAGGGGGGAGAAATTCTCCTTACATAGGTATGGAGTCCAATTGGGCAGCACCTCCCCTAAGCAAAGTGGTCAAAAAGTGGACAAAATAAGCTTCCTGGAAGCTCTTATTTATAGGCAAATTTTTGGGTTGGTCACGCCCTAGGTCACGGGCGTGACGGGGGGGCGTGTCACTACTATTCATGAGCTGGCCGATTGACTTGACTGGAGCTTTGACTTCGGGGCGAAAACGTGGCGGTCACGCCCAAGGTCACGGGCGTGACGAATTGTCACGGGCGTGACAGGGGGGCGTGACGTTGGGAGCTGGCAGTTCGATGTCGGCAGCGTTGACGGTTTGACTAAGCTTGCGGGTCGGGCTCGACACGGGCGTGTCAAGCATTGACACGGGCATGACGTCAGGCGTGTCGGGCTGGGTTTGATGATGGCCGATCGTCGAGCTGTCACCTATGGTCGGCGATCGTCGGGCTGGCGTGACACGGGCTTGTCGGTCATTTGACACGGGCGTGTCAGTCAATTTTTTTGACTTTTTTGGAATTTTTCTGGAAATTTTCTGCAATAAAAATAAAGCTAAGTTAGAAATAATATTTACAAAAATAAGCAATTTATTGGATAAAACAGATAAAAAAGACAAAAAACAAACAAAATTGACTTAAATAAAATACAAAAATATAGGTATATTTACAACTCATCATAATGCAGAGGTGGATGGCAATGCAGAACTAGAATAAATGGGGGGAATGGAGGAGCCTTCTTCATGTAGGTGGGGAGTGACTGATAGAGTCCTGGTGCTCTCAGATAATACAGGAGCTACCCCAGCTGGTGAAGACTTCTGAATGCTCCTTTTCCACTTAACAAATAAGGTGAGATCCATTTTCTTACTGGCATTGATGGAAGTTGCAACTGTACCCAACAGTTGAGGATATTTTTCTTTTAGGAAAATTCCTATTACCCTTCCAAGGGTTACTTCCTTCTTGCTATTCTTCTTTCTGATCAAATCAAACATCATCCCTGCCCAATTTATCTCTTTCTTATTGATAATCGCACTCATAAAGGCAAACTGCTGCATGGTTATATTGTCATGAGCTGAGTGCTTGCCCGAAAGCACTTTTCCAACAAGTTCAACTAAGAACTTAATCCTCAAAGGGAAGTTCACTTTCAGCAGCTTTGTAGGGATGCCCTCAGCATGACCTAGCTCGACGAGCATCCTTCCATAATCTAAAATCTTGGTCATATTCTTCTTGTCCATTCAATAATCCGAAAATTTCAGTCAGAACGGCAGGAGTCAGGATTACCTCTTCGCCGCCTATTGTCCCGGTCATGGATTCGTCGCTGGAAGACGAAGAGTAAACCCATTCTTTGATCTCTGGAATGTTGATCTTGATCCTTGTTGACATCAGTTTTTCCAAACCTTGATCCTTGCAGAGCTGTAGCATCTCTATAATCTCCGCATCGCAGGCGCTGAACGAGTCAAAATCCACGCTAAAACCGGCGTCAAACTTCATCGCTGTCAGGAGAGCTGGAGCAATCGCCATTGAAAGAGAGGACGACGAAGACGAAACGGCAAAAGGCGCGGGGCAAAGCTCAAGTCAAAACTCAGAAGTAGGAGTGAGGAATATGAAATGATGAGCTCTATCGACTACAAATAGAACGATCTATTAACCTAGGTCTACCATCGGTTTCATATTAAAACAAAAAATCGTCGACCTATTTTAACAGATAGAAGAAGCGATAGTCGAACGGTCGTTCGACGATCGTTTCCTAAAGTAGAGTAGTCGATCAATCGTTCGACTATTTCTGTCTTCACAAACAAACAAGCCGTCGTCACCCATAGGTCGACAATAGGCTCAACCTGTTCGACTATTGTCGAACGTCGTTCGACGATCTTCAAACAAGTTTCAATAAGGCAGAAGTCACACTTAGTCTTTTCCATTTATCATGCCTAGTTGAAGCAAAAAGAACAGATGCTTCTCTTCATCTAAGGGCTTGGTGAAAATATCACCTCTCTGAAGGTCAGTGGATATGAACTCAAGGCTGATCTTGTTCTTTTCCACACAATCTCTCAGGAAATGGTGGCTAATCTCAATGTGCTTGGTTCTAGAGTGGTGTACAGGATTTTGTGCAATGGAGATAGCACTAGTACTGTCACACATGATTTTTGTGTTCTTGTGTGTGTACCCATAATCCAAAAGCTGGTTTTGAATCCACAGGATCTGTGAACAACAACTAGCAGCTGCTATATATTCAGCCTCTTTAGTTGAAGTTGAGACAGAAGCCTGTTTCTTACAGAACCAAGAGACTAATCTCTCTCCCAGGAACTTACATGTTCCTGAGGTACTTTTCCTGTCCACTCTACAACCAGCATAGTCAGAATCAGAGTATCCAATTAACTCAAATTCTGATTCAGCTTGGTACCATAGTCCAAAATTTGGACATCCCTTCAGGTATCTCATGATTCTCTTGAGAAGAATCAAATGAGATTCCTTGGGGTTGACCTGGAATCTAGCACATAGGTGTTGAAGCCAAAATTGACCGAAGTCAAAATTGACTTCCGTGGAGTTCGGGGTCCCAAAAGAGGGGTGACCGCACACCTACTACACTCAAATGAACAATCTAGGCTCTAGACTAGGAACGTAAGGGATAGACCCAAGGTCTCAGCGTGGAGGACCCACCGCATACCCGGAAGACTAACGAACTCTTCGCCTCCCAAGCCAAAAGCTGAGCTAAGGCACCTTCGGAGGGCGCTCTTGGCCGACAGGAACATCTAAGGAGGGTCTCAAGACCAACTCTCTCCTATCCAGATGTATCTCCTTGGGTCTATACAAAATGCTCCTCAAACGCGCTACTAAAGGCGTAACATCGCCGAGCAATTCTATAACACGCTGCCCAACTGGGCTACAAACAGCGCGACTCCGCTGCCCTAAAAGGCTATCAACAGGCCAACAGGGGCTTCCCGGCATAAACCTCGGGGCTCCCACGGGACGAGCGGTTCACGAGTACACCGCTCGCCCAAAGCAAAAAGTGTAAATCGTGCATTCACAGGGCATCACAGATTATAAATTATTACAGGAATATTAATTCCATACATAGGCACGCAGGCCGGCAATATAAATAAAAGAAGGCCTTCGAGGGCCGGCGCAAGCTCGGGCTTAAGCACGCTATTCCCCGCGTGGTACTGCAATACCTGTACGCCAACGTCTCGACGAACGACTGCCAGTTGAACGACAGTCGGCTAACGTAAGCGGGCCAAACATATTCCGTACACCCCTTTTTCGGGGCTACGGTACGCATTCCTTTCAAATAGATAATATCCAACTTCCACGGAGTCTTCTCCGGGAACCCCAGAACATCACCGATTCGGCTCGTACGTCCGAATGGGCTTCACACAGCACATCACCAATTCGGCTCGTACGTCCGAATGGGCTTCTCACAGCACATCACCAATTCGGCACGTACGTCCGAATGGGCTTCACACAGCATGCCTAAATCCGTACTTACACTTCCGGATGCTAGATGCAATTAATAGCGGGGACGTACACGTCGACCCGTCGGAGAGCTCCCTTCCCCCACCCGTTGGTGGAGAGGGGCTTCCATGCAAATATGTAAATTGAGGGCTTCACCTGCCCGAGAAGAAACTTCGTTACCCTTGACGCGTGCTTGGTGGCGGTGCTGGTGGCCGATCTCCCTTTTAGGCCGAGCTTTGCTCGAGGCGGCGATGGCGGCGGTCGGGCTCCCTTCTAGGCCGAGCCTTGCTCGAGGCGGTGATGGCGGCGGTCGGGCTCCCTTCTAGGCCGAGGCTTGCTCGAGGCGGCGTGTGAGAGGAAAACTGAGA
This sequence comes from Platanthera zijinensis, assembly GCA_039513925.1. Lineage (NCBI taxonomy): Eukaryota > Viridiplantae > Streptophyta > Magnoliopsida > Asparagales > Orchidaceae > Platanthera > Platanthera zijinensis. The sequence continues at coordinate 105,279,619 of CM077093.1, read as the reverse complement.
GGGAGAGAGGCGGCTGTGCGTGCTGCTCCATACCGGCGGCGGCGATGATGATGGAGAGCGAGTTCGGGAGTTACTTTGCCCTAGGTGGTGGCGGGAAGAGGGGGCGAGAGAGACTCGGCCCCACTGGAGGCGGCCAGAACGGGAGGAGGGGGTCGAGAGGAGCTCGGCCTCGCTGGAGGTGGCCTGGAAGAGGGGGCCGAGAGGAGCTCGGCCCCACTGGAGGTGGCCTGGAAGATGGGGAGAGGGGGGCCGAGCTTTGGCTCGGGCTTGCCGGCGGCGGCCATGGCAGAGAGTGAAGAGGGTGGCCGAGCTTTGGCTCGGGCTTGCCGGCGGTGGCCATGGCAGAGAGTGAAGAGGGGGGACGAGCTTTGGCTCGGGCTTGCCGGCGGCGGGAGAGGAGGAGGAGCGGCGGGCGGCCTGCTTCAGGCGGTCGACGATGGAGAGGAGGAGGAGCGGATGGCGGCGTCGGGCTGATCCAGGCGGTGGATCCGGAAAAGCCCTAAGGGCTTTCTTCTTCTTCCTTTTTCTTGTTTTTCTGCTGCTGCCTCCACCCGCCTGCCTCTCCACCCTTTTTCCCTCTTTCTTTTTTGTCTTCTTTCTTTTTTTTGTCCTGCCCCCCTTTCTCCCATAACTCCTACTATATCTCTATAATATATATAATATACAAAATATATATGATATAAAAAATATAAAATATATATTATATTAACACCTACGCACATGAAACCTTCGCGCGCACGCGCGAGCACCCGCACGTCTTCGAACGAGGCTGCACCAAAACGTCGCTCGTAGCACGTCCCGAGTCCGCCACTTGGGGAGGATCCCGCTCGGCCGGATATGGGTTGTACACAATCCCCGCTCTTTTCGAGGTTGGTACAAGCTCGGAAAGAAATGTCCAATCCCAAATATCCGGCGAGCGGGAGCCGACCCAAAAGAAAAATTTTGAGAAAACCCAAAAATTGCAGTCAAAACGCTAAACTTTCCGTGCACCTTTTGGATCATAACTGAACCGCTCGATACTTGTAACGCTCCCTGCTACTGAACTGCCCTTATACCCTTACTTACAATAAGTATACCTGGGGCCGAGCCCGGCTCGAGGCGTCGATGAAGTGGCTAGACCAGAACATCTCAAAAGCCAACTTTCCCCCAAAGGCGAGCCTTCAGACCTGCCAGCTTGATGGGAGCCTGCGCAGCGGGTCTACCTGGGGCCGAGCCCGGCTCGGGGTGTCGTAGAAGTTGCTAAACCAGAACATCTCAAAAGCCAACCTTTCCCCCACAGGCGAGCCTTCGGACCTGCCAGCTTGATGGGACCTGCACAGCGGGTCTACCTGGGGCCGAGCCCGGCTCGGGGTGTCGTTGAAGTGGCTAAACCAGAACATCTCAAAAGCTAACCTTTCCCCCACAGGCAAGCCTTCGGACCTGCCAGCTTGATGGGAACCTGCGCAGCGGGTCTACCTGGGGCCGAGCCCGGCTCGGGGTGTCGTAGAAGTGGCTAAACCAGAACATCTCAAAAGCCAACCTTTCCCCCACAGGCGAGCCTTCGGACCTGCCAGCTTGATGGGAGCCTACGCAGCGGGTCTACCTGGGGCCGAGCCCGGCTCAGGGTGTCGTAGAAGTGGCTAAACCAGAACATCTCAAAAGCCAACCTTTCCCCCACAGGCGAGCCTTCGGACCTGCCAGCTTGATGGGAGCCTGCGCAGCGGGTCTACCTGGGGCCGAGCCCGGCTCAGGGTGTCGTAGAAGTGGCTAAACCAGAACATCTCAAAAGCCAACCTTTCCCCCACAGGCGAGCCTTCGGACCTGCCAGCTAGATGGGAGCCTGCGCAGCGGGTCTACCTGGGGCCGAGCCGCGCTCGGGGTACCGATGACGATCAAACCAATCCTATCCCCCACAGGCGAGCCTTCGGACCTGCCAGCTAGATGGGAGCCTGCGCAGCGGGTCTACCTGGGGCCGAGCCGAGCTCGGGGTGCCGATGACGATCAAACCAATCCTATCCCCCACAGGCGAGCCTACGGACCTGCCAGCTAGATGGGAGCCTGCGCAGCGGGTCTACCTGGCGGTCTCCTCTCCAAACCAACTCCAACCCCCGAGTGAGCCTACAGCCCTACCAGCTTGATAAGAGCCTGGTCAGCGGGTCTTCTCGGGGTCTCCTCTCCAAACCAACTCCAACCCCCGAGTGAGCCTACAGCCCTGCCAGCTTGATAAGAGCCTGGTCAGCGGGTCTTCTCGGGGTCTCCTCTCCAACACAACTGCTACGTCCACCCTCTTGGGAACCAGAGGGGAGACGAAATGATAGGATGGTTAAGATCGACTAAAGAGGAGTGGGAGGGGACTTCTTTCATCACATGACCTTGGTCGTCACTTGGTTCCTCTTCTATAGCCATGACGTTCGCATGAGTTCTTCCGTGCAGTCCACTCTCCACGCTCACCGCACCATAACTGTTGAAGCCAAAATTGACCGAAGTCAAAATTGACTTCCGTGGAGTTCGGGGTCCCAAAAGAGGGGTGGCCGCACACCTACTACACTCAAATGAACAATCTAGGCTCTAGACTAGGAACGTAAGGGACAGACCCAAGGTCTCAGCATGGAGGACCCACCGCATACCCGGAAGACTAACGAACTCTTCCCCTCCCAATCCAAAAGCTGAGCTAAGACACCTTCGGAGGGCGCTCTTGGCCGACCGGAACATCTAAGGAGGGTCTCAAGACCAACTCTCTCCTATCCAGATGTATCTCCTTGGGTCTATACAAAATAATCCTCAAATGCGCTACTAAAGGCGCAACATCGCCGAGCAATTCTATAACACGCTGCCCAACTGGGCTACAAACAGCGCGACTCCGCTGCCCTAAAAGGCTATCAACAGGCCAACAGGGGCTTCCCGGCATAAACCTCGGGGCTCCCACGGGACGAGCGGTTCACGAGCACACCGCTCGCCCAAAGCAAAAAGAGTAAATCGTGCATTCACAGGGCATCACAGATTATAAATTATTACAGGAATATTAATTCCATACATTGGCACGCAGACCGACAATATAAATAAAAGATGGCCTTCGAGGGCCGGCACAAGCTCGGGCTTAAGCCCGCTATTCCCCGCCTAGTACTGCAACACCTGTATGCCAACGTCTCGACGAACGACTGCCAGCTGAACGACAGTCGGCTAACGTAAGCGGGCCAAACATATTCCGTACACCCCTTTTTCGGGGCTACGGTACGCATTCCCTGCAAATAGACAATATCCAACTTCCACAGAGTCTTCTCCGGGAACCCAAGAACATCACCGATTCAGCTCGTACGTCCGAATGGGCTTCACACAGCACATCACCAATTCGGCTCGTACGTCCGAATGGGCTTCTCACAGCACATCACCAATTCGGCTCGTACGTCCGAATGGGCTTCACACAGCATGCCTAAATCTGTACTTACACTTCCGGATGCTAGATGCAATTAATAGCGGGGACGTACACGTCGACCCGTCGGAGAGCTCCCTTCCCCCACCCGTTGGTGGAGAGGGGCTTCCATGCAAATATGTAAATTGAGGGCTTCACCTGCCCGAGAAGAAACTTCGTTACCTTTGACGCGTGCTTGGTGGCGGTGCTGGTGGCCGATCTCCCTTTTAGGCCGAGCTTTGCTCGAGACGGCGATGGCGGCGGTCGGGCTCCCTTCTAGGCCGAGCCTTGCTCGAGGCGGCGATGGCGGCGGTCGGGCTCCCTTCTAGGCCGAGCCTTGCTCGAGGCGGCGTGTGAGAGGAAAACCGAGAGGGAGAGAGGCGGCTGTGCGTGCTGCTCCATACCGGCGGCGGCGATGAGGATGGAGAGCGAGTTCGGGACTTGCTTTGCCCTAGGTGGTGACGGGAAGAGGGGGCGAGAGAGACTCGGCCCCACTGGAGGCGGCCTGAACGGGAGGAGGGGGTCGAGAGGAGCTCGGCCCCGCTGGAGGTGGCCTGGAAGAGGGGGCCGAGAGGAGCTCGGCCCCGCTGGAGGTGGCCTGGAAGATGGGGAGAGGGGGGCCGAGCTTTGGCTCGGGCTTGCCGGCGGCGGCCATGGCAGAGAGTGAAGAGGGGGGCCGAGCTTTGGCTCGGGCTTGCCGGCGGCGGCCATGACAGAGAGTGAAGAGGGGGGGACGAGCTTTGGCTCGGGCTTGCTGGCGGCGGGAGAGGAGGAGGAGCGGCGGGCAGCCTGCTTCAGGCGGTCGACGATGGAGAGGAGGAGGAGCGGATGGCGGCGTCGGGCTGATCCAGGCGGTGGATCCGGAAAAGCCCTAAGGGCTTTCTTCTTCTTCCTTTTTCTTGTTTTTCTGCTGCTGCCTCCACCCGCATGCCTCTCCCCCCTTTTTTCCCTCTTTCTTTTTTGTCTTCTTTCTTTTTTTTGTCCTGCCCCCTTCCTCCCATAACTCTACTATATCTCCATAATATATATAATATACATAATATATATGATATAAAAAATATAAAATATATATTATATAGTATATATATTATATTAACACCTACGCACATGAAACCTTCGCGCGCATGCGCGATCACCCGCACGTCTTCGAACAGGGCTCCACCAAAACGTCGCTCGTAGCAAGTCCTGAGTCCGCCACTTGGGGAGGATCCCGCTCGGCCGGATATGGGGTTGTACAATAGGCATGTTGCAAACATTATATCTGGTCTACTTGCAGTTAAATACAACAGGGAACCAACAATGGCCCTATAGTTTTTCAAATCAACTGGCTTACCCTGATCATAAGAATCTATAACTGCATTAGTAGCCATGGGTGTATGCATTACTGAAGCATCAGCCATCCCAAACTTCTTTACCAATTCCTTGGCATATTTGGATTGGGAGATGAAGATGCCATCAGCATCTTGCTTTACTTGGAGACCAAGAAAGTAAGACAGCTCACCCATACTACTCATCTCAAACTTAGAGTGCATCAGGTCAGAGAACCTTTTTCAAAGTTTTGGATCAGTGGAGCCAAAAATAATATCATCCACATACACTTGAACTAACAGGATTGTGTCCTTGTGATGCTTAATGAAAAGGGTTCTATCAACTACTCTTCTAACAAAGTTGTGCTCTGACATGAAACTAGCTAGAGTCTCATGCCAGGCTCTAGGTGCTTGTTTAAGTCCATAAAGAGCTTTTTGCAACTTGTAAACAAATGAGGGTTGAGTTGAAGAGACAAACCAAGGAGGTTGTTCAACAAACACCTCTTCTTTTAGCTCACCATTTAGGAATGCACTCTTGACATTCATTTGAAAAACCTTAAACTTCATATAGGCTGCATAGACTAGAAAGATCCTTATTGCCTCTAGCCTTGCAACATCGGACAAGGTTTGGTCATAGTCTATACCTTCCTCCTGTCTGTAGCCCTGAGCTACAAGCCTAGCTTTGTTCCTTACAATAATTCCATTTGCATCCAACTTATTTCTAAACACCCACTTGGTGCCTATGATCAGTTGGCCTTTTGGTCTTGGAACCAAAGTCCATACTTTACATCTTTCAAATTGATTGAGCTCCTCTTGCATAACAATGATCCAGTGGGGATCTAGCTCATCATCTTTTATGGTGAGGGGCTCAATTTGTGAAAGGAAACTGGCATGCATCACATCCTGTCTTAATTGATGTCTTGTTTGCACACAAGCTGATATGTGACAAATCACTTGAGATGTAGGATGATCTCTAAGTGTGACAAGATCAGCAGGTGGGTTGTGATCTTCAGCAACAGTTGGGATTAATTCCTCTAGTGGAATATAATAAACTGTTGGTGGTACAGCAACTACTTCCACAGTGTATCCATCACTGTCTGAATCAGTGATATGAATAGTTAAAAGAGGAGAATCTCTTGAGTGATATCTCTACATAAATCTGGTACCTGCAATGAGCTTGAGGAAGGAGAAGTTTCCTTCTCCTTGTAAAACATCTTTGACTCATCAAAGGAAACATGCACATACTCTTCTATTTTAGAAGATGATTTATTAAACACCCTATAAGCTTTGCTTACTTGGGAATATCCAAGAAAAATTCCCATTGAAGCTTTTGCTTCAAACTTTCTAAGATATTCTTTGTTGTTATTGTGAATATACACTACACAACCAAAGACTCTAAAATAATTAATTTTAGGTTTCTTTCCTTTAAGCAACTCATAAGGAGTTTTACACTTAAGCTTGTGTATAAGACATCTATTCAAGACATAATTAGCTGTGCTAACAGCTTCTGCCCAATAAGAAAGAGACATGTTAGCATCTGCCAATAATGTTCCAGCAGCTTCAATCAGGGTTCTATTCTTCCTTTCCACTACCCCATTTTGTTGGGGAGTTCTAGGAGCAGAGAAGCTATGTTTGATACCTTCTTTCTCACAGAATTCTTGCATGAGAAGAGAATCAAACTCAGTACCATGATCACTTCTGATCAAGGCAATATGAGTAGAATACTCAGTCTGCACACATAGCAGAAAGTCTGTAAGAACTTTGAAGTTATCAGCCTTAGTTCTCAAAAAGAACACCCAAGTGAACCTAGAGAAGTCATCTACAATCACTAAAGTGTAAAACTTCCCTCCTAGACTCTGTACATTTATTGGGCCAAAAAGGTCCAAATGTAATAAATACAGGATTCTAGGTGAATCAATTTTGTTTACAGATTTAAAGGAATTTTTGGTTTGCTTGCCTAATTGACAAGCCTTGCATAGGCTTTCCTTCTTGTAGGGGCAAGAAGGTAAAACCTTAACAAGGTTGTAATTAGATAACCTAGATATGTTCTTGAGGTTAACATGGCTAAGCCTCCTATGGCATAAGGTGTTGTTATTAGTTACTTCATTAAACAGGCAGATTTCAGATTGAGTTTAATTAAAATCTACTAAATTAACATTACTCTATATAATGCCTACTAACACAACATTACTATTTAAAGTAATATTATCGAGAGAGTTAGTGAAAGATACCTGATTACCTGTATTACATAACTGGCTTACTGAGATAAGGTTCTGCTTCAGTCCTATTTTATATGCAACCCTTTTGAATGTTACTGCTCCAATGGTAATCCTACCATATCCTTCTGTTTGACAACAGCTAGAATCCCCAAAGATCACCTTTGATCCAAGCTTGGCCCTGAATCTTAACAGATTGTCCTTATTTCCTGTCATATGTTTGGAATAGCCACTATCCAAATACAATTTGTCTTTAGTAATTAGATAGGTCTTCACCTGCAAATTAAACAATTAGACATTGTGGACCCAGACAACCTTGGGTCCATTGTTTTTCACATAATGAAAACTTGAAATAAAAGAGTAAGCAGGATGAGGTTTATATCCTAAAGGGTAAGATCTCCTAGGTGGGATACTCCAAGCAGTTGATGGGTCAACAAACCTACTGTTTCTATTTATCTTAGGATTTCTAAGGTTTAGGTAATTATTTTGAAAATCATATTGAGATCGTCGATCAGCGTTCGACGATCGATGCTCAGATCGTCGAGCATCGTTCGGCCATTGAGCCTTCGATCATCGAGCAGCGTTCGACGCTTTTTGTAGCTCTTTAAATTTTTTTTTCCTCTTTTCTCTCTTAGCTTTATTTAAGGATTTGTTAACTTGTTTTACTTGCTCAGTATTCTTTATTCCATCAGCTGAAATAAAGTTTACTGGAGTTGAAAGATGATTTTTAAGAACCAATGGAGGTTCACTTCATGAGGCTCCTAAGCCTAGCTTATTATTGCCTGACCTAGTGTTTGTCATGCTAGTGATCTCTAGTAGCTTAAGGCTTCTACCATTTAGATATTCTTCTAATCTTTTTGATTTAGCTAGTTCATTTTTAAGAAATTTTATTTCTTCACTGGACTTAGTGAGTTCTGCTTCTAACCTTGCATTTTCAATGGAGAGGATTTCTGATTATGGTATCCTATTTCTAAGCTCCTTAATTTCTTTTTCTAAACTAATTAAATCTAAACAAAGGGATTTAAATTCAGATTTAAATTCAGCAGAAGAAAAATCATAAGAAGATAATATCTGATCTTCTGTAGGCATTTCTTCATCATCATCAGAACTCTCTGTAGCTGAGTGGTTGCTGCAGGCATCAATTGCCATTAGGCAAATTTCCTTTGCCTTCTTCTCTTCCTCATCTTCACTGGAGCTTGAGGAGGAAGATTCCTTATCTGTGTCACTCCAGGTCTCAGTAACAAATCCTTTCTCCTTCTTCTTGTTTTTGTAGGAGGAGAACTTGGAGTGTTTCTTGTGATGTTCTTTTCTTTTCTCTTTTCTTTGTTCTTTTCCTCTGGACACTCAGGTAGAATGTGTCCAGGTTTCCTGCATCCATAACTAATAATATCTTTAGCAGGAGATCTGTCATACCTTGGTTTATCTTCATATCTTGAAGACTTCTTTCTGAAGTCTTTTCTGCCCATCTTAAGAAACCTTTTGGCAAAGAGTGCCATCAGCTCCTCATTTGATTGGCTTCCTTTAGAAGCATCAGCAGCTTTAGAGCAAGGGTTTGCTCTTTCCTTATTGGAGTAGGAGTCTTGGCTTCAGCTTCAGCTTCCCTGGACTTCAGCACTTGCTCAAAAGATTTGAGCTTGCCAAAGAGAGCTTCAGTTGAGATCTCAGTTGTACTTCTAGCCTCTTTGATGGGCCAGATCCTGAGACCCCATGTGCTGGGGAAGCACATCAGTATCTTATCATTGACCTCTGTCAATTTTATCTCCTTATCAAGGGTTCTCAGCTCATTAATGATTGAGCTGAGCCTGGTGTACATTCCTTATACTGATTCAGCTTCAGTCTTCTTGATGTTTTCATATTAGGATATAAGGTTGGACCTTCTATCCTTCCTTTCATCAGCTGAACCAGCTACAATCTTGTTAAGTGAGTCCCACATGGCTTTTGTAGATGTGCAATCAACCACTTTCTGGAAGGTTTCATCAGACATAGTCTGAGCCAGAATGTTCATAGCTTTTGCATCAGTTATCTTTGCTTTCTTGTAAGTGTCATTGTAATCTGGTGGTGGCACATCACTGAGATTTGTAGATGTTGTTGCAGTGGCTGCCGCAGGTGGTGTGGGTGGCCCTGTCAAAATAGAAGAAATAATATCTTCATCAATAGAATTCATATATAACTTGATTCTTGCCTTCCAGATGCTGAACTTAGCTAAGTTGCAAATTGGAGGTCTGGTGCTAGAATAAACCTTATACTGGGCCATGAAGTGAATAACTATAAGCTTTGTATCTATCTAGATCTTGTTACTCAGGTGTTAGCCTGTACAGTCAGTCAACCTCCCTCTGATACCAATTGAAAGTGAGGATAGATACAACTCTAGAGGGGGGTGAATATAGTATTAAAAAATTATGACACCCTACTCAACTCCCTTAGAGTTAATTTACGGAAGGATTTTATAGATATTTGAAACCCTCGAGACTAACACAAAGTTAAGTGCACAAGAGAAAGCTAACTGTAATTAAAGTTGAGCTTTGGTCCTATCACAGCAACTAGCTATCCTAGTTATTTCTACTCACAGCCACAGTGCAATAATTAAAATAAACAACGCAGACGACACAAGAAGATTTATCGTGGTTCCCTCTTAATAGGTACGTCCACTCTTCTACCACCCTGGTAGGAATCCACTACTAGTTTTTGTTCAGGTGCCCTGCCACCAACTGATCTGCTTCAGGTAGATCAAGTAGACCCTTTGATCTTTTGATCTGGAGCTAAAAATCCAACACAGGTTTTTGATCAGGTGCCCTGCCACCAAGGTTCACTTTTGAAGGGAGTAATAACCCTTTAACAGGAGGTTAAGAGAGTTAGAATGTCTTCTCTATTGTTAAAACAGATTAGAGAAGCTAGTGGATTGCACAGAGCTAGAAAGCTCTAAAGAATCAAGGCTCCCCCTGGCTTAGAGAATATCCAGGAAGAAGTCTTGCTTCAGGGTGCAGGAACTCTTCTGAACTTTTGATAGAGATCTGTCTTAAAGTTCTTGAAGGAGCAGCTTGAAGAAGACTCTTGATGTAGAATGATTGTTATTCTTCAATAGCTTTTCTTTCTTCTTCTTCTTCTTCTTGAGACTCTGAGTGAATGTTCCTGGTAGCAGGATAAACTCAGGATTGAAGAAGATAGAGTTGAAGAAGGTTGATCTTCTCAGTTGAATGTAACAATGTTTGAGAGCTGTATCTCTTCTTACTTTGAATCTGTGTATGAAACTATGTGTATGCTCTGCTTGATTAGTATATCTGTATATGTGTCTGTATATGTATATATCTCTGTCTTTTGATAGCACTTTATATATTGGCCTTTGTAACGGCTCTAAACTTTGTTTGAACTTTGTCTTCTTCTGAGATCTGCAATCAGGGCTACAAATAGCACAATACAAAAACATATCCTGCAGACAGACATCCTATAAAGGGATAAAGCTTTCTAAGAAGCTACATATCCAATCTGATAAAAGGAGTACTAGAGAAAGTCACATCAGAACAAACTCTTTACGGACAGAGAAGACTTTTGAGTCTAACGGCTATAAAGGACAGCATGGCAGATAAAACAAAAAGATATTTCAACTAATAAGAAAAAAAAACTTTGTCAGATAAAGCTTGACTTATGTACAAAGGATGAGGCAAAGATTGTCTTGAGATGTATGCATAAAATCAATGAAATAATCTTTAATAAAATATGCCAAATAAATAGGAAATAAATCATAGAACAAAAGGAGTACAAAATTACTAAAGGCAGACAGAAGAACGTCGAACGACCAACAGAGTTTGTCGAACGAAACACAGAGATCGTCGATCTATCAGAATAGATAGTCGAATGACACAGATAGTCGAACTATCAAAGCAGATAGTCGAACTACCACAGCAGATAGTCGAACTATCAGAACAGATAGTCGAGCTATCAGATAGTTGAACTCTCAAGGCAGATAGTCGAACTATCAAGCAAAACAGATAGTCGAACTATCAAGCAGATAGTCGAGCTATCAGATAGTTGAACTATCAAGGCAGATAGTCGAACTATCAAGCAAAACAGATAGTTGAACTATCAAGCAGATAGTCGAGCTATCAGATAGTTGAACTATCAAGGCAGATAGTCGAACTATCAAACAGAACAGATAGTCGAACTATCAAGCAGATAGTCTAGCTATCAGATAGTTGAACTATCAAACAGATGGTTGAACTAACAAATAGTTGAACTATCAAGAAATCTGTCTGGTAAAAAGAAGTCGAGCGGGGTTCGACGATCGATGAGGCATATACCACAGATCTTCGAGCTAACAAGAGTTGAACTAACTCAGAGATAGACGATCTGCTGACTGACGATACTCGACCAACTGATAGACGATCGTCGAACAGTTGATAGACGATAGTCGAGCGGCGTTCGACCATAGTCGAACAAAAATAACTGAACCAAATCTTCATCTGGAAAAGTGACAACTCTACAACTGAGGAAAAACTAATCTAACAACTAACCTTCGACCATAGATAAATCTTGGGTCAAGAAACTAATTGAGAAGACTAAACTCAAATCCAAACTAGGGTACCAACAATTGCACTGGTTCTAGACTCAATGATTCCATGATGGATTTATATATCTAGTGTAACACCTCCGTCCATCATATGAAATTTAATAGAGGGTCAGGTTAGGGCCCCACACAATATTCCACAAACAGGCAGTCGGATTACAGGTTAATACCAAAGAACTACTCGTATCCTAACTTAGAGCATTTTAGTAGAAGCTTTAGGGTTTCATGAACTCATACCAAATGAATTCCCACTATATATAAACCAAAACATTTATTTATATAACTGGAATGCCACTTACAAATACACAAAAGTTTTGGCATTAAGTTCTTACATTTATATTTCACAAATGTTGTTTACAAACAACGGCGCGTAGGTTGGCCACACATGTAAACAGTAAAACTTTTCAACTCGGCCTCGAGGGCCGGGATAGCAGTAAGGGATTGAGCTCACTATTTTCCGCTGGACTCTACAGAACCTGTATAGGGACAATCCACCACAAGGGTGATAAACAAGGCAACGGTCAGCATTCAGCTGACCAATATATAACGACTCTACCCCTTTCCCGGGGCAGTGGTATTCCTTCCCTGCAGGCATAGTATTTTCACAAGTAGATATATCACAAGCATGTGCACTCTTGCACAGTTCAACATATCACAAACGAATGCCTCAATTGCGAAACATTCCGTGCACTAAGGGCATATTGTGGGTGTACCTGTTGACAGGGTTCCACTACCGTTCAGAGGTCCCAGACATAACGGTTAACTTCTAGCAATTTTATAGTCTTTACGGACCCCAGCCTGAGACTTTAGTCTTGACGACATAAAGCCTAAGATACTCATTATGCGAACCTAATGAATGCCAATAACTTAGGCACTAGAGTTAGACAACCATAACGCGGATACGGTTCAATTTTTTCCTGTTTCTCAAATCGTCAATTCAATGTCTAGACTAATGCGGGTCGGCTTCCCCTTTTTCGTTCAGGTCGATGGCCTTAAGAGCTCATTGCTCACACAAGCCACACAATCTCCGAGAGACTTGATTTATAATCAAAAGGTGGTTATTACCAGCGTTCATCACGATTTCATGGTGGGACCAACAAAAGTTAGTTTTCTACGCCCAAACTCAACCCAAAACCCTACAGCATCCTACAGTGCCAAAAACACTGGAATTTCACAGCATAAATATCTCACCAAGAGCTATCTCCATTGGTGATACTCACTGTCGCCAAGCGATATCCAATTGTTCTTGAAACCGTGGAATTTAGTTGGTATTTTCCTAGAGTGCAACTCTAGTACTTCCTGCTACTTTCAGTTCACAGGTACAACCCCGCAGAACCTATATATTACTCGTTTATACTAGGAATATTCTCCGGTACGCAAAATAAACATCACCAATCCAGACCAACCTGTATAGATGGGCTTCATACAACATGACTATTCCGTACTACACATTTTCGGATCTATATGCACGACTCACTAGGGATTTCATGAATCGACCCAAAGGAATTCCCTTTGCTTTCCACCTTTTGGTGGGGGATTCTATGCATATGCCAAAAGAAGGACTTCACTGGTCCAAGAAGGAGGATCGTTACACTTGTAGTTCTCTTCGGAGCCATGACCTTGACATCTGATCTGGATGGAGTCGATTGTCACAACATCCTCTCCACAGATCTACCGTCGACTCGCGATTCTGATCACAAGCACACCTTGGGATTGATCTCCTCTTGTGCTCCTGGACGTTTCCTCTTCTTCCCTCTCCAAAAGTAAAGAAGAGAGTGTATGAGAGAAAATGAGAATAACATCTCAAGTCCAGCCTATATACAAAAGCTACCACTGCGCGGTAACTCCTATCGCCACGCGGTAACACAGGTGGCAACAGCTTTGGCCAGCCGGCCCCGCTATCCAGAGCTATCGCCCCGCGAAAACTCTTTAGCGCCTGACTGTAGATTGGTTACTCGAGAAATCCTTCTCGTCATTTATCGAGAGGCTAACGTAACGCGGTAACGCCTATCACCTTGCGGTAGCGCTCTCGACAATTCCTCAAAAGCATTAAGTCATCTACACTCCGGCGCGATAACTTCCTATTGCAAGGCATTAAAATCCCGAGCCCTTGGTCTTTTAATTGACAAAGTTATCGTCGGCGAAAAGACTATCACCAGGAGGTAACCTTCAATGATCACTTCTCATTTTTGGGGTGTTACATCCAGATTGCTTATTGTGAAGAATGATGGGTTATTATCACTCCCCCTTTTTGATTTCTTCAAATATGACTTTGCAGGTGGCCTCTTGTGCAATATAAATTTTCTCCTCTAACATATTTACAACAGACACGATGGAGTTATTTGTTTAATTTAGGTGTCCATCCAGCAGCTAGGTGCAAGAGCATATCCTTTCCAATATATCCATTCTATTATCAGCCAAGTTGTTGTTGGTGGCTAGGAATGCTAGATGTAGATTGGCTCTAGTAGCCTCTACATTATCTATCACATCCTGAATTCCCTCATCAGTCCTGTCATTTTGTCTAGTTGTGAAGTCCACAATAGATGCTGCTTCCATGAAGAATTGTAGTGTTGTGTCATTTAGTTGGTGAATTTCTTGTTCTATTGCTAAGTTCCTTTCATTAATCTCTTTCCTTAACCCTTGTAAAAAAATTTCCACAAAACTTTCTATACCTTTTCTTTTATTTTCCATCATTATTTGTAGTTGAGCCAGAAGTGAGATTGATGGTTCTTCACTTGGTGAGAAAGTTTAGGTTTGTGGCTCTTTTGCAGCTTGCCTCTAGGAGGGACCAGTATGAGGCTCATATTTTCTCAAAATAATCAGGAGTTGATTGTTGTGATGTACTTTTGTCATTGTGTTGTTCTGCTGTCACATGGTTTCCTTTTCACCTTACTAGCTCATAGCTAGTGGGGATGAATTCTTCTGAATTTTCTTCAATAGGAGGAATTGTGGTTGTCAAGGCTACATTCTTGCATATTTTGTTCTCTATTTGTTCCATGGACAGCTTGCTTTTTGCAGAGTCATCTAGATTTCACTTTTACTTAATCTCTAAAGTGGACTCCACCAATTCAGCCTACTGGGCTAAGTCCTCAAGAACAGGCTCCCCCTCAATTGCTCCTAGGAGAGTGATTGTTTAATGTTGATCAACTTCCACCTTTTTAGTGTTAAGTGTAGATCCTTCCAGAACTTCTGTGGAAGTATATTGAGGAGAAAGGTCCTCATAAGCTTCTCCTATGTTCATCTCTTATGTTTCTTGGGAAGCAAGTTCCTGGTGAACTTCTCCCACCTCCATCACCATATGTTCAGTCATACTCATGAATTCATCTATAGGGGTTGTGCTCTAAAATTCCTCGGGGACTGAATACTTAGAGGTTATGTATGAGATTCTCCTACATGCTCCCCCCTCAACATGTGTAAGATAAGGAAATGGACTTGCTATAATTTCATTCTTCTTTTTAAGAAATCTTCTCATTTTCTCTTTTCGTTTTAGTGGACTAGCAGTACCGTCCTTCTTCCTTTCAACTTGGAGTTGTTTAGAGCAACCTTTCATTTGCTAAGATTTGGAAAATGGTTTGGACCATCTTTCTATTGCCTTATAGTTCATTTTCTTTTGGTAGTTTAGTTGTACTGCTGGTGATTTGTCCATATTCTTGGTGAGAATAATTGAACTCATTATATTATACATCTCCTTGGAAATCCTTTCATGGGAACTAAGCCTTCAAAGAAGGACCATGCCTACTATATCTTACAGTAGTCTTCCAGTAGTCTTCTAGGTGGTCGCATGCTACTCTTCTCTAGGGAGCCATTGTAAGACCCCCCCCCCTCCCGGAACACAAGACGTAGTCGAGGGGAGTATTATGCCCAGAACAGCCACCTTGCGGTAACGCAAACATACAGGTTGATTGATATTACAAGACTCCTATCCTGCTGGCTAAAACCAATATCATCCATGCCAACCAAACATAAAGAACAAACAGAAGTCAAAATCCACATAAGTAAAAAAGTCCACTAGTACATCAATAATAGGAAGCATCAACAGGCTTCTATAATATTAGAGTACATAAAACATTGCCCAAAGGACTACAATAAGAGTCTCTCAAAAAATCACATCCGTAACGGATGACAGCGATCGTATCGTCACATCAGGCCCTGTCATCCTGGCATGGCTGCCCTCCTACACAACCTCTTG